>OY740791.1:54538074-54941371 GCA_963514005.1 Raja brachyura | reverse complement strand
GGGGGGGGAGAGGAGGGGGGGAGAGGAGGGGGGGGAGAGGAGGGGGGGGAGAGGAGGGGGGGAGAGGAGGGGGGAGAGGAGGGGGGGAGAGGAGGGGGGGAGAGGAGGGGGGGGAGAGGAGGGGGGGAGAGGAGGGGGGGAGAGGAGGGGGGAGAGGAGGGGGGGAGAGGAGGGGGGGGGAGAGGAGGGTGGGGGAGAGGAGGGGGGGAGAGAGGGGGGGGGAGAGAGGGGGGAGGGGGGGGGAGAGGGAGGGGGGGAGAGGGGGGGGGGGGAGAGGGGGGGGGGGAGAGGGGGGGGGAGAGGAGGGGGGGGAGAGGGGGGGAGAGGAGGGGGGGAGAGGAGGGGGGGGAGAGGAGGGGGGGGGAGAGGAGGGGGGGGGAGAGGAGGGGGGGGGAGAGGAGGGGGGGGGAGAGGAGGGGGGGGGAGAGGAGGGGGGGGAGAGGAGGGGGGGGGAGGAGGGGGGGGAGAGGAGGGGGGGAGAGGGGGAGAGGAGGGGGGGAGAGGAGGGGGGGGAGAGGAGGGGGGGGAGAGGAGGGGGGGGAGAGGAGGGGGGGGAGAGGAGGGGGGGGGAGAGGAGGGGGGGGGAGAGGAGGGGGGGGGGAGAGGAGGGGGGGGGGGGAGAGGAGGGGGGGGGGAGAGGAGGGGGGGGGAGAGGAGGGGGGGGAGAGGAGGGGGGGAGAGGAGGGGGGGGAGAGGAGGGGGGGGAGAGGAGGGGGGGGAGAGAGGGGGGGGGAGAGGAGGGGGGGGAGAGGAGGGGGGGGAGAGGAGGGGGGGGAGAGGAGGGGGGGAGAGGAGGGGGGGGAGAGGAGGGGGGGGGAGAGGAGGGGGGGGAGAGGAGGGGGGGGGAGAGGAGGGGGGGGAGAGGAGGGGGGGGAGAGGAGGGGGGGGAGAGGAGGGGGGGGAGAGGAGGGGGGGGAGAGGAGGGGGGGGAGAGGAGGGGGGGGAGAGGAGGGGGGGGAGAGGAGGGGGGGGAGGAGGGAGGGGGGGGAGAGGAGGGGGGGAGAGGAGGGGGGGGAGAGGAGGGGGGGGGAGAGGAGGGGGGGGAGAGGAGGGGGGGGAGAGGAGGGGGGGGGAGAGGAGGGGGGGAGAGGAGGGGGGGGAGGAGGGGGGGGGAGAGGAGGGGGGGGAGAGGAGGGGGGGGAGAGGAGGGGGGGGAGAGGAGGGGGGGGAGAGGAGGGGGGGGAGAGGAGGGGGGGGAGAGGAGGGGGGGAGAGGAGGGGGGGGAGAGGAGGGGGGGGAGAGGAGGGGGGGGAGAGGAGGGGGGGAGAGGAGGGAGGGGGGGAGAGGAGGGGGGGGAGAGGAGGGGGGGGGAGAGGAGGGGGGGGAGAGGAGGGGGGGAGAGGAGGGGGGGGAGAGGAGGGGGGGGAGAGGAGGGGGGGAGAGGAGGGGGGGGAGAGGAGGGGGGGAGAGGAGGGGGGGGAGAGGAGGGGGGGGAGAGGAGGGGGGGGGGGGGAGAGGAGGGGGGGGAGAGGAGGGGGGGGAGAGGAGGGGGGGGAGAGGAGGGGGGGAGAGGAGGGGGGGAGAGGAGGGGGGGGTGAGGGGGGAGAGGAGGGGGGGGAGAGGAGGGGGGGAGAGGAGGGGGGGAGAGAGGGGGGGGGAGAGGAGGGGGGGAGAGGAGGGGGGGGAGAGGAGGGGGGGGAGAGGAGGGGGGGGAGAGGAGGGGGGGGAGAGGAGGGGGGGGAGAGGAGGGGGGGGAGAGGAGGGGGGAGGAGGAGGGGGGGGAGAGGAGGGGGGGGAGAGGAGGGGGGGGAGAGGAGGGGGGGGAGAGGAGGGGGGGGAGAGGAGGGGGGGGAGAGGAGGGGGGGAGAGGAGGGGGGAGAGGAGGGGGGGAGAGGAGGGGGGGGAGAGGAGGGGGGGGAGAGGAGGGGGGGGGAGAGGAGGGGGGGGGAGAGGAGGGGGGGGAGAGGAGGGGGGGGGGAGACTTTTAAGAAGCCAGACAATGTTTAACAAAGTTTAGCGGGCATTCTTACCTATTTTTTCCTCAACGAGCTTTACCTTTGCCTACCTTCAATTAACTTTGATTGACTTTCACTACCTAAAAATAGATTGTGACCTACTACGACCTCGAGGATTACCTCGACTAAACCCACGAGTAAAAAAATATCTATTTTTTCCATGGTGACCTTTTGTTACTCGCGGGCATTTTTCAACGTTGAAAAATATGCCGCAAGCTAGCTGAGGCCTCGAGTACGCGGGTTACTACTCTCGAGCATGAAGGGGAGTTGCAAAGACCTCCTAGGACCTTGTGTCGACCATGCTGCGAGTATGGGTCGTGGGCAAACTCTTCTAAACTCACGAATTAGGTCGCCTCAGTGGGACAGGCCTTTAATGTTTATAGACTTTATATTAAAGTGATTTGTTGCCAACTCAAAGGATCCACCTCAAAGATTTCAGCTCTATAACTCTGAAGAGCTGCAAGTCAAGAGGTGAAATGGAATAGATGGTAAGCACTCCTATTTTCTCACCAGACATAACAGATCTTTGCATTGCATCGTTTGCCGGTGTGGTGAAGATTCTATGTAGTTTTCAGGAGTGAGCTGGACAAGTTCTTGACTGATAAGAGGTTATAACAAATCGAAAGCATAAAAATTTGGTATGAAGTGAAAATCCACGGCAGATTCAAAATCTACAATTAGCAACCATCTGAGCAAGTCTCCAAGAGTAAAGCTATCTATAGAGGTGGGAACAAGCACTGTAGAGGGGGGTTTAGGTAGTGGTGAGGTTAATCTGCCAGTCAGGGAGAAGAATGGTTGGCTGAAACAGAGTTAAATGACCTGGACAAGTGAAAGGAAGGAATGGGAAACTTAATATAGATTTGGTAAAGGTGCTAGAGTCTGAGAGGGACAGTGGATACAAGTTAGACAAGATGGGAGAGTTTATTTATCACTATGGTGTAGACGGGTTTGGTGTTATTGAGAAAAGGGTGCAGGCTCTACAGGTGGTTAGATCTAAACGAGAGAGAAATCAAGAGATTAGTGAAGGAGAGGAGACAGTTGAGAAAGTAGTGGAGAAAGTCTACAGTTAATGAGAGAGAGTGAATTAATGCTTTGCAAGAAGTTAAGAAATCAATTAGCAATATTGAGGAGGGCAGAACACCTTAGAGGGAAGAGAAAGAAGGAGCGAGTCAGGTCAGCATTTTATAGCGATCCATTTACATTTGTTAAAAGAATGTTTAGTCAAGAAAAAAGTAGAAAACTCAAAGCTTCAAAGGAAGAGTTAGAGGAATATTTAAAAAGGACATACTCGGATCCAGAAAAGAAAAGGGGAATGGGTTTCCCTCCAGATATACAACCCTTAGGAGAGATAGTTAGATGTTTTGCCACCACCAAAGTGGAAGCCGTAATAAGGCATGCAAAGGCTTCTTCAGCGCCAGGGCAGAATGAGTCCCTTACCGGGTATATAAAAGAGCACCTGATGTGCTGAGATTCTTGTGGAGGCTCTTGCATATAGTTTGGGAGAAGCAGGTTATAGTTTGGCGTAGAGCAGGGGGAATTTTCATTACCAAGGAGAAAGAGTCTTCAGAGTGATGTCAGTTTAGGCCTATATATCTCCTAAATGTAGAAGGCAAGATTTTCTTTAGCATAGTGGCGCAGAGGCTGACAAGTTATTTGGAAAGAAACAGGTTAATAGATACCACAGTGCAGAAAACAGCAATCCCAGGTTTCACAGGTTGCTTTGGACACATTAGAGTAATATGACACCAGATTCAGACAGCCAAGCTTGAGAGAGGAGGTTTGCATGTAGTGTTTTTGCACCTGGCAAATGCGTTTGGCTCTATGCCATATAGTCTTATTTGGAGTGCTTTTGATTTCTTTAGAGTTCCAGGATCAATAGTAAATTTAGTGAAAGCATATTCCCAAGATGTCCAAATGTGTTTTAGTACAGGATTCACGACAGCATGGCAGAGAATAGAGATGGGCATTATAGCAGGGTGTACTATTTCCCCATTAGCATTTACAATGGCGATGGAGCTAGTGATAAGAGCATCATGGTGGGTCGTTGGCATGGGGAGACGGCAGGATGGACTGCACCTCTCTCCAATCAGGACCTATATGGATGATATGTCCTTGGTGACCACAACAGTAGCTTGTACAAGAAGGTTGTTAAGAAGTTAAATGATAATCATAAATGGGCTAGATTGAAAAATTAAGTCGAGTAAGTCATGGAGTATTTTTTTGGCAAGAGGAAAGGTAGTAAGTAGAGAAAGGGTTCTGTGTAGATGAAGAAGAAATCGTATCTACAATGGTGAAACCAGTTAAACGTTTGTGTAGGTCAGGGGTGGGGAACCGGCAGCCTTCTAGGCCATTAAGTGCGGCCTTTTGAATGAAACCAAATTTTGTAGATCCTTTCATTTTTATTAATATGTTTTTGTTCATCTTTTATTATTTTTATTTTAATCCTAAAATGAACCTATTTAAAATACCAAAAAGTAAAAGAAGATTCAACGAAATAATCCTCCCCGACTGACGGCCACAATTAAAACATTAGTAAGTCATGAGGGCTATTTTAACAAAATAATGTACATTTTGAAGTATATCTAATTGAAGTTTCTTGAATGCGGCCTTATTAGATTACAGCTAACTTAATGCGGCATTCCGACCTGAAAAGGTTCCCCACCCCTGGAGTAGGTGGTATAACAGGAAGTTGGATAACACTAAACAGGTTCAGCAACTTAGAAAGGATGTTACTGAGGGGTTAGAAAGGATAGAGAAGTCAGGGCTTCCAGGCAAGTTGAATTTGTGGTGTTTGCACTTTGGGCTATTTCTTAGGTTGATGTGGCCATTGACAGTATATGAGGTGCCAATTTCGATAGTGGAAATTTTAGAGAGATTGGTTAGTTCACATATTAGGAAATGGTTAGGAGTTCCACAGCATCTTAGTAATGTGGCTTTATATGGTAAAGTTATTCTCCATGTTGTCTAGCCTAACAGAGGAGTTTAAGTGTGCTAAGGTGAGGTTAGAGTCGCAATTATCCGGGAGTAAGGATACCTTAGTTAGTAATCTGGTGCCAAGTGTAACTGGAGGGAGGAAGTGGAACTCAAAGCAGGCAGTAGAAGAAGCACAAGCAGCTCTGAGGCAAACAGACAATGTTGGTCTGGTGCAGCAAGGGAAAGGAGGCTTAGGGCTTAGCATAGGGAAACCAGTGTGTAGTAAGGCAGGTCCAACTGAGAAGAGGAAATTGGTTGTAGAGCAGTTGGTTGGTCGTCAGGAGAAAACAGTGAAATGTGCAAGGGCAGTAGCTCAGGTTAAGCAGGGACAGTGGATGAACTAGGAAAGTGTAGAAAAGAGGAGGTTGAGCTGGTGGGACCTGTGGTGCATAGAGGCGGGTCATGTGAGTTTCCTTATAAGGCTATTTATGATGTGCTGCCATCACCGCAGAACCTCAAACAATGGGTAGGTGGGGCCCCGACATGTCCCTTATGTTCTGAGGTGGCAACGTTGAGGCAGCTTTTGTCAGGGTCGGTATACTTGGCAGTATAACTACGTATTGAAGTGTTTAGCTGCAGCAATTGAGAGGAGCAGTACTGGTGAATTCAGTAAGCATCAGGACTGGGAGTGTAGCAATTCATTTTGGCCGTGAGGGAGAGAAAGGTAGAGGAAGGAAGTTTGCAGACAGGCATGAGTCAGGACAGTTATGGGGAGCCAATGATTGGGAGATGCAGATAGATTTAGGAGGAAAGCTTATTGTTCCAAAGGAAATAATTATGACTAGTTTGAAGCCTGATATAATGTTATGGTCAGTTAATTAGCTGATAGTGTATTTTATAGAACTGACAGTGCCTTGGGAGAACTTAGTAGATGAAGCTTATGAAAGGAAAAGGCTTAGATATGTAGAGTTGGCAGCATAAGTTGAGCAGCGAGGATGGAGAGCAAGAGTACGTCTGGTATAGGTGGGTTGTAGAGGTTTCATAGTAAGGCTAATCACGTCGCTATTTGGAGAGCTAGGAATTCGCAGACACAGTTTGCGTCAGGCCGTAAAGCAGATGTCAGAGGCAGCATAGCAAGGCAAGATTTGGTGAAGAAGAAAGAGTGTCAGTTGGGGGCTGAAAGAAAACGTATAACATACAGTATGCGTATTTCTTTGTGATTGTAGTCCATGTAAGTGTATCCCGGTCTTATGTCAAGTCAAGGCACTTTTCTCTTTTCTCTTCAAATCCACACTCAAAGCATGCTCTTGACCTCAGCCTGCAACAACATTGACTCACTATCTCAAACCAGTCGCTGGTCCAAAGTTTCACTATATTGTTTTCAATAGACAACTTTTCTACTTTTTGTCAATTGCCAAACGCCATAGATTGAGAGAAAACCTGGCAAATGAAGTGAGAGGTCATGCAGTACAACAATCAGATTATTTATAAGTAGAGAGACTGCCGATGCATGAAATTCAGAAGGATTAGGTGTTCTATTGCATAAATCAAGAAACACCAACATCAGGTTCAAAAACTATTTGAGGTAGCAAACAGCATGACGGTCTTCATTGCAAAGGAGTCTGAGTTTAAGAATAGTGAGATTTTGCGACAGTTGAATGTTCATGAATACAGTGCATAATTTTCGTCCCCTTACCCAATAGACAATAGGTGCAGGAGTAGGCCATTCAATGTGATCATAGCTGATTATCTACAATCTGTACCCCGTACCTGCCTTCTCCCCATATCCCCTGACTCTGCTATCGTTAAGAGCCCCATCTAGCTCTCTCTTGAAAGTATCCAGTGAACCGGACTCCACCGCCCTCCGAGGTAGAGAATTACAGACTCACAATGTGTGAAAAAGTGTTTCCTCATCTCTCTTCTAAATGGCTTACCGCTTATTCTTAAACTGTGGCCCCTAGTTCTGGACTCCCCCAACATCGGGAACATGTTTCCTGCCTCTAGAGTGTCCAAACCCTTAATAATCTTATATGTTTCAATAAGATCCCCTCTCATCCTTCTAAATTCCAGAGTATACAAGCCCAGCCGCTCCATTCTCTCAGCATATGACTGTCCCGCCATCCCGGAAAATAACCTTGTGAAACTACGATGCACTCCCTCAATAGCAAGAATGTCCTTCCTCAAATGTGGAGACCAAAACTGCACACAATACTCCAAGTGTGGTCTCAGGGCCCTGTACAACTGCAGAAGGACCTCTTTGCTCCTATATTCAGCTCCTCTTGTTATGAAGGCCAACATGCCATTTGCTTTCTGCACTGCCTGCTGTACCTGCATGCTTACTTTCACTGACTGATGAACAAGGACCCCAGACCCATTGTACTTCCCCTTTTCCCAACTTGACACCATTTAGATAATAATTTGCCTTCCTGTTTTTCCTACAAAAGTCGATAAGCTCACATTTATCCACTTTAAACTGCATCTGCCATGCATCTGCCCACTCACCCAACCTGCCCAAGTCACCCTGCATTCTCATAGCGCCATTCTCACAGTTCACACTGCCACCCAGCTTTGTGTCATCTGCAAATTTGCTAATGTTATTTGTAATCTCTTCATCTAAATCATTAATATATGTTGTAAAGAGCTGCGGTCCCAGCACCGAGCATTGCAGTACCCCACTAGGTGCCGCAATTGTGAAAGGGATCCGTTAATCCCTACTCTTTGTTTCCTGTCTGCCAACCAATTTTCTATCCATGTCAGCACTCTACCCCCAATACCATGTGCTCTAATTTTGCCCACTGAATGCTTTCTGAAAGTGCGGGTACACTACATCCACTGGCTCTCCCTTTCCATTTTCCTCGTTACATGCTCAAAAAATTCCAGATTAGTCACGCTTGATTTCCCCTTCGTAAATCCATGCTGACTCGGACCGATCCTGTTACTGCTTTCCAAATGTGCCGCTATTTCATATTTTATACTCGACTCGAGCATCTTTCCCACCATCAATGCCAGGCTACCTGGTCTATAATTCCCCGTTTTCTCTCTCCGCCTTTCTTAAAAAGTGGGATAACATTAGCTACCCTCCAATCCACAGGAACTGATCCTGAATCTATAGAACATTGGAAAATGATCAGCAATGCGTCCATGATTTCCAGCGCCACCTCCGTAAGTACCCTGGGATGCAGACCATCAGGCCCTGGGGATTTATCAGTCTTCAGTCCCATCAGTCTACCCAACAACATTTCTAATGCCTAATGTGCATTTCCTTCAGTTCCCCCGTAACCCTAGGTCCTCTGGCCACTAGTACATCAGGGAGATTGTTTGTGCCCTCCTTAGTGAAGACGGAGCCAAAGTACCTGTTTTACTCGTCTGCCATTTCCTTGTTTCCCATAATAAATTCACCTTTTTCAGTCTTCAATGGTCTTTTGGTCTTAACTAATTTTTTCCTCTTCGCATATCGAAAGAAGCGTTTACTATCCTCCTTTATATTCTTGGCTAGCTTACCTTCGTACCTCATCTTTTCTCCCCATATTGCCTTTTTAATTATCTTCTACTGCTCTTTAAAAGTTACCCAATCCTCTGGCTTCCCATTCATCTTTGCTATGTCATACTTCTTATCTTTTATTTTTATACTGCCCTGACTTCCCTTGTCAGCCACGGTCGCCCCTTACTCCCCTTGGAATCTTTCTTCCTCTTTGGAATGAACTGATCCTGCACCTGTATTATTCCCAGAAATACCTGCCATTGTTGTTCCACTGTCATCTCAGCTAGGGTATCTTTCCAGTCAAGGCTCCATAGTCCCCTTTGTTCAACTGTAATAATGATACCTCCAATTTACCCTTTTCCCTCTCAAATTATAGATTAAAACTTATCATATTATGGTCACAATCTCCTAATGGCTCCTTTACCTCGAGTTCCCTTATCAAATTAGGTTCATTACACAACACTAAATCCAGAATTGCCTTCTCCCTGATACGCTCCATTACAAGCTGCTCTAAGAATCCATCACGGAGGCACTCCACAAATTCCCTTTCTTGGGGTCCAGTACCAACCTGATTTTCCCAGTCTACCTACATGTTGAAAGCTCCTATAACAACCGTAACATTACCTTTTTGACATGCTAATTTTAACTCGATTCAACTTGCACCCTATATCCAGGTTACTGTTTGGGGCCTGTAGATAACTCCCATTAGGGTCTTTTGACCCTTATAATTCCTCAGTTCGATCGATACTGACTATATCTCCTGATTCTATGTCATCCCTCGCAAGGGACTGAATTTTGATCCTCACCAACAGACCTACCCCCACCCCCTGTGCCTACCTGTCTGTCTTTTCGATAAGACGTATTCCCTTGAATATTCAGTTCCCAGCCCTGGTCCTCTTGCAGCCATGTCTCTGTAATTTCCACAACATCATACTTGCCAATTTCTAACTCAGGCTCATGCTCATCCACTTTATTTCTTGTACTTCGCGCATTCATATACAACACTTTGACTTCGGTATTCACCTCCACTCTCACACCAGTCACTATTGGCCCTGGCCTTACTCTCTTATCCCTTCTCGAACTTTCCTTTCCATTAATTCGGGAGTCTTTTGTAACTTTTCCTGTTTTCACTTCCCCTTTATCTCCATCTTTTTGTACTGCCAATTTGTCAATTCCACCCCCCCCCCCCCACTGTTTAATTAAAACCACACATGCAGCATTAGCAAACATGCCTGCCAGAACTTTGGTCCCCCTCCATTTAAGGTTTAACCCGTCCCTTTTGTGCAGGTCACCCCTATCCCAGAAAAGATTCCAGTGGTCTATAAATATAAATCCCTGCTCCCTGCACCAGCCCTCCAACCACACATTCAGATCCCCTATCTCCCTGTTCCTGCCCGCACTAGCATGAGCGACTGGAAGCAATCCAGAGATAACCACCCTAGAAGTCCTGCCTTTTAGTCTTCTTCCCAACTCTCTGAACTTGCGTTACAGAACTTCCTTCCTCTTCCTCCCTATGTCGTTTGTACCCACGTGCACAACTACTGCCGGCTGTTCACCTTCTCTCTCAAGAATGTTCTGAAGTCGGTTCGTGATATCTTGAACTCTGGCAATCTGCTGCCCGCACCTCAGACAATGGAGTCACCCACCACTATAACTCTGCCCGACGTCAGTCTCGCCAGTCAAGTCTCATCGCTAGCATTGGAGCCACCGACCTGTTCGCCAAGTATATAGTAACGTTGGATACAGTCCAAAGGAGATTCATAAGGATACTTCCTGGAATGAGAGGGATATCCCATGTATTCCATGAAGTTTTGAAGAAAGAGGGACGCTTAATTCAGACCAAAAGGTTCCCATGGGGGGCTTGACAGAGTCAAAATGGGAGGCGAGCCACTGAAAACTTGGTGTCAAAATTCTCTCTCTCAGACGTAGTGAATTATTGGAATTCTCACCCCAAGAACAGGAGGCCTGATCATTAGATATATTTAATGCAGAGATAAATATTTGAAAGATCATGGAGTTGAAGGTTGTGGGGGATCTGGTACAGAAGAGGAGTTGATACCAGCTAAGATCAGACAATCATATTGAATGTCAGGGCAAGCTTAAGGGGGCAGGTGGATGACTCCAGCTCATATTAAACCCCCTTCATCTGCATCACTTGCCAGATGTTGTCCCACCCTACTTCTGTTCCAGATTTCTCTCCCTGTCTGAAGAGTTTCAACCCAAAATGTTACCTATCTCCATTCTCCAGTGATGCTGCATGACTCTGCGTTACACTAGCGCACACTGCCCTTTTTGTGAACCAGCATTTGCAGTTCCTTCTGTTAAAGTCCTTTTGTGTGTGCTTTAAAAAGAAAATAAATTAATTTGAATTTTTTTTTAAAGTCCAGTCGAGTCTCATCGCTAGGATTGGAGCTACCGACCTGTTCGGCAAGTATATAGTAACATTGGATACAGTCCAAAGGAGATTCATAAGGATACTTCCTGGAATGAGAGGGGTATCCCATGTATTCCATGAAGTTTTGAAGGAACTGCTGGTGTGCTATTCTTTCCAATATATTACTTCATAGAGCCATATATTGTTGTTTGATCTTCTTGAATCTTTATCAGACATTGCAAAATGTTCATGAGAAAAGCTGCACCATCTATTTTATTATCCAATGGACCACTGAGTAAAAATGCAAACATAACATACCTTTGATGAACCAGTGTATATAACATTCTGAAAGATCAAGAAATGACCTCTTTAGGACTAAAATGCAATATTCTGATCATGTTTCAAGATGTGTTAGTGGTTATTCTCCAATTCAATTTTGCATTTCTGAGTACTCACTGTTTGCCTTCTGCACAGGATGCAGGTCATCAGATTATAGAGGGATTTAACACTGAAGTTTTAGGCCTATATGGAGCTGAAAAGCATTTAAGCAATTCCACAAGCCATATTTAGTTGCAAGTTGTTCTATTTGCCCTATCTATTCTTCGTGATCTCAAAATTTCTGTACTAATAATGGTGACTGTGGAAAACTGTACCTATGATGGAATGGTTAAATAAAGTCAACTAACATTGTGTTTCAGAAAGTGAACACTGGGAAATAGGGAGAAAAACAAAAGCTATATATTGTTTAACAAGGAACTGCAGATGCTGGAAAATCGAAGGTAGGCATAAGTGCTGGAGAAACTCAGCAGGTGCAGCAGCATCTATGGAGCGAAGGAAATAGGCAACGTTTCGGCCAGAAACGTTGCCCATTTCCTTCGCTCCATAGATGCTGCTGCACTCGCTGAGTTTGTCCAGAACTTTTGTCTCCAAAAGCTATATATTTATGGCTACACTGTGAGAAGGATATCAAGAGGCTTCAATGGGATTTATACAAACTGGGCAAGTGGGCAAAAACATAGCAGATGAGATTTAACAAATAAATGAAGTTTTGCACTTTTATTTTTAAAAAACAATTTGATCTGGAGTTGGCTTTGGAAATAGGAAGTTGTGATTAGATCCTTGGATACCAATTGCTGAAACTGACATTTGGGAAATTAGGAAGGCAAATGATATGTTGCCTCCTTTGTAAGAGAATTGGAACAGGTACAAGTTAATCTTACTACAGCTGTGGAAAGTTCTAATAAGACTCCATTTGGAGAGTTAAGGAGTTTAGGTCTCCTTTATTGAACAATACTCTAGCCACAGAGCGAATGCGACAGAATGCAAGAAAAAAAGAAAATACCAGAATTACAGCAGGCCACTTCCAATATTCTCTGATTTATTAATTTATCTTTCGAACATCTGCAGTTAATGATTTTCATTTATTAGATTCCTGGATTGGCACTACGAGCAGAAGTTAGTCTAGAACAATAAGAAATGATCTCTGAGAAGCCTATAAATTTCAACATGACTAGATAAACTAGATCCGTGTAGTATCCGTGGAATATCCACAATGGCTGTGATGCCACTTAGATCAGAAGTGGGGAGAAATGTCTTCACTCAGAGGTTGATGAACCTGTAGAATTCTACAGAGATGCAGAAAGGTTAATAATCAACTATGATCATAATGAATGGCACAGCAGTACCAAAGGGCCAAATTGTCCACTCCTCCAACTTAGTTTAGTTTATTATTGTCACATTTACTGAGAGACCGTGAAAAGCTTTTGTTTGCATGCTATCCAGGTAAAGACATGAATACAATCAAGCCATCCACAGTGCATAGTTAAAGAATAAAGGGTATCACATTTAGCGCAAGGTAACAGTCTGATAAAGTCTAATTAAAGATAGTTCAAAGATCTCCAATGAGGAGAATGAGAGGTGGGAGAGGAGAGAAGAGGAAGTGACCAGGGTGAGGCTGGTACTTGTATATGCTGGCGAGGCAGCGTGAAGTGTAGATGGAGTCCATGGAAGGCGAGATTGGTTTGTGTGATTGTCTGGGCTACGTCCATCCCATCACTCAAGAGAAATGTACTTACATGTGAGTATGACAAGAGCAGCTCGAACCGCCAGGTTGACGTACAACTTCCAACGTTCAGGGACCCTGATTACTGCAAGTGGAACAAGTATCTCTGCTGCAACGAAAAACTGGACAGCATAGGTAATGAAGATGCCAAAAGAATACAAAATCTTCACCGACTGGTACAACCTAGCAAAAAGCAGAATATATAATTAACAACTGAAGATTATATTTAAATTTTCTAATACCCTCCTTTTATACTTGTCATAATCAAGCACATAAAAGCATCCAGATTTGGCATTGTGAACTTGAAGTAGTGGATTCTATCTCATCCTAACATGAGAAGGGAAGTATTTTACTGCAAATATCCTTCATTATTTCATACATTGATACTGTGATAGCATATACTAAAGCATCCTACTGCTGGTACGTTCTGGTTTGTCAAGAACCCTCGCAATATGGCTATTTAATTCAATGTAATCTTTAAAATCTTGGCCCACTAAAGTTAGGGAAAAGTGACACATAATGGGAAGAGAATCACAGACATAGATAGTATGAATGACAGCTGTGCTTGCTGTCATCTTTTAAAACATCATATATACCAATGGTTTGCCAGTCAATCTTGGTCAATAATCCCTTCAGGTGCAAAATCAGGTTGAACGTCAGCCACATAGGAATAATGAATAACTAGCAATGTAGTTAATGGCTCAGTACAATTGTCAATTGTATGGATTATAGTTGCATTATACGGTTGACAGTATTGGGTTGTGACAGATGTTCAACTTTCAATGCTAACTGTGTGGGCATTGTGGCTGTATACAAGATGAATGTTGCATTTTAAAAATAATTCCATACGTACAATTTAAATAATCTTGATGCTTCCTAGTCCCTTTGTACTGTAAAGCCAAATGAATATCAGATTAGATGACACTCGTTTCCACTAACCCGCCATCCACTTTTCATACAGAGTTTAAAGAATGGTACAGAGCTGCTGTCAACCCATTTTTCTTTTAGTGGCTCTTTTTTAAAAATGTCAGAATTTTGATATATAAAGATTACATTCAATCCATTTAATCCCAGCACTTAAAATCCTAGGTCTTCAAAATGTAACTGCATTAAACTGCACAAGGGGCAAATACCAAATTATCATGTCATGTTTTCACACAGGTCAGTTATTTTGAGTCATTGAATGTGCCCTTGAATTGAGATCTAGTTGGCTATATACGTATCATATGTCCTCTTAAACTTTTAGCAAATGTGAAAACATTTAACAGATGGGTCCTTTCAAATCCTGTCAATTTGTCTACCTTTAAGGGCCTGTCCCACTTGGATGCCCCCTCTCCCAAGCTGTGTCCTCCATTGCCCATTGCTCTTCCCCCTCCTTCACCACGGCCCCCACACGCCGGGTCCTCCTTTGTTCCTTCCCTCAGCAGCGGCGTTCTCACATCGCCCGTTGCACCAACCTCTCCACTATCACTGCCGGGTTCTCTCTGGACGTTTCCGTGGCGCCGACCCAGGCCCCAGCCACATGGATCCGTCGACTCACGGTGTGCGGGTTCTGATCTCGGCTGCGAGCTCCACCGACATTTTGGCATCATGGTCCGTACAGACATTGTAGGCCAAAAGGCCTGTCCCAGCACTGTAATATTCTAGGTTCTGTTACTTTGCAGAGTGAGCATGGACTTGTTCAATTGCCTAATGTTTCATAATGCTACACCACTTCAATTCAACTCACATCATACCAATGAGCGAGCTATCAAAAACAGTTAAGTGATAAAAAAAAACATAGATGACAACTTTACGGAAGGGACTATTTTCCCAAATCTAGTCTTTTCAAAAGAAAGCCATCTAGTTTATTTCAAAACCAGCAGAAAATGTTGGATAGTTCACCTTCATGCCCTCTGAAAAAGAAATAATCTAGGGGTCTTGGTTTGAAAACTGTCAAAGTGTAATTTCGGGATGGACAAGTTCCATTTCTGGTTGTTAAAACTTGAACATAGTTTCGCTTGTTGGAATATTCTATCAAATACTGAAAAATTGATCTTTTAGACAAAAAAAGCTCAAAATAATTGGTCATCAAGTCCAAGATTGGGAATGCTCATGAAAACTTACCAACAGGGAGGCAAATTTAGTGTGACGCTTCCTTTAATTTCTTCTCCAAAGCAAGTGTATCCCAAAACTCCTGTGCTTACATACAATATTGTAACAATTGCTATGGCAGAATACAGAATTGCTGGAAATTGATGTGGTTTTTGCATCTTGTTTTCAAGTGGAAGTACCTTAAACAAAAAAAAGTAACAAAAACACATCTTAGATAAGATGAAGATGGGTCTCGACCCGAAACGTTGCCTATTTCCTTCGCTCCATAGATGCTGCCTCACCAGCTGAGTTTCTCCAGCATTTTTGTCTATGTTAGATAAGTTCAGTATATAGTCACTTCCAGTGAAGCAAAAGTTTAGATACAGCGTAGAAACAGGACTAGTCATGGTCTGATCAACCATGGCTGGGTCGCCTGGGTGAGCATGTCTGATGTTGAAAGACCCAAAATACCCAATGACCCCAGGTTACATCACTGTTGTGTTCAGGAGCATCAATAGATGTATTTTTATCAATCAGCTCACTGAGTCCATGCTGACCATAGATCACCAGGTCACACTAGTTCCATATTACCCAATTTTCTCATCCACTCTCTACACACTGAAGGTTAATTTACAGAAGCCAATTAACCCAAAATCCCACACATCTTTGAGATGTCAGAGGAAACCAGAGCACCCAGAGGAAACCCACATGATCATGGGGAGAATGGACAAACTCCATGCAAGTTAGGATTGAACCCCAGGTTTCTGGCACAGTGGGGCAACAGCTCTACCAGTGCACCATTGCGCTGCCCTTCTATAATTTTAATGGCGATAAGAGTAAATGAAAATTTGATGGATCATTAATGGTGGCAAATCTTAAACTTTGAACCTGGTTTGTCAGTTACCACATTGTTGGGAAGATCTTTCAATGCACACATTGCATTTCCTGCATAGCAACAGTAGCCATGTTTTGAAAGATGGCCACTGACTTTTTAGTCCATCATACCTGAAACTTCAGGACAGCCCAATATGTGCTACTTTGGTCAAACAAATACAAATAGGCTTGTTATTAGTATTTTTCCACTGTAATCATAACCACAAATTTAGGAAACGTTTTACACAACTTTACTGAACCCATGGTTACTTGAGCAGTAGCAGTTTTGTTAACAGGGTCAATTACAGAAATAGAATGAAATTGCAGTTAATGAAGAGACCAGCAATACCACCATTGCTCTGGTATCATTGGTACAATTATCTTTCACTCACCACACCAATGCCTTCAAATGCGAATATTGCTGTTCCAAAAAACATGGCAAAAGATTTCCAATCACCCACTTTTGGCAGATCACTGGAATGCGAAATATGCTGCAAAATTAAGAATTACATATTAGAATTATAGTTTCCATCACATTCACAAATGCCAGGCAATTCATATTCAAGATTAAATCAGAGAATGAAGATGAAGGGCAGCTTATATGCTGATAAATGTAGTATAAAAACAAAAAAAATATTGATATACAATTATGAAGAGGATGGTTAAGATATATATAAGGCCATTAGAGAACAAGGTTGGCGAATTAATAACAGCATATGAAAGAAGGTAGATATGTTGAATTTTTTTTTCCAACAGTCTTTACATGGAAGATATTGCTAACACACCCACGATATCAGAGTGCTGATTCTAAGAGAAATAAGAACTTTCAAAAATCCCAGTTACAAAGTATTAGAGAAACTCAGGAGACTAAAGAGCCTGTCTCACTTGGCCGTCATTTACGCGACAGGCCGGTAGTGACTGACGTGCAACGGGCACATGCGTCATCATGCGTCTGCACAGCCGTCTGGAGCGCGTGACGTCATTTGAAGATTAAAATGCAGCAGTAACTCAGCGGGACCGGCAGCATCTCTGGAGAGAAGGAATGGATGATGTTTCGGGTCGAGACTCTTCTTCAGTTTGAAGTAGTGCGTCGACCCGAAACGTCGCCGATTGCTTCTCCCCAGAGATGCTGCCGGTCCCGCTGAGTTACACCAGCATTTTGTGTCTATCTCCAATCGTTTTGGCCCCGCTCTGGGAATAGGAATGCGAATCCGGATCCGCAACGGCCGTGAGGCCCAGGCCGAGCTCGCCGATCATTTGCCTGCTTCCGCTGCTGTTGGAGGTGAGACGTTGCGCCGTGCCAGAGTCTTGGGCCTGTCCGACTTTGGCCGTCAATTACACGGTGGCGTGCGAAGATTTCGTGCAAGACAAAGTCCACACTCCTCCACACCTCTCCATGCGCCCGTCCTGCGCTACCCACATGCTAGCACGTCGCGTAAATGGCACGCAAATGACATCCAAGTGGGACAGGCCCTTAAAGGTAGACAAATTGACAGGATTTGAAAGGACCCATCTGTTAAATGTTTTCACATTTGCTAAAGGTTTAAGAGGACATATGATACGTATATAGCCAACTAGATGCCCAAAAAGTCAGAGCGATACAGTGTGGAAACAGGCCCTTCAGCTCAACTTGCCCACACCGGCCAACATATCCCAGCTACACTAGTCCCACCTGCCCGCATTTGGTCCATATCCCTCCAAACCCGTCCTATACTTGCCTAACTGTTAATTGAAAGGCTACCCATCAGATTCCTATTAAATCTATTCCCATTCACCTTAAACTTATGCCCTCTGGTCCTCGATTCACCTACTCTGGGCATCTACCCGATCTATTCCTCTCATGATTTTATACACCTCTATAAGATCACCCCTCAGCTTGACATTTCCGATAACATGATGTCCAGAACTGAAGATAATACTCTAAATGCAGCCTCACCAACATCTTATACAACTGCAACATGACCTCCCAACTTCTATACTCAATACTCTGTGCCCTTGTTCATAAAAGAAAGGCAGGAAGTAGGGAACTATAAATCAGATAGTTTAACAGCTACTATTCCTAACTTGGAATCAATAATCAGAGGAAATAACATAATGTAGGAAAGCTAAATATAATTAAACCAAGTCAATGGTTTATTGAAAAGTTAATATATTTGACAAATGTAATCCAATTTTTTGAAGATGTAATGGAGAGTTAATGGAGGGGAACCTGTAGATGCAGTTGGTTAGGTTTCAAGTCATTTAACAAGATGTCACACAAGAGCCTGGTGTATTAATTAAAAGCTCCATAGAATTAGAGGAAATGTTTGAATTCAATGAAAAGTGAAACTGAAATATGAAAGAGGGTTGACATAAACTGATCCTTTTCAAACTGGAAAGAGGAACCAGTGGTGGACAACCACAGTTGTCAGCAGCCTGATTGATTATTCATTATTTACTTGAATTACTTGAAGGAAGAATATGTAAAGTTTTTTAATTTGCTGATGATATGGAAATAGGTGGAAGGGCATGTTGTAATAAGGATAATGTAAATTTGCAAAGTGATGAGATAGATTGGAGCCAGAGAATGCTAAATGGAAGTTAATGTGGGAATGTGTGAAATTATACACCAAGCAGATATTAGTTTATAATTGGCACATATAACAAGGTAGTGAAAAGCATTGTTTTGCATGTTATTCAGGCAAAGCACTCCAGACACGAGTATATCAAGTACGACAAAAATGGAAAGAATACAAATATATTAGAGTTGCCAAGAAAGTGCAAATTAAAACATTCACAATGATGTCAAGTGGACGATTGGGAATTCATCGTTAGTTTATGTGACAATTGTCTGATAATAGCAGGGAAAAAGCCATTCTTGAATCTGGTATGTGCTATCATGTTGGGTGAGGGGGAGAGAATGACTTGAGGTGCAAGTGGTCATTGATTATGTTGGTGCCCTTGAGGCAGTATGCAGTCAAGATAATCGTTGGGGAATGGTTGGTGCATGTTTGTTAGAATTTGATAACAGAGAATATGTGGTGTTCTTGAATCTGATGGTACATGACAACAGACAATAGACAATTGGTGCAGGAATAGGCCATTTGACCCTTCGAGCCAGCACCGTCATTCAATTTGATCATGGCTGATCATCCCCAATCAGTACCCCGTTCCTGCCTTCTCCCCATATCCCCTGACTCCGCTATTTTTAAGAGCCCTATCTAGCTCTCTCTTGAAAGCATCCAGAGAACCTGCCTCCACCGCCCTCCGAGGCAGAGAATTCCACAGACTCACCACTCTCTGTGAGAAAAAGTGTTTCCTCGTCTCCGTTCTAAATGGCTTACTCATTATTCTTAAACTGTGGCCCCTGGTTCTGGACTCCCCCAACATCGGGAATATGTTTCCTGCCTATAGCGTGTCCAAGCCCTTAACAATCTTATATGTTTAAATGAGATCCCCTCTCATCCTTCTAAACTCCGGAGTGTACAAGCCCAGGTGCTCCATTCTCTCAGCATATGACAGTCCCGCCATCCCGGGAATTAACCTTGTAAACCTACGCTGCACTCCCTCAATAGCAAGAATGTCCTTCCTCAAATTAGGGAACCAAAACTGCACACAATACTCCAGGTGTGGTCTCACCAGGGCTCTGTACAACTGCAGAAGGAACTCTTTGCTCCTATATTCGATTCCTCTTGTTATAAAGGCCAACACGCCATTCACTTTCTTCATTGCCTGCTGTACCTGCATGCTTACTTTCATAGACTGATGTATAAGGACCCCCAGATCCCGTTGTACTTCCCCTTTTCCCAACTTGACGCCATTTAGATAGTAATCTGCCTTCCTGTTTTTGCTACCAAAGTGGCTAACCTCACATTTATCCACATTAAACTTCATCTGCCATATAACTGCCCACTCCCCCAGCTTGTCCAAATCACCCTGCATTCTTATAGCATCCTCCTTACAGTTCACACTGCCACCCAGCTTTGTGTCATGCTTTCTGGATTCTGCCTAATATGAGAGAGGTGAGAGGAGAGCATGTCAATAGGTCAGATTATTTAAATCAGTCAATCAATCAATTGGATTTATTTATCACATACACAATAAAGTGCAGTGAAATGAACTTGCCAGCAGCGGTACAATCAAAAAAGAACACACAATAAAAATTAAACACAAACATCCACCACAGCATTATTCACTGTTATGGAAGGCACAAAGCAGTCAGTCCTCCTCCACTGTTCCCCCGTGGTCGGAGCCATAACCTCCGCAAGCGCCGCTGCGGGCAGCCAGATGTACAGTCCCTCTCGTCTGAAAGGCAAGTCCCGAATCGGTGCTTCCCTAACGGGGACCGCGGCTTCAAGATGACGTAGGCCACAGGCTGGCGGTCGGAGCTCTTCTCCAGGGATCCCCGGCGAGGGTTCCCACTCCGGATGGTAAGTAGGTCCCCGCCCGCGGCTAGAAGCTCCGCAGACCACGGCTTCAGGCTGAACAGTCCGCGTGCCCGACTCCGGGAAGGGCCGGACCAATCCTTGGTGTTCAGCCGCGAGGGAGGCGACATGGGAAAAGTCGCCTCTCCGTGGAGGAGGTGACCAAAAGCAGTTTCCCCTTACCCCCCCCCCCCCTCACCATCCCCTACACAAGACACACCGAGAGACATTAAAACACACATTTGGACATACTAAAAAAACAAAGAGAGTAGAAATGACTAACATGCTGCTGGTAGGGCAGCCATCTCGCAGCGCCCCCACCGACCAATGGAAATTGCAAATGAGTGATCTAGTGGAAATGAGGCTCTTTAGTGCATGAATCCTAAAAGCTACCAGGCAGGTCCAACTAGTTAAAAATAAATTTTTGTACTTCATTGCAATACTTATTCAAGTATACAACGGTCTTGACTTTGGGACTTTTTTTTACTACTGGGAGAGAGTTTATAGCAGAGGGACATAGTTACAAGATAAGGCGCTTTCATTTAACGCAAAGGTACATGGACATTTCTTTTCACAAAGGGTGGTGATTTTCTGCCCTAACAAGTGGTCCATTAGAGAACAAGGTTGGCGAATAAATACAGCATATGACAGGAAAGTAAGTTATGTTGATTAATTTTTTCCAACAATCTTTACATGGAAGACATTGCTAACACACCCACACTATCTCACTCTTGTCGGTGTTAAATTCCATTTGCCACTCCTTGGCCCACCTTCTCAACAGATTCAAATCCTGTCATAAGTGTGGATATTCTTCCTCACAATCAACCTCACCACTATTTTTGGTGCCATCTGCAAGTTTACTAACACTTTTAACTACTTTGTTATGTGTAGTAAGGAACTGCAGATACTGGTTTAAATTAAAGTGAACTACATTAACAACTTGAATGGCAAATATTGGATCCAGCAATAGCCCCATGGCATCTCACTGGTCGTAAGGCCTGGTATCAGAGAAACAATGCTTGACAACTACCCCTTGACTCCTTCCTCCAAGCCAATTTTGAATCAAATTGGCTGGTCATCTTGCATTCCATGTGATCTAACCTTCCAAACTAACCTATCTTGAAAGCTTAAATGCCACTATCATATCTGCTTTGACCACTACTCCTGGCAGCATATTCCATACACCTACCACATTGTATTGAATTTGCCACACACATCACCTTTAAACTTTTCATTTTTCACCTTAAAGCTATGCCTTCTAGTCTTTGACATTTCCATTCTGTAAAAAAATATTCTGATTGTCTACCGTCTCTCTATGCCTCTCATGACTTGATATAATTTTATCAACTCTCCCCTCAACCACTGACTTTCCCGAAAAAAATCCAAATTTGTCTAACCTCTCCTTATAGCTAATACCCTCCAATTGACGCAGCATACTGGTAAACCTCTTCTCCATTCTCTCCAAAACCTCCACATCCATCCTGTAATGGGGTGAGTAAAACGGTGCACAATATTCCAAATGTTACCTAACCAAACTCCTATAAAGTAACAACATGACTTCCTGACTACTGAATGCCCCGACGGATGAAGGATACCATACACCTTCTGTAGTTGCGACTTTCAGGGAGCTATGTACGTGGACCCCAGGAGCCCTCCGTAGATCAATGGCATTAAGGATCTTGCCATTGACTATATAGTTTCCCTTACATTTGACCTCCAAAAGTGCAACACATCACACACGCTCAGATTAAACTCCATCCGCCATTTCTCCACTCGTTTAGTTTAGTTTAGAAATACAGCGTGGAAACAGGCCCTTCGGCCCACCGAAACCGCACTGACCAGCAATCCCCGCACTTTAACACTATCCTGCACACACTAAGGACAATTTACACTTATACCAAGTCAATTTACCTACATACATGTACTTCTGTGGAGTGTGGGATGAAACGGAAGATCTTGGAGAAAACGCACACAGTCACGAGAACGCACAAACGCCATACAGACAGCACCCGTAGTTGGGATCAAACCCGAGTCTCTGGCGCTGCAAGGCAGCAACTCTATCGCTGTGCTACCGTGCCACCCCAATTCCCCGTGCGCCGCTCCTCATATATTGTTGACCCAAAGTTTCAATGCCTGACTTTTCACTCAATACAGCTGAAATAAATTGTACTTCTGAGAAATTAACTATACAAGATAAACTCTACAGAAATATACTAGATCATTAAATTCCTCCTCATATGTTGCAATACATACTTGGCTAATAAAGTATTACTGTATTGTATTGAATCAACAAAACTTGTCATTTAAAAATGAAACTATTCAAAGCTTGCATCTTTGGCCAAAGTAATTTATATTGAAGTGCACTCAAACCCAAAATGTAATATGGTGCCGTTGATACACAATGCATCAGTAAGATGGTCTTTGGTCGTGGTCTCAATTTTACCACCTAGTTTTAGAAAGTAATTATTGGACAAACTGGGTTATTTTAAAAGCGGTCAGATGTTATATAAATAATTCAGATTACTTACACCAAAGAGGTGGATGAAAATCAAAATGAGGCTCACAAGCATAGCTAAATTGGCAAGCATTGACAAAGGAGTCAGGTACTTCAGGTTTTGGATGAAGACCAACAGAATGATGAATGGCAGAAAGCTAAGTATGTAGAGACGGCTGTCCATACTTCCATGTACAACAGTTGAGATGTTCTGACTGCAGTCATTATTTGTAATATTTGCTGCATCCACAACCTAGAGAACAAAAAAAAGTTAGACTTTATAATCAGGCAAACATTCAATGGATATTTGTTTCACACATCTCCAGAGTAGATAAGAGATATTTGTCATGGTAATGTGAATCTTGTGGCCAAGATTCAGGACCACGGAGTTCCTGCATAAGGGGCAAAAGAGCACATCACCTTCCTCAACCCAACCAGCCTCCTTGCAGGCACCTCCTGCCCCATCTTCACAAGAGTCTACATTTCCCATTCTTCCGATATTAGTTAGTTCCGAACTCAAAACCAGAAGGCAACCAAATTATCCCCAATCCAAAGGGACATCCCAAGGAAGCTTCAACTATAATACATCTTTGCTATTGTAATCTAATTCTCTCAATGAAAGCCAAGTAGTTTTTGCCTCATTGTTCGCTCCACCAGCACGTCACCTCTCAGTGGCTTGATCTCAAGGAAACCCAAACCCCTTTGATTATCAACATCTAAAATAAAACTCGAAGTGCTGGAATAACTCAGCGGGTCAGTCAGCATCCTGGGAGAACATGGCCCACGTTATCCAGGAAAGCAGCCTGAGCCACCGAGTTACTCCAGCACTGTATTTTCATGTAACCCAGCATCTGCTGTTCCTTGTTTCTACAGTCAGTATCCAAAAATAAAAATTATCTCTTAATCTGCCCTCCCCCCCCCCCCCCCCCCCCCTTCAAGCATTTCAATCTTGGGACTACTACTCTTGCAACTCCCTGTTCTGCTCTTTCATCCTCAGCAATTGCTAGCCTTGATATGGCACTTTCCCCATGAAAACGCAGGACTTCGTTTAGAGAAAATCTATCCTCTCACCTTTTCCCTTTCTAGCATACAGAAACTCAAATAGAGCTTCCAGATGAAGCAGCAGATCACTTGCACAACTTCCAATCTTGTGCACTACATTCAATCCTCACAATAACAGTCACCTTTACATTGAAGAAACTAAACCCCGATTGGGTGACCACTTTCAACCTGCACAACTGCCTTCTATAAATCCAAATATACACTGGCTTGCAAAAGTTTTCATACCCCTTGAACTTTTCCACATTTTGTCACGTTATAACCACAAACGTAAATGTATTTTATTGGGATTTTATGTGATAGACCAACACAAAGTGGCGCATAATTGTGAAGTGGAAGGAAAATGATACATGGTTTCCAAATTTTATTGCAAATAAAAAACTGAAAAGTGTGGCGTGCAAAAGTATTCAGCCCCCGAGTCAATACTTTGTAGAACCACCTTTCGTTGCAATTACAACTGCAAGTCTTTTGGGGTATGTCTCTACCAGCTTTGCACATCTAGAGACTGACATTTTTGCCCATTCTTCTTTGCAAAATAGCTCAAGCTCAGTCTGATTGCATGGAGAGTGTCTGTGAACAACAATGTTCAAGTCTTACCAGAGATTCTCAATTGGATTTAGGTCTGGACTTTGACTGGGCCATTCTAACACATGAATATGCTTTGATCTAAACCATTCCATTGTAGCTCTAGCTGTATGTTTAGGGACGTTGTCCTGCTGGAAGGTGAACCTTCGCCCCAGTCTCAAGTCTTTTGCAGACTCTAACAGGTTTTTTTTCCAAGATTGCCATGTATTTGGATCCATCCAGCTTCCCATTAACTCTGACCAGCTTCCCTGTCCCTGCTGAAGAAAAGCATCCCCTCAGCATGATGCTGCCACCACCATGTTTCACAGTGGGGAAGGTGTGTTCAGGGTGATGTGCAGTGTTAGTTTTCCGTCACACATAGCGTTTTGCATTTAGGCCAAAAACTTCCATTTTGGTCTCATCAAACCAGAGCACCTTCCTCCGCATGTTTGCTGTGTCCCCCACATGGCTTATGGCAAACTGCAAGTGGGACTGCTTATGGCTTTGTTTCAACAATGGCTTTCTTCTTGTCACTCTTCCATAAAGGCCCGATTTGTGGAGTGCACGACTAATAGTTGTCCTGTGGACAGATTCTCCCACCTGAGCTGTGGATCTCTGCAGCTCCTCCAGAGTTACCGTGGGCCTCTTGGCTGCTTCTCTGATCAATGCTCTCCTTGCCCGGCCTGTTAGTATAGGTGGACGGCCATGTCTTGGTAGGTTTGCAGTTGTGCCATACTCTTTCCATTTTCGGATGATGGATTGAACAGTGCTCCGTGAGATATTCAAAGCTTGGGATATTTTTTTATAACCTAACCGTGCTTTAAACTTCTCCACAGCTTTTTCCTGACCTGTCTGGTGTGTTCCCTGGGCTTCATGATGCTGTTTGTTCACTAATGTTCTCTAACAAACCTCTGAGGTCTTCACAGAACAGCTGTATTTATATTGAGATTAGATTACACACAAGTGGACTCTATTTACTAATTAGGTGACTTCTGAAGGCAATTGGTTGTACTGGATTTTATTTAGGGGTATCAGAGTAAAGGGGGCTGAATATTTTTGCACGCCACACTTTTCAGTTTTTTTATTTGTAAAAAAATTTGAATACCATGTATCATTTTCCTTCCACTTCACAATTATGCGCCATTTTGTGTTGGTCTATCACATAAAATCCCAATAAAATACATTTACGTTTGTGGTTATAACGTGACAAAATGTGGAAAAATTCAAGGGGTATGAAAACTTTTGCAAAGCACTGTACATCCACTGGTTGGCCTCATCTAGTCTGCAGGTTACAGAGAGGGCACGAGTACAGAACCAGGAATCACAATGCAAACAGCAAGGAGTACCAGGAGTTGCTCTTTTCATAGCTATAGAAACATAGAAAATAGGTGCAGGAGTAGGCCATTCGGCCCTTCGGGCATGCACCGCCATTCAATATGATCATGGCTGATCATCCAACTCAGTATCCTGTACCTGCCTTCTCTCCATACCCCCTGATCCCTTTAGCCACAAGGGCCACATCTAACTCCCTCTTAAATATAGCCAACGAACTGGCCTCAACTACTTTCTGTGGCAGAGAATTCCACAGACTCACCACTCTCTGTGTGAAAAAACATTTACACATCTCGGTTCTAAAAGACTTCCCCCTTATCCTTAAACTGTGACCCCTTGTTCTGTAGTTCCCCAACATCTGGAACAATCTTTTTGCATCTAGCCTGTCCAACCCCTTAAGAATTTTGTAAGTTTCTATAAGATCTCCCCTCAATCTTCTAAATTCCAGCGAGTACAAGCCGAGTCTATCCAGTCTTTCTTCATATGAAAGTACTGCCATCCCAGGAATCAGTCTGGTGAACCTTCTCTGTATTCCCTCTATGGTAAGAATGTATTTCCTCAGGTTAGACCAAAACTGTACGCAATACTCCAGGTGTGGTCTCACCAAGGCCCTGTACAACTGCAGTAGAACCCCCCTGCTCCTATACTCAAATCCTTTTGCTATGAATGCTAACATACCATTCGTTTTCTTCACTGCCTGCTGCACCTGCATGCCTACTTTCAATGACTGGTGTACCATGACACCCAGGTATCGTTGCATCTCCCCTTTTCCTAATCGGCCGCCATTCAGATAATAGTCTACTTTCCTGTTCTTGCCACCAAAGTGGATAACCTCACGCTATGAAAGTGAAGTGATTACATAAAACAAAATCACAACTTGAAGACCCCTAACAGTATTTGAGATGATTAAATGTTAACCTCTTAACCTCTTAAATGTTAACACATTGGTTATTCTGTTAACATGCAAGCTGAAGGGCCTGTCCCACCAGCATGTGACTGCATGCGGCGAGCACGACCAAACATGGTGGCTTGAGCCGTACGGCCTCGCAGGGCCGGTTCCACTTCGAACCGCGGAGGCGTATGGAGTTGTGCGGGGCTGGTCCCGACATCATACTCACCAATCAGCTGGGAAGGAGGCGGGCCGAGTGAATTTGGACGTCGCACGGCTTCTGGCGGTGACGTCATCACGCAAAGGCACACCGGGCGGTGAAGTCATCACGCAACGCCACACGCTAGGCGTATGGCATCCAGAGACTGCGTACGGCATCATGACGCTCCGTACGGCCTTGATACGGCTGCGGGCCTGTCGGCCGTTGCCACGTGGGATTTTGAACACGGTCAGTATTTCGGAGCCCCAAGCGATGTCGGGACCAGCTCTGCACAACTCCATACGGCTCCGGCGATCGAAGTGGGACCGGCCACGTGAGGCCGTGCGGCTCAAGCGACGTTAGGTCGCGCTCGCCGCATGCAGTCGCATGCTGGTGGGACAGGCCCTTAACAGTTCACCAACTTAAACAATCAGCAATTCAAAAGACAAAAATGCAGCAAGCTGAGATATGCAATGCAATAGTAACCTATACAAGGGATTTAGAAAATGTCTTTAAATAGATGCATAAATGCAGGGTGATTATACTGACTGGGAAGCATCTATACTGCTCAACAGTTTTTGTGCTATGGTAAATGTGACACTGCAATATTCTTAGTTTTTAAAGTGACACCTACCTGTTTAATGTTGTCAGCCAGAAAGACAAAGTAAACACAGCAAAAGCCAAGCTGAGTTAGAATCAAAAAGAACTCCACGAAGCACCTGCCAGGCAATACAAATAGTAACATTCAACTACTTTGGAATTTTGCACTCAATGAAAATGCACACAACACGCTACAATAGAGACAACCTAGTTACTACTTCCCACCTCTTGCCCCTACAATCGCGGGTTAGTAACTCGGTCCCCAACTATTTGGTAGCTTGGGAAATTGAAAAAAGACAGCAGTGGAGATTAAATGCTTTCAAGGGGAGGTGGGAAAGCAAAAAATAGTATCCAAGGAGTAGAGGACGAAGTAGAAATAATGCAAGAGCATTTTAAGCAATAAGTAGAAAACTTGAGGCTTGGAAATACCAGCAAATTTGCACCAAATTGTGCTTCAAAGTTCCAGGGACTTTCGAGCCAGCACCGCCATTCACTGTGATCATGGCTGATCATCCACAATCAGTACCCGGTTCCTGTCTTCTCCCCATATCCCTTGACTCCGCTATCTTTAAGAACTCACTCTTGTAAGCATCCAGAGAATTGACCTCCACTGCCTTCTGAGGCAGAGAATTTCACTGATTCACAACTCTCTGGGTAAAAACTTTTTTCTTCATCTCCGTTCTAAATGGCCTACCCCTTATTCTTAAACTGTGGCCCCTGGTTCTGGACTCCCTCAACATTGGGAACATGTTTCCTGCCTTTAGCATGTCCAATCCCTTAATAATCTTATATGTTTCAATAAGATCCCCTCTGATCCTTCTACATTCCAGTGTATACAAGCCCAGTCGCTCCATTCTATCAACTTATGACAGTCCCGCCATCCCGGGAATTAACCTCGTGAACCTACGCTGCACTCCCTCAATAGCAAGAATGGCCTTCCTCAAATTTAGAGACCAAAACTGCACACAATATTCCAGGTGTGGTCTCACTAGGGCCCTGTACAACTGCAGAAGGGCCTCTTTGCTCCTATACTCAACTCCACTTGTTATGAAGGCCAACATGCCACTCACATTCTTGACTGCCTGCTGTAACTGCATGCTTACTTTCAGTGACTGATGAACAAGGACCCCCGCATCTTGTTGTACTTCTCCTTTTCCCCACTTGACACCATTCAGATAATAATCTGCCTTCCTGTTTTTGCCAAAGTGGATAACCCCACATCTATCCATATTAAACTGCATCTGCCATGCATCTGGCCACTCACCCAACCTGTCCAAGTCACCCTGCATCCTCAGACCATCCTCCTCACACCACACTGCCACCCAGTTTGTGTCGTCTGCAAATTTGCTAATGTTACTTTTAATCCCTTCATCAATGTATATTGTAAATAGCTGCAGTCCAGGCACCGACCCCTGTGGTACCCCACTACTCACGGCCAGCCATTCTGAAACGGACCCGTTAATCCCTACTCTTTGATTCCTGTCTGCCAACCAATTTTCTATCGATGTCAGTACTCTACCCCCAATAAAATGTGCTCTAATTTTTCCCACTAATCTCCTATGTGGGACCTTATCAAATACTTTCTGACACTCCAGGGACAATACATCCACTAGCTCTCCCATGTCTATTTTCCTAGTTACACAACTATTTTCCTAGTTTTTAATTCCAGGAGATTAGTCAAGCATGATTTCCCCTTTGTAAATCCATGCTGACAGACCAATCCTGTTAATGCTATCCAAATGTGCCACTATTTAATCTTTTATAATTGACTCCAGAATCTTCCCCACCACTGATGTCAGGCTAATTGGTATATAATTCCCAGTTTTCTCTCTCCCGCCTTTCTTAAAAAGGATAACATTAGCTACCCTCCAATCCATAAGAACTGATCCTGAATCTATAGAACATTGGAAAATGATCACCAATGCGTCCACGATTTCTAGAGCCACTTCCTTAAATACCCTGGGATGCAGACCATCAGCCTTCAGTCCCATCAGTCTACCCAACACCATTTTCTGCCTAATGTGAATTTCCTGCAGTTCTCCTGTAACCCTAGGTCCTCTGGCCACAAGTGCATCTGGAAGATTGTTTGTGTCTTCCCTAGTGAAGACGGATACAAAGTACCTGTTCAACTCATCTGCCATTTCCTTGTTCCCCATAACAAATTCACCTTTTTCTGTCTTCAAGGGTCCAACTGTGGTCTTAACTATTTTGCAGCACTTAGACTGTCGAACAGCATCGCTCTTCTCATTAGAACTGCCCCCTCCATCGACTCCTTTAAGTCTAGACTTAAAACTTATTTCTACTCACAAGCGTTTCTTGAGGTCCTCTGAGGAAGCGCTGTATGCATGTATTTATGTATGTATTGTTAGATCTATGTAGCACGTTAGCACCTGCACTGATGTAAAGCACTTTGGTCAACGAGAGTTGTTTTAAATGTGCTATAGAAATAAAATTGACTTGTATTGACTTTTTCCTCTTCACATACTTAAAGATGCTTTTGCTATCCTCCTTTATATTCTTGGCTAGCTTACCTTCGTACCTCAGCTTTTCTCCTCGTACTGCCTTTTTAGTTATCTTCTGTTGCTCTTTAAAAGTTTCACAATCCTCTGGCTTCCCCATGAGGATGGCGCCGATGGACGAGAAGCCGAAGCAATGAAGTGGAAGCCAAATAACCGATTGGAAATGAAGCCGAAACGGCAAATAACCGAATGGAAACAAAGCAGAAACGCCAACTAAGGGAAATGTTGGGACGTCTAAAAGCCAACTACCCGAAAGGCATCGTCGCCTACAAGCCAACGAACCGAATGCCGCTCAACAGAAAAGTCAAATAACGGACATGACGTTGCCGAGGGGCGGGACTTGTCAGCGATTGGTCCAGACCCCCGCGTCCATCACATCATTGTGGAGGGATGAACATTGTCCCATACCTCTGCTCCACCCAACCCACAGCCTGCAGAGGGTGGCCGTGGGAAAGTGGGGGCTGTCCCGAGGGATGCAAACCTTCGGCCGCTTACAACTTGGTGCTTGGGTTCAGATTGCCCAGTCACCTATGGCTCGTGTGGGAAAATGACCCCCCACCCTCCCATCTCCCCCTTCTCTCTCCCATCCTCTCTCCCTCTCCCTCTCTCAGAAACATAGAAAATAGGTGCAGGAGTAGGCCATTCGGCCCTTCGAACATGCACCGCCATTCAATATGATCATGGCTGATCATCCAACTCGGTATCCTGTACCTGCCTTCTCTCCATACCCCCTGATCCCTTTAGCCACAAGGGCCACATCTAACTCCCTCTTAAATATAGCCAATGAACTGGCCTCAACTACCTTCTGTGGCAGAGAATTCCACAGATTCACCACTCTATGTGTGAAAAATGATTTTCGCATCTCGGTCCTAAAAGACTTCCCCCTTATCCTTAAACTGTGACCCCTTGTTCTGGACTTCCCCAACATCGGGAACGTTCTCCCTGCATCTAGCCTGTCTAACCCCTTAAGAATTTTGTAAGTTTCTATAAGATCCCCCCTCAATCTTCTAATTTCTAGCGAGTACAAGCCGAGTCTATCCAGTATTTCTTCATATGAAAGTCCTGACATCCCAGGAATCAGTCTGGTGAACCTTCTCTGTACTCCCTCTATGGCAAGAATGTCTTTCCTCAGATTAGGAGACCAAAACTGTACGCAATATTCCAGGTATGGCCTCACCAAGACCCTGTACAACTGCAGAAGAACCTCCCTTCTCTTATACTCAAATCCTTTTGCTATGAATGCCAACATGCCATTCGCTTTCTTCACTGCCTGCTGCACCTGCATGCCTACTTTCAATGACTGGTGTACCATGACACCCAGCTCTCGTTGCATCTCCCCTTTTCCTAATCGGCCACCATTCAGATAATAGTCTACTTTCCCGTTTTTGCCACCAAAGTAGATAACCTCACATTTATCCACATTATACTGCATCTACCATGCATTTGCCCACTCACCCAACCTATCCAAGTCACCTTGCAGCCTCCAAGCATCCTCCTCACACCTAACTATACCCCCCAGCTTGGTGTCATCTGCAAATTTGGAGATGTTGCATTGAATTCCCTCGTCCAAATCATTAATATATATTGTAAATAGCTGGGGTCCCAGCACTGAGCCTTGCGGTACCCCACTAGTTACTGCCTGCCATTCTGAAAAGGACCCGTTTACTCCTACCCTTTGCCTCCTGTCTGCTAGCCAGTTCTCTATCCACATCAATACTGAACCCCCAATACCGTGTGCTTTAAGTTTGTATGCTAATCTCTTATGCGGGACCTTGTCGAAAGCCTTCTGAAAGTCTAGATATAACACATCCACTGGTTCTCCCTTATCCACTCTACTGGTTACATCCTCGAAAAATTCTATCAGATTTGTCAGACATGATTTACTGTTGAAACTGGAATTAAAAATCTGGCACAGCAAACCTGATCAAATAATTGGAATGGGTAGGAATGCCTTGCAAAGGCAAGGTTAACTATACTTTTTTGGACTACTTAAGATTGTGATGATAGTTTTAATCTTAGTTTTAAATATTGACTATTTTAGTTTTGTAATAATTTAAATCTTGGTTATTAGCTTTGCGGATACTTCTGCATCGCAGACCTTCTGGCCCACCTATGCAGGAGTATTACTGGAGACAAGAAACTGCAGATCCTGGAATCTTGTGCAAAAACACATAGTGCTGGAGGAACAAGGGAGGTCAGGAAGCATCTGGCGAGGGAATAGACAGGTGATGTTTCGGGTCAAGATCCCTTTTCAGACTGCATTATTTGCAGCCCCATCACATCCACATCCATATCTCTATACTTGGATGTGTGTGTGTATGTGTATAATCACATCTTCTCGAAAAAGACACATTAACGGTACAATGTTTACATATTCTTGTAGAGATTTTCCCTCTCAAGTCCAAAATCATCTTATCTGAAAAATTCATGCTTTATTCCTCGAGTTATTAATGAAAATGTTCAAAAAGTCACCCCCCCTCCAACCATTCCCCTCCAGTACCCGGGCCCTGCCTGGAGCCGGGAGCCGCCAGCAAGGGAGTATTGCATTCGGGAACCAGCCCTCCCTTCTGACGACACCGCCCTCCCCTCAAACTCTACCCCCTCCCTCTCTGCGCCCCCACCCACGCTCCCTCTGTCCTCCCTGCCCCCCTCCCACTCCCTCTCTGCCCCACACGCCTCCCGTGGGGGCTATGGGTAGGGGACAGGTGCGTTGGGGGAGCAGACCCCAACGGGTCTGCACTTGGTCTGAAAACTATTAAAAGTCTGATCTTGGATGTGTATTTATTTGTGTGCTTGTGTATAATTACATCTTCGCGAACAAACAACGCGGTAACGGTAGCATTTTTACATATTCCGTTATTCAAGACGCAGCAAGAATGAGCAAGTCGCCGCTGCTCCCCGTTCCCCTGCTCCTCTCCCCATCTACTCTCCCCCTCCCCCCCCCCCCAACTCTCACATTCCCCCCCCCCCCCCACCCACCCCACTTTGGGTCATGTTGGAGGACCAGGCCTACCGTATGATTGGGACCCAACGGTCTCACTTAAATCTAGTGATATTTAAAACTGAAGCAGCATTTCACGAATCAGCACAAGCAAATCAGCACTTGTACCAAATGCCAGGATCAAGAGTCAACAGTTTGATGCTGCCAATAATTGTATTTGAATGCAATACTTTATGTGCTTCAATTTTCAAACATATCTCAATGATCTTTTGACAAGATGCAAATACCTTCCAAAAGTTGAATTCTTCTTGAGCAACAGGCTGGAGGACTCTTCCAAACTGCACTGCACAACAGTCCCATAATCCAGAAATGGTTTATGTAATCTAAATACATTGATGAACAATACATGGAGAAAAGTCAAAGTTTCCAAATACACATTCCTCATACAATTGCAACAGAAAACATTTTTCACTTAATACAATCTAGAAAAAGGCACCTCCAATAAATATGCTTTTCACATGCCCAAACTGCAAGCAATTTACATCGAAGTAAGAAGAGAATTCATGCAACTTTACCAGGACTTTTTAAATATAAAGTCATTCGGTAAAACAAACCATTCTAAACAATTGCCCAGGTAGCAATTAAAAACATTACTTTTAATAATGGAGTGCCCTCCATAATGTTTGGGACAAAGACCCATCATTTATTTATTTGCCTCTGTACTCCACAATTTGAGATTTTGTAATGGAAAAACATGTGGTTAAAGTGCATTGTCATAATAAAGGCCATTTCTATACATTTTGGTTTCACCATGTAGAAATGACAGCAGTGTTTATCCATAGTCCCCCCATTTCAGGGCACCACAATATCCCTTGCATGCAATGACTGCTTGAAGTCTGCGATTCATGGACATCACCAGTTGCTGGGTGTCTCCTCTGGTGATGCTGTGCCAGGCCTGTATTGCAGCCATCTTTAGCTTATGCTTGTTTTGGGGGCTAGTCCTTCAGTTTTCTCTTCAGCATTCAAAAGGCATGCTCAATTGGGTTCATATCGGGTGATTGACGACCATTTTTTAGTTTTTTAGATCATTGTCTTGTTGTAGAATGAACCGCCGGCCAATTAGTTTTGTGGCATTTGTTTGAACTCGAGCAGATAGGATGTGTCTATAAACTTCAGAATTCATTATGCTACTATCAGCAATTGTACCAACAATGAAGAAAAGTCAGCCAGTATCTTCCGCAGCCATACATGCCCAGGCCATTACACCATCCATGTTTCACAGATGAGGTGGTACACTTTGGATCTTGGCCAGTTCCTTCTCTCCTCCATACTTTGCTCTTGCCTTCACTCTGATATAAGTTAATCTTCGTCTCATCTGTGAACAAGACCTTTTTCCAGAATGGTGGTTGCTCTGTGGTTGGCAAACTGTAACCTGGCTAACCAGTGATTTGCATCTTGCAGCAAAGCCTCTGTATTTCTGTTCATGAAGTCTTCAGGAGACAGTGGTCATTGACAAATCCACATGACTCCTGAATAGTGTTTCTGATCTGTTGGACAAGTGTTGGGGATTTTCTTTACACAGAGAATTCTTCTAGCATCAGCTGTGGAGGTCTTCCTTGGTCTGCCAGTCCCTTTGCAATTAGTAAGCCTACCAGTGCTCTCTTTCTTCTTAATGATGTTCCAAACAATTCGTAAGCCTTTTTTTTCGCTGATGTCTCTAACAGTTTTATTCTTGTATCTCAGTCTCAAAATGGCTTTGGTGACTTTCATTGGCACAACTTTGGTCCTCATGTTGATAAACAGCAATAAAAGTTTCCAAAGGTGATGGAAAGATTGGAGGAAAGACAAGGTTCCGAGAGGTCTCTTATACCTGCTCTCTTGTACCTACACACCTGAACAATAACAAACGCTTGGAAAGCCACGTGTCCCAAACATTATGGTGCCCTGAAATGGGGGGACTATGTATAAACTCAGCTGTCATAAAAACAGTTTTTATCCACGAGTAGTTGCTCTACTCAACAGACAAAAATCTGTAGCCTCCCTTTGATCTGGTATTTTGTTGGTTCACATGCTTAATCAATGGTGTTTTATAATTAATGTTTTATTGTTATTAATGTTGAGCGTTTTCTGAGTTATTCGTAACTGTCACTGTAGGTCATGTTGTTACTTGTGGGCGGAGCACCAAGGCAAATTCCTTGTATGTGAATACTTGGCCAATAAACCTGCTTACATTTTTACATGGTGAAACCAAAATGTATAAAAATACCCCTTAATAAAATCTGATAATGTGCACTTTAACCACATGATTTTTTCTATTACATATCTCAAATTGTGGAGTAAAGAGGCAAATAAATAAATGATGGGTCTTTGTCCCAAACATTATGGAGGGCACTGCAGCAATTAAAAAAAAAACATTAGCAGGATGCCTTCGTAAAAACTACCTTCAAAATGAACTTTAGAAAAACTATACATGACATGAAATGATGGTCACACATGACAACAATGACTAAGAATAAAGGTGCTTGGCATCTTATATTAGTGATTGTGAAATTTAACATTGTCTTAAATTGGAATACATCTTACTGAATCATGCAAGATACGAAATTAGAAGTCAAAGACTAAGTATGGAAAGATGGAATATAGTCAAAAATGGAGTGTAGCATAGTGTGGAGATGACATATAGTGTAGCAAAGTGTGTAGTTATGAATTTTGGTAGTAGGAATAAACGCGTAGACTATTTTTTTTAAATCGAGAGGAATCCAGAAATTGGAGGTGGAAAAAGACTTAGGAGCGCTGATGCAGGATTCCCAAAAGGTTAATCTGCAAGTCAAATAGATTGTAAAGAAGGCAAACCACATTTAGACCACATTTGGAGTATTGTGAGCAATTTTTGGCACCTTATGTGAGGAAGGATGTGCTGGACCTGGAGAGGGTCCAGAGGTTGGTTTACAAGAATTATCCCAGGAACTCTGGCACTATAAGACAGTAACTCTACCGCTTGGTCTCTGTGGGGGAAAAAAAAGTCCTCGATACCCTATTTGTGCCTCTCATACCTTTACATAATTCTATCAGGTCTCCCCACAATCTCCCGCTAAAACAATCCAAGTTCAACCTCACCTTATAGCTAAAACCCCTTAATCCAGGCAGCATTCGGGCAAGCCTCCGCTGCACCCTCTCCAAAGCCTCCACATCCTACCTGTAATATAGCAACGAGAACCACACACTATACTCCAAATGTGGCCTAGCTTTTAAAGCTGTGTCAAGACTTCCTGACTCCAATACTCAATGCCCCGACAATGAAGACAAGCGTATCACACAGTTTCTTTACCACACTTTATACCTGTATTGCCACTTTTAAATGTTAGTCTCTTGCCCGCGGGACCTATATCCCATGAAAGAAAACAGGCAGTGGGCAATTGTCTAAAGGAGCTGAAACATATCTCCATATTACTTAACAGGATTAATATCACCAGACCGGCAGAGAAAGAATCAGGGGAAGTCAAGGTTTGCCATTCAACTAGATCAGTGACTATGTATTCAGCTGTAAGTGGCTCACCTTACCTCCGATCTACAAGACAAACATGCGGCACCTTATTAAAAAATGAACTCAGTTCATTTGTAATTATTAACACGCCAAAATCATGTTTCAATTAAATTAAGGTAGTTTTTTTATGGATCTCTAATTCAAAGGAATTACAATTCAGAAACATACTCACAACAGGAGAACCTTAATATAAAATGACAAACTTACTTAGTACATAGATAGTGACTGCATTTGACCAGCATTTGCATACAATGCACAGCCACCACCCCCATGACAACCATGCTGATTGGACCGAGCTGTGGACCAACAGAGAAGGGAATTAAAACAAATTACACACCAGTCTGCTTGCTTATGCCATGAGAAGTACAATGTTGTTATGGATACATCTCCTTAAACCCTCAGGCAAATAACTTTTGTTTTCACGTAGCAAAGGGGCAACATAATTGACCATCAACAGACTTACAGTAGGACCTATACATCGGGCTTGGACTGACACAGGGATGGTAGTGCTAAAGTGCCAGTCACTACCATTTCCTGCAAGTCTTGAATAACACCATTCCATCCTTTACAATTCAAGTTTGTTATGGATCTTCATTCACCTGGATGGATTCAGTGTAACAATAAAAACACTAAAACACACACTGGTAAAATACCAACTGTAAATAACGAGGAGGTTTGTTTTTTGAATTATAGTAAGTGATCAGCTAGAAAGTTGCCAGATGTAATGCAGATAGTATTTAATCCTAACAACCACAAAGTAATATATTTGAAGGTCAATCAAGAATAGGACATACATCATGAATTGTAGGAGTCTTGGGGGTGCAAATGTCCCTAGGGACCTTAGGGTAATATTTCAAAGATTCTGGAAAATGGCAGCACATGTAGATAAGGTGTAGACAGCATACAGAATGCTTGCCGTTTAATAAGGAACTGCAGATGCTGGAAGGATTTCGGCCTGAAATGCTGCCTATTTCCTTCGCTCCATAGATGCTGCCGCACCCGCTGAGTTTCTCCAGCACTTTTGTCTACCTACAGAATGCTTGGCTTCATCGTTTACATAGAATATAATAAGAGCAAGGACATCACACTGCAATTTTATTTGCTTAGGACAGAGCTGCAGTATTGTATGCAATTCCTGATGCCACGACACTGTAAGAATATAATTATGCTTGAAGAGGTGCAAAGGATATTCACAGGGATGTAAGGCCGAGGCTCTATAAGGCGCTGGTAAGGCTACATTTGGAATACTGTGAGCAATTTTGGGCACCATATCTGAGGAAGGATGCACTGGCTCTGGAGAGGGTCCAGAGGTGGTTTATAAGAATGATCCCAGGAATGAGTAGGTTGACTTATGATGAGCGTTTGTCGACACTGGGCCTGTACTCGCTGGAGCTTGGAAGAATGAGGCGGGACCTCATTGGAACATACAGAATATTGAAACGCTTGGATAGAGTGGATGCGGAGAAGATGTTTCCACTAGTGGGAGAGTCGAGGACTAGAGGCCATAGCCTCAGAATTATAGGACATTCTTTTTGGAAGGAGATGAGGAGAAATTTATTTAGTCGGAGGGTGGTGAATCTGTGGAATTCTTTGCTACAGAAGGCTGTGGAGGCCATCAGTGGATATTTTATCGGCAGAGATAGATAGATTTTTGTTTAGTACAGGTGTCAGAGGTATGGGGAGAAGGCAGGAGCATGGAGTTAGGGGGGAAGAGATAGATCAGCCATGACTGAATGGTGGAGTAGACTTGATGGGCCAAATGGCCTAATTCCACTCCTATCACTTATGACCCCGATCTTGTCCGAATTAAACCATTTACTTAGAAGGGACTGGATAGGTTGGGTTTGTTTTCCCTGGAGTAAAGGCTGAGGGGTCATTTGATGAATGTAAGCAGGATAGATTTTGTTGATAGCAAGAATCTTTATCCCTGGGTGGAGGGTGTCTAAGGAGGGCATAGATTTAAGGTGAGAGGTAGAACACTTAGAGGGTTTCCTCCTCCCCATAAACAGTGTGGTTGGAATCTGGAATGTACTGTCTGAGGTGGTGATGGAGGTAGATAGTCTCATAATATTTAAGTAACATCAAGTCAAGCACTTGAATTACCCAGGGGAAAGAAGGCTAGAAAGCTTTTAGCGGAGTGATTGATGATTTAGTTTTTCTTGTGATAGGCGAGTCAATCAGAGCTCAGGAACTGTTCCACAACTAAAAAACAAATACAAGATGGCCACAAACTAATCACTTAGGGAACATAAGCAGGAGCTGGAGTAGACATATCGGCCAGCGATACTGCTCTGCTAATCGATGGCCGATCCAAAACTTTTTTTTTTTTTAATACTTATCAACTCTCTTGTTGATCCAATATCTGTAAATCTCTGCTTTCAATATATCTAATGACTCCATAAGTTTTATGGTTGTTTTGAACAGTGATAAGTTCAAGTTTGTGTTTATTGTCACTTAACCAACTAAGGTACAGTGAAATTTGAGTTACCATACAGCCATACAGCATCAATACAATTTAACATATACATCCACCACAGTGCAACCCACATTCCTCACTGTGATGGAAGGCAATAAAGTTCAGTCATCTTCCTCCTTTGTTCACCCGTGGTGGTCAGGGCCTTTGATCCCTCAGCAGTCACCGCTGCCGATGGTTCGATGTCCAAAGCCCTCATGTCGGGATGACGGAAACTCCGGCGTCGGGATGGAAACTGCAGCGTCGGAACAGATTGGAATACTCCCCGGCATGGAGCTCCCGTGTCGGCCTCTTCTTCACGGTGTCAGAAAGTCCACAGGCCCCGCGGTCAGAGCGCTTTCGCTGGCGATCCTCGGCAAAGGATCACCCGCTCCGCGATGGTAAGTCCGCGACGCGCCCGCGGTTTGAAATTCCAGGCCAGTCCCCAGGAAATACCGCACCGCTCCAAGTTCTTAGGCCGTAGAGGGGAGCAGAAATGCGACACGGAAAAAAAAATCACATCTTCGTCGCGGTAAGTGGCTGAAAGATGTTTCCCCCGATTTCTCCCCCCCCCCACATAAAACATACCAAGAAACACCAAAACATACCCTTAAGAAACACTCAAAATAACAAATACAGGGAAGGGACAAAGTCTGCACCTGGCAGGAAGGATCTAAGTTGGAGTAAGGCATATTACAATGTTATTAGGTAGGAACTAGAGAGAATAAATTGGGTGCAGGTGTTATTGGATAAGTCGGCATCAGTGATGCAGAAGTTATTTAAAGGCCTGTTAATCAAAGTTCAGGACAGGCATGTTCCAATAGGAGGGATGAGGATGGCAAATTACGGGAACCCACGATGTCCAAAGCATTTATAAATTTGGTCAAAAAGAAAAAGGAAATGTATATAAGGTTGAAGAAGATTAATTCAGATCAGGTCTTTGTGGACTATAAAGCAAGAAAGAACTCGTGGGCAATTTAGAAGGGCCAGTAGGGCCATAATATGGCTTAGGCAAACCAGATTATATAAAATCCCAATGCTTTTTATATGTACATTAAAAACAAAAGGGCATCCAAGCAGAAGGTAGGACCACTGATGGACAAAGGAGGGAATTTGTGCTTGGATTCAGAGGATTTAGGCGAGGAACTAAACAAGTAATTTGCATCTGTAGCACCCTAGGAGAGAATTAAGGTGGATAAATCCCAGGGTTGCTTGGGATCTATACCAAGTTATAAAGAAAGTCGTGAAATGAGATTGCAGGAACTTGAAATAAGTAGTATCCAGCAACAAACTGGCTCAATTACATTGCTAAAGAAATGAAAACAAATGATCAAGGTTTGTTCTTTAATAAGTTGAACTGCCATCTTAAAAGTTGGAGGGGATATTCCTGTCACCAATTCATTGTCCTATAGTATCTTTTTGTCTGCAAAATTGTGGAAAACTAAAGACACTTGGAACTAAAATAAGACTCAATTAGAACAAGTAGTTGGCTTAAACAAGGTGGCACAGTTGCGCAGCAGTAGAGTTGCTGCCTTACAGCGTCAGAGGCCCAGCTCAATTCTGACTAAGGGTGCTGACTGTACGGAATTTGTACGTTCTGCCCATGACCTGCGTGTTTTTTCTCCGGGTGCTCCAGTTAACTCCCACACTGAAAATACGTATAGGTATGGAAGTTAATTGGCTTCGATATAATTGTAAAAAATGTGTTTAGGATAGTGTGTGGGGATCACTGGTCAGCGCAGACTTGGTGGGCCGAAGGGCCTGCTCCCATGCTGCATCTCTAAACGAAGCCAAAAAACTAAACAATGCAAGAATTAAGGGGAAACAAAATTATGTTGTTTCTTCACTCCACCCCTGCCCCAATGCAGAAAATCAAAACAGAGGTCAACATTGCTTTAAATTCTGTATTAAATACTCACCCACACTCAGTAACAAATATTCACTAAAATGAACCACTCTTCTCCAACCAAATAAACAATACAAATATAATTATAAAGAAATTCATTGGTTTCACTTGGTTTTCCAAAGGAAAATGATGGAACCAAAGAAGAATTTTAATGTACACTAGCAACTCTTGTTTTGCAAGTGAATTAAGACAGTAAAATTATTTCAGAAATTGTTCGGATTATGTGCATGCTTGCGCTTTTTGTACTTCAGCAGTTTTTAGTTCTGCTATTTTCATATTCAGTGAACGACATGCTTGGAGAACCACATGGTTGATCCCATTTCCCATAATCCAAATTTGAAATTATATTCCATTCTGCATTGGAAGCCACAACCTTGCTGCAATGTAACAGCTTCAGTAAAGGGGGGCATTCAGAAGTAGGGAACTTCACAGTCTGCTCAGGTCATAATGTGTTTCCTGGAATTCATTTACATTCCCAAAACATTTAGGCATCGGGACTATTGCATTTAATACCATACAGCACTGGGCAGAGAGTGAAGCACAAGCCAATTAGGCAAAGCCCATTAAAGTTGAAGCGTCTCACCACAATACCCGCATTCTTCACTGCAAGAGGAAGGATAAGCAGCCCTGTTCCTATGTTGCCTTTTAACAAGTGAATTAATGCCTCTGGCCAGCTGAAAAGATAAAAACAAATTAAAACCTTTTATATCCATACTAATTATCCAACTCTAATCCCATAGCACAGCTGAAGCCTGAAAGTGAAACCAACAGTTAAGAATTGTTTCGCTCTATCCAAGTTTCATTACTTTGAAATGCCAGAAAAGATTTCAAACGATTGTTTCAAAATAAAGTTTGTGTTCCTGCTTCCAAGGATTCACATTCATACAGCTCTAATAGCCTTGTCAGAGTTTATTTGCATGCACTGTCACCCCAATTTCTAAGCAGCTAACCATTCATCTGACTGGACCCAAAACACACTTTTCCAAATATTACAATTTTTCAATCAAACCGAACATGTCACCCACAGTTGAAAAAAAATGTACTGCTACCTACAAATCAATACACAATGAGAATATTTGAGATTAAAAAACTATAGGAGTTTTGTTTCAAAAGTTTACAACACTCACTTTATGCCATTCTTTTCATTTAGACGTTGGTAATTTCCGAAAGCAGGTGGTGATCCTGAGATATCAGTTGAAGAGTACAAGCTGTCATTGTCTGGGCTGTTTTCCGTTGAGCTATAATCATTGTAATCTTCATTTTTCAGCCTTCGGGTCGACATGGTGGTAGCCTTTCAGCAAATGCTGAAAACTAAAGATATTGAAAGTAACTGTAGAACACGTGACTAATTTATTAGCCGCAAACATAACATAGAAACTAGGTGCAGGAGTAGGCCCTTCGAGCCTGCACCACCATTCAATATGATCATGGCTGATCATCCAACTCAGTATCCCGTACCTGCCTTCTCTCTATACCCTCTGATCCTCTTAGCCACATCTAACTCCCTTTGCTCCCAACTGAACAGTACTGTATTTTTCAGTACAGCATTTTTATTCCACAAGACAAGTATGCCCATTTGGCCAACCGACTCTGCCATTCAAGAGCAATGTCATTTTTCCATTTCCTTCTGAAACAAATGGGTGGGGGGGTGAGGGGGTGCAGGTAAAGAGGAATAAATACAAATTCATAGAGGGATACAATCATGATAGTGTTAATCCAACAGTTCAGATGACTGGCAATCATTTGTTTACAAATCCTTTATCACAAGTGAACAATGTATATTGAAAATTTCCAACTGTTCTCTCGCGATTCTATATTGTTTATAGCACTGATTCCCGACCTCCTGCCACTGCCTAAAGTTATCTCTGCGATCAATTGAAACTGGGCTGTGAGGAGATCCAAATTTTAAAAAAGTATAAATTATGGCAAATGCTAGCAAATATTGTTCAAACGTTTGACATACAACCTTTCAGCTGTCGTCCAAGCTTCAGAACGCGAAGGGAGGGTGGTAGGAACATTCAAAGCCGTCACAATATCCATCGTGCATATTTTTACTTCATGCTTTAATTTTGTTTGCAATTATTTAGTTTTGTTTTATTTCAAATTTTAATTTTGTAATCAATATGCTGCAATACCAAAATATAATGTTTTGAACAATCAAATCATTTTGACAGAATTAACAATTCATTAATCATACCATCTTGAAATATGAGCCGCAAGTCCAAATGTTTGATCAATTTTCTGCCATGGATAAAAAAGGTTGGGAGGCACTGGTTTACAGCATTCATTAAAATGAGACATGGCATTCTATTTCCTGTTTTCCTTCATTATCCTCATAATTAACCATCATTCTTCCAAACTCACCATACTTCTTTTTCACAGATTCCTGCATTGATATTTGTGTCCTGTACAGAACAGTAGATTTCAGTGCTGACAGTTCTATCAACTTCCTACTTTAACATGATTACAAATGTACACAAATTTGCTAACTCTACCATTTTTTAAAACAAACTAATTTTAGCATTGTTGATATTCACATTTCTGCCGATGAAGTACCTTGTAATCTTATCTATGCCACTTGTCTGCACTTCTCCGTTCAAAGGTCTATGGACACACATTTCAATGTAGTATTCATCTTTTCTAGTTAAATTCTAATAAGGGGGAAAACAAGGGTTACTTGAAGTTAGAGACATTAATGTTCATACCTCTGGGGTGTAAGCTGCCCAAGTGAAATACGAGGTGCTGTTTCTCCAATTTGCGCTGGTCCTCACCCTGACAATGGAAGAGGCCCACGACATAGAAGTCAATGTGGGAATGGGAGGGAGAGTTAAAGTAATAGGTTGATACAGGTGAGGTGGGTTTTGATAGGCTGATGGGTGGATAAAGGGTAAAACTGCCCCATATTCTCCAGAGATGCTGCTGGACATGCTGAGTTACTCCAACATTTTGCATTTAGTTTAGTTAGCTCTTCCATTTACACATTTGATAGCAGGTGGAGAATTTGGGGTCCCCACCTGCTTTAAAAGGGCATCAATTATACCAGTGCCCAAGAAGAGTAAGGTGACGTGCCTCAATGACTATCTACCAGTGGCACTAACGCCTGTGGTGATGAAGTGCTTTGAGAGGTTGATCATGGAGCAAATCAACTCCTACCTGGACAAAAATTGGACCCACTGCAGTTCGCTTACCGCCACAACAGATCAATGGTGGATGCGATCTCGATGGCCCACTCTGCTCTGGACCACTTGGACAACAAAAACTCACATGATAGGTTGTTATTTATCGATTAAAGCTCGGCATTCATCCCCTCGAAGCTAGTTACCAAACTCTCAGAACTGGGTCTCTGCGCATCCCTCTGCAATTGGATCCTCGACTTCCTCATTCACAGACCACAGTCCGTTCGTATTGGTGGAAATGTGTCAGTCTCGATAACAATCAGCACGGGAGCACCTCAAGGCTGCATGCTCAGCCCCCTGCTGTACTCACTCTATACTCATGACTGCGTAGCCGGTCACAGTGCGAACTCCATCATCAAGTTCACTGACGACTTCACTGTTGTGGGACGTATCACTGATGGGGATGAGTCGGAGTATAGAAGAGAGATCGAGCAACTGTCCATATGGTGCCAGCACAATAACCTGGCCCTCAACACCAGCAAAACCAAGGAACTGATTGTGGACTTTGGAAGGAGTAGGATGGAGATTCAACGTATATATCAATGGGTCGATGGTTGAAAGGGTCAAGAGCTTCAAATTCCTGGGAGTGCACATCTCTGAAGATCTTTCCTGGTCCGAGAACACTAATACAATTATCAAGAAAGCACATCAGCGCCGCTACTTCCTGAGATTACGGAGAATCGTTTTGTCAAGGAGGACTCTCTCTAACTTCTACAGGTGCACAGTAGAGCGCTTGCTGACTGGTTGCATCATGACTTGGCTCGGCAACTTGAGCGCCCTGGAGAGGAAAAGACTTCAAAAAGTAGTAAACACTGCCCAGTCCATCATCGGCTCTGACCTTCCTTCCATCGAGGGGATTTATCGCAGACGCTGCCTCAAAAAGGCTGGCAGCATCACCAAGGACCCACACCATCCTGGCCACACACTCATCTCTCTGCTACCTTCTGGTAGAAGGTACAGGAGCCTGAAGACTGCAACGACCAGGTTCAAGAATAGCTACTTCCCCACAGCCATCAGGCTATTAAACTGGGCTCGGACAAAACTATGATCTATAACTCATTATCTGTTATTTGCACTTTATCAGTTTATTTATTCATGTGTGTATGTATTTATATAATGATATATGGACACACTGATCTGTTTTGTAGTAAATGCCTACTATGTTCTGTGTGCCGAAGCAAAGCAAGAATTTCATTGTCCTATCAGGGACACATGATAATAAACTCACTTGAACTAGAACTTAAGGCATCCCAAGAGGGGTTTTCAGATGCCCTCTACAATTCCAAATATATTTCACCCACAAGGATGGAGACAAGAGACTGCAGATGCTGGAATTTGGTGCAAAAAAAAAAATGGATAGAAGAACTCAGTGAGTCAGACAGCCTCTGTGGAGGCAAAGGGAAGGTTGATGTTTTGGTTGTGACCCTGCATCAAGACTGAGGGCAGAGGGGAGATAACCAATATGTAGGTGCAAGGAGGCGAGTTGATACAGGCTGGTAGGGGATATGCAGAAACAATTCAAAAAAGGGAAGAGTTAAACGTAGAAACAGAGGCACCCCTTTCCCAACACTTCCTTGGCTCTATCAACAATTGCATTACTGCTGCTGTTACCATGTGAGGCAGATAATTACGTACACATCCTACAAACAAGCCTATTGCATTCAGTCTTCGTAATGTTGCCCCCCAACAGCGACCGAGCATTGACTAGGTGACCAAAAAAAGCACCTGCAGTCTGTCACAAAGGCCACCTTGATCTTCCACTTGTAAGTTATTTCATCTCCCCTTCTCATACTAACCTCCATCCTCAGCCCTTTTCACTGCCAAGGCAAGGACAAATGCAGACAAGAAGAACAGCACCTAATAATCTGCTTGCATTGCCCACAGCCCAATGTTTTGGGGTTGCATTTTCAACCAGTCTCTGGTCTAAAATGTCCTGGTTTATCTCTACTTCCTTCTTAAACAAAGGAACAGCATTGGCTACTGTCCAGTCCTATGGGACCTTACGTTTGGCTAGAGAGGAAACAACGATATTTCTCAAACTCACTGCAATCTCCGACTCTCTCAAATTCCCAGCTTTCTTTCTTTCCCATCAGTTCTCCCTTTGCTCAACTTTCCCAACCCTCCATCCCTTGTTAGTTAGACTCATTACCCTCCCATCTGCTTCCATCAGCTCATCACCCGCAGTCTAATCAACCTGAGCTACTTCGCCCTTGGTTTACCTTGTTAAATGTGAATAGAATTTTCAATGGCTAAATTCCTACCCCTCCCTCAGATTATCCCATCTGCGCATCATCTGTGCCACATCTGGGTCTACCTATCTGCCTCCCTGGGCCGAATGCGGCCCGAATCCGAAATCATCCGGCCCGCAGGCGGATTTTTCCCCCCTAATCATCCGGCCTGCCGAGCGCGGACGAGCGTTGGTTGAACCGCATCCTGCGCAAACCCGCCAGCACGGCCGCGCACCTTCTGTGAACACGTTTAAAAAATAACTTCAGATGCTGGGACAATCCAAGATAGCCAAAAATGCTGGAGAAACTCAATGAGTGAGACATGCAAGGATTTCAGCATGAGGCTGAGTTTCTCCAGCATTTTTGTCTTCTGTGAACACATGATTTGATGCCTGTCATCTGTGGTGGGATGGGGGCGGGATCCATGTGTACACGTGATAGATGTGGCCCGCCATCCGCTCACAGACATGCGCCCTGGCCTGTATGCAGAACAAGGTTGCCGACATCTGAGCTAGAGGTTGAATTTATAAACTTTGCCTGTAAAATAGGTTAACTATTCAATTAATAAACCTCTGCTCTGCTAGATTTGAACAGAATCAACTTTAAAAATGTCTACGTCTTATTCAAGTTAGTTTTTTACTACACGTCCAAGCATGATTCTTGGCTTAAAGAATGTTTAGAATAATTTTTAAATGGAAAATTATTTAAGTAATACCATGCAATATTCAAGCAAATACTCTTAAGCAAATTTGTTCTCTTCCTCTCATGGTGTACACCATCTAGACAAAAGCCTAATAGCGAGAGATCATTTATAACTACAGTACCCGATTATCACATGGTATTTATTATAATAATCTTTCATTTTTTAATTGTTCCAAATAGATTTTAATGAACCAATGATCAAAATGAGATTGTGGTTCAGATGAGCAGGAACAAGGAAATGATAAATCTAAAACAGAAGTTACATCAACGAATACAGTACAAAATTCATTCTCACAGTAGCTCAAGTAAATTTAGATGAGAGCTTCAGATAGGCTTTTAAGCAGCACATTACTGCCAAACAAACAAATTTAGACCTCTGAACAAAGAAAGGCAACAGTAACATAAAATATTTTATACGTTAAGAGAAGAAATGAGCAATTCACTACCTGTAAAACAAGAATTTTAGGCGAGAAAACTTGAAATAACAAAGAAAAACAATTATATTTTGAAAAGAGTGAAGGAATTAAATTTCACGCTCGCATTAGGTCATTTCAGCATGAAAGGTTTTTGGCTGCAAGACTTAGTGTGCCATAGGAGGAATACTCATGAATAGCCAACTGCTTTCAAACTTGTTTGTCTAATTTACTCTGTTCTAGCTATATCTTTTACATTTAAAAAAATGGTAGTTGCTCTTCAAGTGCATATAGCCATTGGAAATTCTATTCACATTTCACAAAATAATTAATGTCTCAGACTCAATTTATAAACATAGAAACATAGAAAATAGGTGCAGGAGGAGGCCATTCGGCCCTTCGAGCCAACACCACCATTCATTGCGATCATGGCTGTTCGTCCCCTATCAATAACGCGTGCCTGCCTTCTCCCCATATCCCTTGACTCCACTAGCCCCGAGAGCTCTATCTAACTCTCTTAAATCCATCCAGTGACTTGGCCTCCACTGCCCTCTGTGGCAGGGAATTTCATAAATTCACAAATCTCTGGGTGAAAAGGTTTTTTCTCACCTCAGTCTTAAATGACCTGCCCTTTATTCTAAGACTGTGGCCCCTTGTTCTGGACTCACCCAACATTCGGAACATTTTTCCTGCATCTAGCTTGTCCAGACCTTTTATAATTTTTTATGTTTCTATAAGATCCCCCTCATCCTTCTAATCTCCAGTGAATACAAGCCTAGTCTTTTCAATCTTTCCTCATATGAGTCCCGCCATCCCAGGGATCAATCTCGTGAACCTACGCTGCACTGCCTCAATCACAAGGATGCCCTTCCTCAAAAAGGATGCAGCAAACGTAATACATTGCAGCATTAACTAGATCAGATAATTCTGTCAGAAGCTAGGAAAAGTTATATCCCTGCTTTCACAATTGCAATACCCAAGGTATTTCAAACCATTTGAAAATCTGCAATGATTTTAATAATGCAAGAAAAGTACCTGTTGATTGTGATGCTCAAATAATTAGCAATGAACAGGTAATTTAGTTTAACGCGAGGTCTTAGTCATGGCCACCAAACCAGCAAGAACTCTGCTGATCTTGTTCAAAATAATCTCTGGGGTTCATCTGAAGGTGCAGCTAGAATTTTAGTTCATCATATCTGACAGAAAGAACCTCCAACAATGGAGTTGCATGCATCGTACATGTGGTGCTCAAATGTCTCTAGTGGAGACACACCCCCCCCCCCCCCCCCCCCCCATCTGATGTAAAAGACTAGATGGCATAGCATTAAGGTGATGGGGCAATATTTAAAGGAGATGCGCAGGGACAGTTTTTTTTACTGCAGAGAGTGGTAGGTGCGTGGAACATGCTGCCAGGGGTGGTGGTTGATGCAGATGTGATAGGGGGGTTTAAGAGGCTTGGTTGGGTCCATGGATGCGTAGGGAATGAAGGGATAGATATCACACACACACTGATATTAGTTTAACTTGGTATCATGTTCAGCATGGACAAAGTTTGCCAAAGAGCCTGATCGTATATGATGTAACCATATAACAATTACAGCACGGAAACAGGCCATCTCGGCCCTTCAAGTCCATGCCGAACAACTTTTTTCCCTTAGTCCCACCTGCCTGCACTCATACCATAACCCTCCATACCCTTCTCATCCATATGTCTATCCAATTTATTTTTAAATGATACCAACGAACCTGCCGCCACCACTTCCACTGGAAGCTCATTCCACACCGCTACCACTCTCTGAGTAAAGAAGTTCCCCCTCATGTTACCTCTAAACCTCTGTCCTTTAATTCTAAAGTCATGTCCTCTTGTTTGAATCTTCCCTATTCTCATAGGGAAAAGCTTGTCCACATCAACTCTGTCTATCCCTCTCATCATTTTAAAGACCTCTATCAAGTCCCCCCTTAACCTTCTGCGCTCCAGAGAATAAAGACCTAACTTATTCAACCTATCTCTGTAACTAGAAACCCAGGCAACATTCTAGTAAATCTCCTCTGTACCCTCTCTATTTTGTTGACATCCTTCCTATAATTGGGCGACCAAAATTGTACACCATACTCCAGATTTGGTCTCACCAATGCCTTGTACAATTTTAACATTACATCCCAGCTTCTATACTCAATGCTCTGATTTATAAAGGCTAGCATACCAAAAGCTTTCTTTACCACCCTATCTATATGAGATTCCACCTTCAAGGAACTATGCACGGTTATTCCCAGATCCCTCTATTCAACTGTATTCTTCAATTCCCTACCGTTTACCATGTACGTCCTATTTTGATTTGTCCTGCCAAGGTGTAGCACCTCACATTTATCAGCATTAAACTCCATCTGCCATCTTTCAGCCCATTTTTCCAACTGGCCTAAATCACTCTGTAGACTTTGGAAATCCTCTTCATTATCCACAACACCCCCTATCTTGGTATCATCTGCATACTTACTAATCCAATTTACCACCCCTTCATCCAGATCATTGATGTACATGACAAACAACAAAGGACCCAACACAGATCCCTGAGGCACCCCACTAGTCACCTGCCTCCAACCCAACAAACAGCCATCCACCATTACCCTCTGGCTTCTCCCATTCAGCCACTGTTGAATCCATCTTGCTATTCCTGCATTTATATCCAACAGTTGAACCTTCTTAACCAACCTTCCATGAGGAACCTTGTCAAAGGCCTTACTGAAGTCCATATAGACAACATCCACTGCTTTACCCTCGTCAATTTCCCTAGTAACCTCTTCAAAAAATTCAAGAAGATTAGTCAAACATGACCTTCCAGGCATAAATCCATGTTGACTGTTCCTAATTAGACCCTCTTTATCCAGATACTTATATATATTATCTCTAAGTATCTTTTCCATTAATTTGCCCACCACTGAAGTCAAACTAACCGGTCTATAATTGCTAGGTTTACTTTTAGAACCCTTTTTAAACAATGGAACAATATACGCAGTACGCCAATCCTCGGGGACTATTCCCATTTCTAATGACATTTGAAATATTTCTGTCATAGCCCCAGCTATTTCTACACTAACTTCCCTCAATGTCCTAGGGAATATCCTGTCAGGACCTGGAGACTTATCCACTTTTATATTTTTCAAAAGTGTCAGTACTTCTTTTACTTTGAAACTCATAGTATCCATAGCTACTCTACTAGTTTCCCTTACCTCACATAATTCAATATCCTTCTCCCTGGTGAATACCGAAGAAAAGAAATTGTTCAATATCTCCCCCATCTCTTTTGGCTCTGCAGATAGCTGTCCACTCGGTCTCTCCAATGGACCAATTATATCCCTTGTTATCCTTTTGCTATTAATATAGCTGTAGAAACCCTTTGGATTTACTTTCACCTTACTTGCCAAAGCAACCTCATATCTTCTTTGAGCTTTTCTAATTTCTTTCTTAAGGTTCTTCTTACATTCCTTATACTCCTCAAGCACCTCATTTACTTCATGCTGCCTATAATTATTGTAGATCTCCCTCTTTTTCCCGAACAAGATGTCCAATTTCCCTTGAAAACCAGGGCTCTTTCCAATTTTTACTGGTTCCTTTCAACCGAACAGGAACATAAAGATTCTGTACTCTTAAAATTTCCCCGTTAAATGTCCTCCATTTCTCCTCTACATCTTTCCCATAAAACAAAATGTCCCAGTTCACTCCTATTAAATCATCTCGCATCTCGTTAAAGTTAGCCTTTCTCCAATCAAAAATCTCAACCCTAGGCCCAGTTCTGTCCTTCTCCATAATTATATTGAAACTAATGGTATTGTGATCACTGGACCCGAAGTGCTCCCCACTTCGGTAGTGTTTTTTTATGTTAACTTTAAAAGAACAATTAAGACAAGGACTGTAACCACATGGACATCTGTTCTCTTTGCTAAATTCATACCGCTAATTCAATAGGCAGGTCTACAAATGTAAATAAGAGGGCAGCTTACAGGAGAGTAAAGCAAAAATCACATACAAACCACAAGTAAAAAGGAAAAAATATATATTCACTCCTCAGAGCAGGGTATGTCAATTCAAATCAAGAAAACATGCCATTAACTTAAAATAATTGATAGACAGAAAATGCTGGAATAACTCAGGAGGTCAGGCAGTATCCATTGAGAACATGGATAGATGACATTGGGTCAGGACTGAAGGGTCCCAACCCAAAATAACATCTAACCACTCTCCAGTGACGCTATCTGATCTGCTAAATTAATCCAGCATTTTGGGTCTTTCCTTGGTGAACCTGCCTTGTTTCTACTTAAAATGATCATTTCCCCCCTTAATTTATTCATCAGAGAACTTTGCTGCTAACTTCTGACAACTTTCACTGATATTGTACCAATAATAATTTTCACAGTATTAACAAATTGAGCGTACGAGACCTGGCTACACAAAATACAAATGTTAGAATAGTAATGGAAGGAGGCAGAGTTTTCGGCAACAGCTGAAAGGAACAGAGCAAGTTTTCGATGCAATTCTAGTGTTTGCACTTGAGTAACAGAGGCAGGCAACGTTTCTGGAGGACACAGATAGGCGCGGTTTCCATGTCCTCCAGGAAGAAGGGTCTCGACCCGAAACGTCGCCTATCTCCTTCGCTCCTGAGATGCTGCTGCTGCTGCTGCACCCGCTGAGTTTCTCCAGCCTTTTGTGTCCCCCTCGATTCTCCATTCCTTCTTTAACACAGGCACGCTAGGCTACTCCAACACTTGGGTGAGCAGCATTTACAATTCTTAGTGTCTCCAGCGTTTATACAGTACGTATATCCGCATGAGAGGTTGAAACAAGAAGGAAATGAGAGAGGCGAGATTAGGAAAAGATTTAAATTGTAACGGGTTGGAGGGGAGGGAGTGTGAAGATTAAAACAATGCCGCTCGGCGGGGCAGAGGGGATGAGGGAGAAAGAGTTAAAAGGGCGACAGCAGCAGGAGAAGGCCTGTGGTGACGAGGATGATGGAGGAGGAGGTGGTGGTGGAGGAAGCCGAGGCCGCGACCACTCACCTCTCTCCTCATTTCAATCGGCCCGTCGTCGTTGTCGTTCTCCTCGTCGTTGTCTCGGGACGCGGCGGCGCCGGCCGGCGGCACAGGGTCACGTGCGGCGCATTGTCACGTGCTGGGTCAGCTGACCGGACCCTCCCGCTGGTCCGTGGTGGGTCCAGCGCGGGGGGCGGGGTTACTGCTGTCAATCACCCCGGTGGCACGTGACCTAGCGGGGGCGGGTTGACGCGATCTTCAGGCGGGGGAGGGGCAACCGACCTCTCCATTTTATGAAGCTGCGTCACCTATTCCTTTGCTCCATAGATGCTGCCTCACCCGCAGAGTTTCTCCAGCATTTTTGCCCACTCTCCATTTTCAAAGGAATCTATAATAGCAATGTTACAAAATTTTGAGATTGTAAAAATCAAGTCTGCAATTTATCCCATCAGATAAAACATACAAATAAGTTTAATTTGACACCTAATTCACTTTCATATCTTCGGTATTAAAAAAGTTATGGCCATTGTCATACTCGGAAAATAGCATCTTGTTCCCTATTGCTTTTCCATTGACTTAACACAAAAACTGTGATCGAGGAGAGTCAAAAGCCCATAACTTTCTTAAAAATTAAGAGAACTGAATGAAATTTTCAGTTATTATAAATTGAAGCATTCTGAAACAAATCTTACCTGGATTACCTGAAATGACCTAAAACATCTTACTTGGATGACCTGAAATTAAAGCATATAATTAGTTAATTACCTAATTGTAGCTAATTACAAAATTTACCGTTGTGACGGAAATAGTAATAAACACCCAGACTGCCTTGAAAATTCAAAAATGTAATATTCTCATGATCAGAACTGTAATATTATTGTATAATATGCTGTAAGATATGTAAATACATAACAATTTCTAGCAATAGGCCAAGTCTTTATGGAGAAGATCAGTTCCTAGCTGGTACATTGGCATATCATAATCAGTAGCATCATACTCAGATTGTATCGAATAAGCAACTCTGTACATCTTGTTTTTCCTCAACTTTTCAATGTTGGCATTGTAAACTACAAGTTTTTGCTCTTCAAACCCAGGCATGACATGCCTTTCTGCCCACTACTTTCCGATTAAGAATGTCCTGTAGATTCAATTTCTTAAGAAAAGGATATATATTTTTAAATAGCCCAAATATCCAAATAACAACCCCAATCACACAAGAATTCACAATATAACATGATTTTTAAATCTCACTGCCATTAATTTATATGCCAGATGGAAGGAATTTAATGTTTAATTCCCATAAATTAATCCGCAAACATCCACTCAAAATATAATCAAAATTATTATTTTTTGCACAATACATGTGACTCAAACTGTTGTGCATATTTAGTTTAAAAATAATGATCATGGAGGGAGAATAACACAAAACATAGACGATTTAGATGCTCTTATGAAATGATAGCCCAAAAAAAAGAGGATTTAAATCATCCTGCGAGTGGGTTTTTCTGGAATGCGATCGATTGGAACGTTACATTTGCGATGAATTTGAAATCCATATGGGCAGGAAAAATACTGCCAGTTCGTATGGGGCCCAAATGACATTGTCGCAACGTAAAATTAAATTAAAGCCATCCCAAGAAGCAAGATTATATGTAAAATACACAACTTACGCTTTCTTTTGTCTCTTTCTTGCGATCCGTCATGTTGTAGGCGTTGAGGGCGTTAGAAGTGGCTTTGGATTTTAATCCAATTATTAAATTGCCCAGCGATCTTTTAAAAAAATATACCGGGAATGGAAATCCGATCGATTTTTCTTCATCAGCTAGCAGCCCGAGGAAATCCGCCTCCGACAGACAGTACAAAACTGGATTTTAATCTCGCCCCCCACCCCTCAAGGGCGCCAAAGTCTCGCACACGGGCAGTGGCAGAACTGCAGCGCTGCTAAAGGTAGGTTTTGTAACATCGCTATCTATAGAAGGTGCCGCATCTAAAAGGCAGCTAATATCATCAAAGACACACACTTCCTGTACCACATTTATATCATGCTACTACCATCGGAAAGAAAGTGTAGGAGCCTGAAAACCTTGACCTCTGCTAGGCTCAAGAACAACCATCACTCTTGAACACTGCACAACACTAACCACGAACTCGGTAACTATGACTGCTACGTTCTTTGGTTTTGTACTATTATGGTGTAGTTACCTTTACAGATTGTTAACTTATTGTATTATTGATTATCGCATATTTATTTGTGTGTGTGTGTGTGTTTCATTCCTAACTGTGAAGAAGGGTGCAGACCTAAAACGTCACATATCCATGTTGTCCGTGGATGCTGCTTGACCTGCTGAGTTACTCCATGTCTGTTTTTGGTGAATCAGCATCTGAAGTTCCATGTGTCTACGAATGTCATAGTTCTATTGCCTATATTCATAGACAATTAAATCCTCTTGACTCTCTTGAAATGTTGAATAATTTAACACATGGATTTTCATACCTGAATTTTGCTTAATTTGAAAACTTTGAGGCCAAGATTCTATCTGTTATCAGTAACATCTCCTCTTATCTTTTCCGAATTCCATGCAGGTCTTCATAACTTTTCCCTGCTCCAGGTCAGTATTAAGTTATAGTTCACATTAACACATGTAAATTTTCATTTAGTTTAGAGATACACTGCAGAAACAGGCCCTTCACCCCCACCGAGTTCGTGCCAACTATCCTGCGCACACTAGGGACAATTTACACATACGTCAAGCCAATTCACCGACATACCTGTATGGCTTTGGAGTGTGGGAGGAAACCGAAGATCTCAGAGAAAACCGACGCGGGCACGGAGAGAACGTACAAACTCCAAGCAGACAGCACCCATAGACAGTATTGAACTCGGGTCTCCGGCACCGCAAGTGTTGTAAGACTGCAACTCTACCGCTGAGAAACCGTGGTCGCCATGTAATGTAATTCATGTAATGTTATTCATGTACTGAATAATCATGCATACATACATAGCTATGCATAATTAATTCAGTTATATTCATTCCATCAGTGCACAGCAAGGCCTGGGGATGGATATTACTGTTGTTTTTTTCTCGTCTCTGCAAGACATTACCTCATACCGATCTTTGATCCTTTGGAGGGATGGTAAAATCCTGACCCATAGTATTATCCACTATGTTACCTTGATCCTAGATTTAGGAGGGGCATGGCCTAGTCTAATTTTGCTATCTTTATAGTGATCCATCCAGTTTGAAAAGGATGCAGACATGTGTTTAGTTTCATAGGCTTTAATCTGTAACCAATGTCTTCATCTCACTCCAGGCCTGCACCCTTAAACAGACACGTGTGTCAGTGTTATGAATAAAACCTCATTTGGTCCTCTCCAGCGAGAACCCAGTACTTTGCAATCAAATTGCTGACATTGCCCCATCTCCTGTGAAGAGCAATGCTGGGTCATTCTCATTCAGGGACTGTTGTTCTCAGTACAATCTCCTACTGTTCTCTCACCCATTTCGAAATCCTAATCCTCCACACTTAACATAAATAGGTATTCTTTCATTTGGTGTTGCAAACTACACTCCTGACTCATCTCAGTTATTAGTTCACCTGACAATCTCATGCTACGCCTCATCAATAAATCAAATGTTGTTAGTCCTGTTTTAGTCCCAGGCATTGCCCTTCACCACATTATAATTCATGAGCCAATAAAACTGTGCATCCCTTACCAGTTCTTTGCAGGAAACCTTTCAGGGTGCTGTTTATTCCTTTGTATTTTCCAATGTATTTTCAATGTATTTGTCCAATATACTTTCACAACTGCAATCACAGAAAGGACTTATGTCGCAAAGCCTTTTCCATTTTGTGAAATGATTAATAACAATCAGGTCAAATTTTTACCCCTATCAATATTGAGAGCTCCAGTGAAATCAATTTGAATGTTCTCCCAAGCTCCCAGCACGGCTGTTGATGGCTCATGTAAATGTGATAAGAGTACAGGAGGAGGGAGCCACTGGTGACGACGGATGCAAGGAGCGGGCCGGTAGGGGAGCGATCACGGTATTGCCTCCAACGCCTTCAAGGTCGACTGCATGAGATGCACCCCTGGGACACAGGGACGGTCGGGCAGGGAGAAGGACGTCGGTTGGCGGGTCAAGCTGGTCGAGGATGAAGGAGGAGCCTGGGGCTCCTGCAGCAGCCTGGGGCTTACCTGGATTGGAAGCGCTCCAGGACATCCAGCATGAACTTTTAACTTTTTTTTTCTTCTTTGTAAATGGCGACAAAATATGGCAACGTTTGCAAGAGTTTCACTGATCAGTGAAAATACTTGAAAATAAAGAACCATTGAACATGTCTTACCCTCATTATTCTTCACATAAATTATACATTTTAGTTTAGAGATACAGCACGTAAACAGGCCCTTCGGCCCGCCGGGTCCGCGCCAACCAGCGATCCCCGCACATTAACACTATCCTACACCCACCGGGGACAATTTTTACATTTACCAAGCCAATTAACCTACAAACCTGTACGTCTTTGGAGTGTGGGAGTAAATCGAAGATTTCGGAGAAAACCCACGTAGATCATGTGGAGAACATTCTTGGACCATACCCAGCCACAACCAATATCACTTCACCTGCATGGGTAATATTTTTATGGTATAGTTTTAGAAGCTACTAGACCAAGGGGGACCCGCTGGGTCCCGCCCCCCTCAACACGCCACTGCGGGGGGGGGGGGGGGGGGCTGTGGCATCACACACACACTAACCACCCCCCAAACACACAGGCGGGGGAGTGGGAGGGGAGGGGAAAGAGGGGAGGAGGGAGGTAGACAGCGTTGAGGGGGAGAGAGAGCAGGGGTAGTGAGGGGGAGGGGGGAGGGAGAGCTAAGAGAGAGGAGTGTGGAGGGAGGAGGTGGGGAGGAGGATAGTCGGCAGAGGGTGGGAGGGGGAGGAAGAGAGAGGAGGGGGCTAGAGGGGAGGGGGAGAGAGGGAGTAGAGGGGCGGGAGGAGGGGGTGAGAGTGGGGGATGGAGGAGGTGGGGGGGGAGGGAGGAGAGAGAGTAGAGGGGAGAGAGCAGGATTGGAACGGTTAGCAGCAGGAAGGAGGGGCTGGGGAGGGGCGCGACTTCACTCACTGCGCAGGCCACGAGGAGAAAGTAATTCGTCGTGATCGCCGGAGACCTCCGGTGACCTCAGGATCTGCAGAACGTGCTCGTTAGAACATCACAAGTCAAGTCAAGAGTGTTTATTGTCATGTGTCCCAGATAGGACAATGACATTTTTGCTGCAGCACAACAGAGTATTGTAAGCATAAATACAGAACAGTTCAGTGTTTCTCTATACCATAGACCATATATATGTACACACATAAATAAACAGATAAAGTGCAATAGGCTGTCAGAGTTTGTTTGATGGCGAGTTTAATAGCCTGATGGCTGTGGGGAAGAAGCTGTTCCTGAACCTGGATGTACCAGATATCCCGCTCCGGTACCTTCTACCTGAATAGATAGATGAGTATGTGGCCAGGATGGTGTGTGTCCTTGATGATGTTGAGGCAGCGACTGCGATAGATCCCTTCAATGGTGGAGACGTCAGAGCCGATGATGGACTGAGGTTACAACTTTCTGCATTCATGAGTGGTCACAACTTCCTGCATTCTTTTCCGCTCCTGGACGCTCAAGTTGCCGAACATAGGACATAGAAAGGTACATCACAGAAACTGGCCCTTCTACCTTGAACATGATGTAAAGCTAAACTAATCTCATCTGCCTGTACATGATCCATACCACTCCATCACCTGCATATGCTTATACCTATCTAAAAGAATAAACAATACTATCGTAGCTGCCTCCACCACCGTTCCTGGCAGCATGCTCCAGGCACCCACCACCCTCTGAATAAAAAACTTGCCACACACTCCTCCTTTAAACGTTCACCTTATAGCTCTGCCCTTTAGTCTTTTACATTTCAACCCTGGGGAAAAAGCTTTGACTGACCACCATATATATCACTCTCATAATTATTTACACTTCTATCAGGTTTCCCCTCAGCCTTCGACACACCAAAAAAAACACAATCCACGTGTGTCCAACCTCTCCTAATAGCTAATACTCTTTTCATCCAGGCAGCATTATGGTAAACCTCTTATGCACAATCTCAAAAGCCTCCACACCCTTATTGTAATGGGGTAACTAGAACTGTATTCAACACACCAAATGCAGCCTAACCGAAGTTCTATAAAGCTGCATCATGACTTCCTGACTCTTATAATGGTCCAACCTAGTACCACACACCTTCTTTAGCATGCTATCTATTTGTTTTACCACTTTCTGGGAGCTATGGACTTAGACCCCAAGATCCCTTTGTAAATTAATGCTATTAAGTGTCTTGCCATTGACTGTATATATGTTCCCCGTACATCCCCATTCCCAGTGCAACGCCTCACAGTTGCTCAGATTAAATTCACTTTTTCTATTTCTCCACCGGTTCCTGTAGCTGATGTAGATCCCGCTGTATATATGGACAGCCTTCCTATTAGTCCACAACTCCAGCAATCTTGGTATTGTCTGCAAACTTACTAACCAACCTATCTACATCTTTGTCCAAGTCATTTATATACCTCACCAACAATAGTGGTCCCAGCACTGACCCCACAGAACTCCACTGGTCACAGTCCTCCAGACTGAATATTTTCTCCCATACTCTACACAAATGCTCAGTAACTACTCAGAACAAGATAATAGTTTTACAGCTTCAAGCTCCAATGCCCAATGCACCAAATGGGCTAGATGCAGGGTGCAGAAGTGATTCACCATGGTGATACCTTGGCTTGTGGGCATGAGTTATGGGGAGAGGTTGGATAGACTGGATGTTTTCCTTTGCAGCATAGAAGGCTGAGAGGTCACTATATTGCAATATACACCAACCATACGATGCATGGCTAAAGTGAACACATCTTTTCCCCCAGGGTGGAGGATTCTAAAACTAGAAGGCTCAGGGTTGAGGTTAAAGGAGAGAGGTTTAAAATAAATCTCAAGGATAGATTTTCACTCAGAGGGTAATCTGGATCTGGAATGAACTGCTTGAGGAAGCTATAGAAGCAAATTCAATTTTGACATTTGAAAGACATTTAGATAGATATGTGAACAGGAAGGGTTTAGTGGGCCATGTGCCAAATGTGGGCAAATGAGACTAGCCCAGTATGCAAACTTGGTTGGAATGGACAACGTAGGTCAAAGGGCCTGTTTCTGTGCTCGCTAGCTCTATGTCTCCATGCATTTCCATTTCCCCTTATATGTTCAATGGTCGGCTGCCCATACTGGAGATTGTGGGATGGTTGTCAAGCAGTATCCAAGCATTGTTAGGAAAGAACTGCAGATGCTGGTTTAAATCGAAGATAAACACAAAATGCTGGAGTAACTCAGTAGAACAGGCAGCAACTCTGGAGAGAAGTTAATGGGTGATGTTTTGGGTTTCGACCTTTCTTCAGACTGAGGGTCTAGACCCTTTTGTGTCTATCATTGTATCCTGCTAAGCCTTGCCTATTTCAGTGCATCAGAGGGCATCTGAAAACCCGTCTTGGGATGCCTTAAGTTGAAGCTTGCGGAATTATTAGCAATTTATTGACCCACTTAGGAAATTGATGCTGGCAGGAAACATTAGAATTAATAGGTAGAAAGTTGTACGGCAGAATGTGACGTGCTCTCAATTTATTAAATTTTGAAATTGCTTCAGTGATAGAAATTATATTTTGAAACTTGTTATCAAGTGTGTAAGTGGAAGAGCTAACTAAACCAAGTGTACAAAAATAGGATGCAAAATGCTGGAGTAAGTTAGCGTGTCCAGCAGCATCTCTGGAGAACATGGGTCAGTTCTACTCTTTATCCACCCATCTGCCTATCAAAACCCACCTCGCCTGTATCAACAGATTACTTTAACTCTCCCTCCTATTCCCACATTGACTTTCCTGTCTTCCATTGTAAGAGTGAGGCCCAGCGCAAATTGGAAGAACAGCACCTCATATTTTACTTGGACAGTTTACACCCCAGTGGTATGAACATTGACTTCTTTAACTTAACTGAGGCCAGTTCATTGGCTATATTTAAGAGGGAGTTAGATGTGGCCCTTGTGGCTAAGGGGATCAGAGGGTATGGAGAGTAGGCAGGTACGGGATACTGAGTTGGATGATCAGCCATGATCCTATTGAATGGCGGTGCAGGCTCGATGGGCCGAATGGCCTACTCCTGCATCTAATTTCTATGTTTCTATGTTTTTTCAAGTAACCCTTGCTTTCCCGCTCTTTCCATTCCCTCCCCCTTTCCAGTTCTTCGACCAGTCTTACTGTCTCAGACTACATTTTATCTCTGTTTGCTTTGTTGTTACCTTCTCCCAACTAACAATGATCTAGTCTCCATTTTCCTTTATCTCCATTCCCTTTGTCCTGTTTTCACACCTTATACTTCCTTATTTATACACTTCCTTATCTATGCACTGGCCACTCCCCTGACATCAGCCTGAAGAAGGGTCTTGACCCGAACCGTCACCCATTCCTTTTTCCAGAGATGCTGCCTGTCCCGCTGAGTTACTCCAGCATTTTGTGTCTATTTTGGGTTACTGTAGGTCACCAGAGCCAGCAACTCATGGTTGGGTTCGGTTTAAACCAGTTCTAGTTTGTCTGCCTTCGCATGTAGCCATCCCTTTTGTTCCTGAACCACAGAATTGAAATGAGGAAAAGAAACTAATTTTCGTCAAACCAACCCGACTTGGCCTCTGCATCATCATTCAGCATATATGACTGAACAACTCCATTGCCGTGACCTTAAGCAACAGTAACCACAAAACGTCAGAGACATCATAAACGACCTTGTAAAAATATTACAAGCAGCAAATATGAACGAGAACCACATTTTACTTCAAATATAAATCAAGTGGATTTATTGAGGTAGCATTCATAAGCATCTTTCAATCATTTAAAAGTTGACTCTGTAAGCAAATGGCTGATTTTAAATAAAATTAGAACTATTTGTGTCTTACCTCTTTCAGCTTGGAGTAAGTTCTTTCAGCTCAGTCACCTTGCGCAAGTGACTGCTCTTCTTGAACAGAGAGACCATGAAATATATGCATCTGTAGCTGGGAGATACAAATGGATCAAGGTCATCATCGGCTTAGGTTCTATTTGCATCCCCAAATTTGACCTACAAGGTTAACAAGTAAAACTGGAAAATATTTGCAATGTTACTTTGTAATTTTGTCTTTCTGAAAAATATATTAACTATGTTCAATTTTTCTATTGAAAAAATAGTTTTTCTTGTATGGAATTATATGATTGCAGCATGACACCTGCTTTTTCCAAAAACAGTAATTCTAAGAATTGTTTACACATATCTCAGTCCCTCAGCTGTAGTGTGGAAGGGCTCCAAAGTGTGGCATTCTCATTACAGCACCTCTGTGGCACTGCGGAATGTGCCATGCGTAGAGGTGTCTCGACATGCACATAAATAACAGCAAACATAATATATTGGCTAGGGGCTTGTGGAGAGGAGAGGAGAGGAGGCAAAGCCAGAGACAGAATTAAAAGTTTGCATGAAAATGTTTAAAAAAGATAAAATATCATAAAGGAACACTTCTGAATGTAGTTCTTGCCCCCAAGCAACTTTAGTTTGCAGGGAAAACTGTCACTATTAATCTCAAATTTGAGGTCAGATTTGAGGGCGGCATGGTGGCGCAGCGGTAAAGTTGTTGCCTTATGGAGCTTGCAGTGCCGGAGACTCGGGTTTGATCCTGACTATGGGTGCCGTCTATACAGAGTTTATAGGTTCTCCCCATGACCTGCGTGGGTTTTCTCCGAGATCTCCGGTTTCCTCCCACACTACAACGATGTACAGGTACATAGGTAAATTGGTTTGGTAAATGTACAAATTGTCCCTAGCATGTGTAGAATAATGTGAATATGCGGGATTCGCTGGTTGACACAAGCACGGTGGGCCTGGTTCCGTGCTGTATCTTTAAAATTAGCTGATTAGATGGCTTCTATATCATTGGAAACTAATTTGTATTTTTATACCTGACAAACCTGCATGGAAGTTGCAATTGCTGTCAACCAGATCAGAGAGGAAAGTAGTTCCCTGGTCCTTCCAACTGCGGACCTGGTTACCCACATGTAGTGGAGAGTTTTATAAATGAGATAGGCTGTAATACCCTAGCATGTATTGCACCACATATGAGGGGAACCGATACAGTGAATGCACAGTCCTTTACACAGGGTAGTGGAATCATGAACCAGAGGACATAGGTTTAAGTTGAAAGGGGAAAGATTTAATAGAAATCCAATGGACAATTTGGAGGGGGTATATGGAATGAGCTTCCAGAGGAGGTTGTTCAGGCAGGTACAATAACAATATTCAAAAGACACTTGGACAGGTACTTGGGAGGAAAGGTTTATGGACCAAATGAGGGCAAATCTTTGTCATCATGGACAAATTGGACAGTAGGGTCTGTTTCCGTGCTGTATGAGTCTATGATTGACTCTATACATGAAATACAATTATATACACTGTTATCAGATGTGCTTTTAATCAGCTAGGTAATAAATTCAATTTGATTAGGGATTAATATCAAGATTAGACCAGTGAAAATGGAGCCAAGAATTAGCCAAAACTTTGAACCTAGATCACTATTAAAGAGGTTAGTATTTCATTTGTAAACCAACATCTGCAGTTCCTAGTTTCTACTGTGCATGCATGATTGAATGGCAGAGTAGACCTGATGGGCCAACAAATATAGATTGGTTGAGTAAATGTTCAAAAACTTGGCAAATCTCTTTTATTGAGGATTAGTTTCAATGGTTCAATGGTTCCTTTATGATCACCTGTAACAAGGTACAGTAAGATTAATGTTTTGCATACAGATCAGTAAGATTATTGACATACAGAAAAACAATCCCAGGTTAAGTACATTATTCATGGAAAGGGTCCACAGCGTCAATATGCAAGAGACGCCAGGTTTTGGCACCATTTCACAGTCCCAACTGCAGCTGGCCATAGAGGCCTGTTGCAGCCGTCGCCTCCATCCAGTCGTCTCGTGAACCGTCATCCCTTTACTTGCCCGGCCACCTTCATGCCCCAGGGGCACATCCCTCATTTGATCTTTAAGGCATGCAAGGGAAGACCACCCGGTTCTTGTTACCAACCTTTGTCTGGAGTACACCGCTGTCGCCAACCCCTCCACCTCCTCCCTTGTTCCTGGTGTTACGGGGCTAGCAGGGGCCAGGCTCGGCGGGTTCCCTCTCCAGTACTGCGGTGGGTGAGCCAGGCTGTTGTTAGAGTATGGCTGTAACTCAGCGGGACCTTCTGCCAGGCGTGGCTCGGCAGGACAAGGGGGAAGTTGTGCTCTTCAATTAGATGAATCTAAAAGCAGACCTTTATAAATGGGAAAAGATTTTAGATGATCAAAAACATCAGTGTGGTGTTCGGAAGACAAATGGCATAATGCCTTTCATTTCAAGAGGATTGTAGTTTAAGAGATAAGGAAGTTACAACCCAGCGGTATGATTATTGATTTCTATCACTTCAAGTAAACCTTGCTTTCCCTCTCTCTCTGCCACCCCCCACCCCCCTCCTCCCATCCTAGTTCTCTAACTTGTTTCATTCTCCTCCCGATTAAATTTTACTGATTGTATGTATTGTTGTCACCTTCCTCAGCTAACAATGAACCATTCTACATGTTCCTTGCATCATCGCCCCCTTTGATCTGGCGTTTTCACACCTTACCCTTCCATATCTCTATGTCTCTCTCACCCCTGACTCTCAGTCTGAAGAAGGGTATCGACCCGAAACGTCACCCATTCCTTCTCTCCAGAGATGCTGCCTGTCCTGCTGAGTTACTCCAGCATTTTGTGCTTGGTCCATATACCTCCAAACCTGTTCTATCCATGTATCTGTCTATTTGTTGTATCTATGATGATGGACCTGCTGTCTCACAGCATCAGAGACCCAGGTTCAATCCTGACCTCGGGTGCTGTCTGTGTGAAGTTTGCACGTTCTCCGCATGACTGCGTGGGTTTTCTCCAGGTGCTCTTGTTTCCCCCCACATCCCGAAGATGTGTGGGTTTGTAGGTTAATTGGCCTCTGTATATTGCTGTTGTGTTCGATAAATCACTTGATTCAGATAACAGTTTTGATTCACTCAGTAATTTATTACTCTACTAAATAAGGCACATTCACTCACGTATCCTTGAATATCCCCGAACGCACTTGCAAACCCCAAGTACACAGCAGAGCACGCCACAGGGTGTTTCTACATACACTCACCTAAACCCGTACGCACTCGCAAACTCAGCATGGCACACCACAGGATTTTATGTTCTTGATCATCTGGCACCGTTCGCGACACAGTCGAAGGCTGAGGTTCTCTCACCGAAAGGGTGCCCATCACCATCCTTTATGGCATTTCTTATCAGAACAGATCGCGCCACTGCTCCCTCCTCAAGCCAATCATGCGCCCCCCTTGTCTGCAACGTTTCTGCACTACTAGTGGCAGGGGGTGCGGGTGGTCTACCCAACTATTGCTGTTGTATTGTATTTGCCAACATTACGCTTTCACATAGAATTGCCTTGAAGACTGCATTCCCAGGCAATTATCACAGATAACGCGTCTGGAAACTTGTTTTCGAAAGGCTATAGAATGTAGGGCTGCTAACTTAGCTGATAACTCCATTTCACATTTTAGCTGAAATTGTCAGTTTAACCCTTACACCACAATTGCCCCTTGTGTGCAGGGAATGGGATAACATAGAACTATGCAAGGGGGGCAACATTGAACTATGCAAGGGGGATAACATAGAACTATGCAAGGGGGATAACAGAACAATGGAAAGGGGATAACATAGAACTAGTAATTGATATTTGACAAGGGCTCGGTGGGCTGTAGGGTCTGTTTCGAAGCTGTATCTTTCAATCAACGTTATCTTCATATTATATTTCAACCTATGCTTAAGTCATCAGAGAACATGTCAACCATACCATTCACCATGGTTTACCTCCTGCCGTCTACTGAGCCCTGGAGAAATAGAATGTTTCCAAATATCTTTTGTAAGCCTTTGACTGTACCCAGCCCACGATTTGAATCCATTACTTATCCCCGTTATGGACTTCCACTCTTAATCCCTATTTGTACTCTTGTCACTAGATTCTGTATTGTATTGTGTCTCTTCACTGCTACTTTTTTCTTTCAATCAACTACTCAAACCTCACGTCAAAAATCTTGGCGTGATATTTGACTCAGCACTGATGTTTGACAAACAAGTCAATGCCGTGGTAAAAGCTAGCTTCTTCCAGCTTCGGACGATAGCTAAAATAAAACAATTCCTCCAGTTTGATGACCTCGAAAAGATCATCCATACATTTATCTCCTCCCGCCTAGATTACTGCAACTCCCTTTACACTGGCATCAGCCAATCTTCCCTGTCCCGCCCGCAACTAGTCCAAAACGCCGCAGCGAGACTCCTGACGGGCACCCGAAAAAGGGACCATATCACCCCGATCCTGGCCTCTCTCCACTGGCTTCCTGTGTGGTTCCGAATAAATTTCAAGACCCTCCTCTTTGTCTACAAAGCCCTCAATGGGCTTGCACCCACCTACATTAAAAGTCTTCTCACCCACTACACCACTTCCAGGTCCCTCAGATCGGTCGACTTGGGGCTGCTGAATGTCCCGCAGTCTAGGCATAAGCTCAGGGGCGACCGCGCCTTTGCGGTCGCAGCTCTTAGTCTGTAGAACAGCATCCCCCTCCCCATTAGAACTGCCCCCTCCATCGACTCCTTTAAGTCTAGTCTAAAAATGTATCTGTTCTCCCAAGCCTTTCCTGACGTCCTCTGAGCGAGGGCTATTTGTATATATGTATGTAGCCTGCTTGTGTATACTACTCTTATAACAAATGTAAAGCACTTTGGTCAACGAGAGTTGTTTTTTAAATGTGCTATATAAATAAATGTGACTTGACTTGACTTGACTTTTTCAACCTCTGTTTTATGGATCAGGTTGTTTCCATGCCTTTTAGACATTTCTCCTTTGCTTCAAAGTACTTCAAAATGCCTCATGGTTGGTTTTGACACACTTGGGCACTTCCATACTGAGCATGTATCATCAGATACCTTTTATCTCTTTAACATAATTTATAACCCGTGTAATTCCTAATTCTACTACTATTATGTTACACTTCCAGTAATCATTCAATTCCATTTAGGATTGGCCGATTTCTGTTCAGATGTCCATGATTTTATTAAACTTGAATATTATTTGTAAATGCTCCACAGTTGTCAATTATTCCGGTGGCACCATGTTATCTTAACATACGCTGCACATAGCTCCACTCCCTAAAATTCACGATTATTCGCGTTAAAACCGGGTCTACAGGTCGGGACCAATTTAAAAAGCTTATCGGAGCCTCTGCTCGACTTGCTGATAACATCATCAGTAACAGCTGTGAATTTAACAGAGGCTTAAACCACTTTAAATGAAAACTTCTTCCCTGGGTAAGAACAGTCAGATGACAGTTACAAAAACTCTCCTGGGGAAGCCAGACGAAGCCTGCAGATTTATTTTGAAGTGGCTTCCGGAGAAAAGGTGCTTTTCGATATGGCTACAAGATTCAAAGCAGATTTGGCCAAGGACAAAGAATTTGAAGAATTAAAGCTCTCGGTAAGTGAACTGAAAGATGTAAAGGTGGATGGAAAAAAGATGGAACACATGATGGGAGTTATCAAAGTCAAGTCAAAGTCAAATGATGGAAAAGATAGAAAAGCTAACGCTAAATATGACTTCTTGTAATCAGAATGTTATTGAGTCTGTGAAGGATTCGATTGGCACTATTAATAAACGAATTGACGATGTGAGAGATGAACTATCGGAGAGAATTGATAAGGGTGAAGAAGACACCACAAAGAAGTTTGGCGCTGTGCTGGACACTGTATCAACCTGTATGTTAACAATGCATGAGATGGAGGATGAGATGGCAAGAATGGTGGAGGAGATGAAGAAGGTGAGGTCAGAACAAGACCTTGCTACACTACGGATGAGGACTCAGCTGGCTAAAGTTTCAGACAAATGTCTGGACCTTGAGGCTCGTTCGAGACGTCATAACCTAAGATTAGTTGGTGTACCAGAGGGAGCTGAGAGAGATAACACTTGCGAGTTCATTGCGAGATTAATTAAAGAGGCTCTTAAACTCCCTAAACTACCAAAAATTGAAGCAGCACACTAGATTCAAACACAAATCTCAGGATGGTTTAAAACGTACACGACAGATTATTGTGAAATTCCGGGACATTGCTGACGTGGAAGAAGTTATGAGGAATATCAAATATGGCATGCCTCTGATGTATGGTGTAACTACTTTTAAAATCTTCAGGGACTACCCTTATGAAATCATGCAAAAGCGAAATCAATTCTCTAAGGCAAAGCAGGCTCTCCAAGGATATAAGGAGGTCAGATATGGTGTTTACTACCCAGCTAGAATGCGCATTTCCTACAAAGAACAGCAAAAATCGTTCGCAAATCCCGAGGAGACATACAAATATAACCATCGTGGAACAGAAGGACGAGCTGGAAAGGTTGGACATTTTAGACACTCTCTCTTTTTACTATTGCACCCAGAATGGTGGCACACTGCCCAAAGAAGGAACTTTGTTTAGACGTCTTATCGGCGGAATGTTAACTCAAGGACACACTCTGTTCCAAGAGAAGCTGGAAAAAGATAACCACCAAATAGCAGAGCTCATCAACAGACTGGGCTTAGCTATTACTGTTGTATATGAGATTGAATGAATAACCTAAATGGTATAGCATTAACTTCCTTAACAATATTAACATAGAATATTAACATAGAAACAGTAATGAATGCTAATCAGAATTGCAGAAATGGGGATTTTCAAATTAACAATTTAACCTAATAATTCTTAAGTAGATTTATAACCGGGGCGTGAGGGGAAGAGGCGAGCTACTGCCTTAGTTCCAGGAGCCAGAAATAGGTTAACCCCTTCAACCAATAGTTGATGATCTCTGAGGTTAAAATATACGCTTAACATTCAGTAGACAAAAATTATAGTTATATCCGGAAATACCTAGGAAATGGACATATATTCTGTAAATGGGTACTATATATCTGATTTTTTTATGTTTTATAATATGTTATGATTAATTGAGGGAGCGGACCGATTTTTTTGTTTTATATCGACACGGAAGTCAATAAAATGTTTTTTCCCACCTACAGGTGGGTCACTTGTTACAGTGCCGACAAGCTCGGACACTGTATTCTCACTTGTATTAGTTTTTTTTAAATCATTTTCACATTTAATCGCTTGTGTGTTTTTTTTATTCAAGGACTATCGCAAAGGGAATCTACTAACTGAACATTGTTGGGTAAATGATCCCCCTATATCCAAAGACCTTAGGTACGAATGCACCGCAAGACACATAGGTATTAAATCTATTCAAAATGCAAGACGATAACCAAAATAAACTGGGAGGAATCTCATTTTGAAGTTGGAACGTTAGGGGTGTTAACAAACACATTAAAAGGGGTAAGATTCTAGCTCAGCTGAAAGCATACAACACAGATATTGCCTTTTTACAAGAGACGCATCTTAAACTTCAAGATCAAGCTAGATTGAGGGCGAACTGGATAGGTCAAACCTTTCACTCATCATACACGTCGAAATCTAGAGGAACGTCTATTATTATCCGCAAAGGAATTCCATTTAAACCCAAAAATACCTTAACAGATAAGGACGGGAGATATTAGATAGTTACCGGGGAGATCCATGCTGCCCCAAATACCTTGGTAAACATATACGTGCCCAACTTTGACAACCCGCACTTTTTCAATAAAATCTTGAATATAATTGCAGAATATAACTACCAAAATGTCATAATCAGCGGAGATTTTAACTGTCTTAGACACTTACTTAGATAAATCCAATCAAAAACAAAGAGGTATTACAAAATCCAAAACTAGCGAACTTCTAAACACATGCATAAAAAACACAAACCTAACAGATGTCTGGAGGATTGCAAATCAGACCGGCAGGGATTACTCTTTTTATTCTATGGTACACAAGACATATTCATAAATAGATTATTTTTTGGTGGATACAAAAGTAATACCCCACGCTTCTAAACCAAAATACCACACAAATACGATCTCAGATCACTCCCCAATAGCTTTTTTTCTAAAAATGGAAGAAATTACTAAGAACAAACTGTTTTGGAGGTACAATCCACAAATTTTGAAAGACCTGCAAGGGTACATATTAAAAAGAGCAAATGGACCTTTTCTTCGAAATAAACGACACAACAAACATATCACCTACATTATTATGGGAATCTTTTAAAGCATTTATTCGAGGTGTGATAATTTCATATCAACCTTTTCAAAATAAGTAAAATAAGAACGAACAAAGACAATTAGAAGAACAAATTAGACAACTGGACATAGAAAACGCTAAAGACCCCACTACGGATAAACATAATAGAATAATAATACTGAAATTCAAATTAAATAAATTATTATCAGAGAAAGTCATAAGATTATTACAAATTACAAGACAGGAACACTTTGAATTTGGGGATAAGCCCCACAAACTTCTGGCACGTCAGTTAAAAAAATGAGAAAAGGATCACACAATTTTAAAGATTAAATCAGAAAAAGGGGAAATATTGACCTTGCCGAGTTATATTAATAAAAGATTTGCACAATTTTACGAGACTCTGTATACATCTAAAATGATAATGGACACCAACAAAGTTACAGAGTTCTTGGATAATTGTAACCTTCCTAAATTAGAGTTGCAGGAACAAGAGGAATTGGGAGCACAAATCTCAAATAAGGAAATAGAAGAAACAATAATCCCATTAAAAAATGGAAAAACACCAGGTCCCGACGGATTTAGTAATGAATTCTATAAAAGTTTTTATGACATATTTACCCCCCGCCTACAGAAAATGTATACTTATGCCTTCAAAGAACAAACACTAGCTGAAACACTAGCAGAATCCACAATCACACTAATACTTAAGAAAGATAAAGATGTGGAAGAACCTGGATCATACAGAGCTATTGCATTGTTAAATACAGATCAAAAAATATTAGCGAAAATACTAGCTAGAAGACTAAGTAAATATGCTAGTAAACTAACACATCCGGATCAAATGGGGTTTATCCCTAAGAGACAATCATTGAATAATTTGAGACATCTGTTCAATATAATGCATTCACACCAATCTGAAGATCAAAAACTCTCAATCATATCGTTGGATGCAGAGAAAGCATTCGATCAGGTCGAATGGGATTATATGCTCAGGGTATTGCAAGAATTTCAACTGGGAGAGAATTTTATTCTATGGATTAAATTACTATATAATAAGCCAACGGGAAGAATATTAACAAACAATAATTTATCTACGAAATTTCATCTGTCAAGGGGAAATAGACAAGGATGTTCATTATCACCACTGTTATTTGCCCTCATAATTGAACTCCTAGTGGAAAGAATTAGAATTCATCCGAATATCCATGGATATAAAACAAAATATTCCAATAATAAAATATCACTATATGCTGACGACGTACTATTGTACATCACAAAACCTCATATTACTATACCAAATATTTTTAAATTAATAGAGGACTTCGGATCATTCTCAGGATATAGAATAAATTGGAATCAAAGTGAAATCACATCAATAAAACCAAAAGACTCTACGCATCTTTTACAGTTTCCGTTCAAAATAGCTACGGAAAAATTTAAATACTTGGGCATCGAAATTACTAGAAGATATCAAGATATGTTTGACGAAAATTATAACCCTCTACTTAAGAAACTATGTAACTTGATTAAATTTTGGAAAACGCTTCCGATGTCCTTAATAGGCTGAATAAATGCAATAAAAATGATTTTTCTACCACAAATTTTATACCTGTTCCAATCTATCCCAATATATTTACCCAAAAAGTTTTTTAAAAAACTGGACTCAGTAATCACAAATTTTATTTGGGATTATAAATCCCACAGAATATAAAGAGCTCATCTGAATAAACCCAAAGTAGTAGGGGGATTAGCACTCCCCAACTTTATGTATTACTACTGGTCTGTAAATATCAGAAACATCCAATTGCTGGATAACTCTCCCCAACAACCAGATTGGACGATTATGGAGAGAGAGGATTGCTCTCCTTATAATATTGGAGCAATCCTTCTCTCTCCAATATCAATGAATAATATAAATTACAACAATAATCCAATTATATACAGTACAATCAGAATTTGGAAACAAATAAAACACAATCTAAAATTAAGAAATGTATCTCTCTTATCTCCTATCGGTAAAAACCCCTCATTTAAACCTTCAACTATAGATAAAGCATTTACACAATGGGAAAGAGCTGGAATTAAAATCTTCGGAGATGTGTATGGATCGGAAAATTATTATCATTTAAACAAATACAACTAAAATACAATTTGGGAAACAATCAGTATTTTAAATATTTCCAAATCCGTGACTGTTTGAAAAAATAGCACAAGATTATCACAATATGCCTCCAGACTTACTGGAAGAAGTAATGAATACAAAGGCAGAATCAACAAACCTAATATCATATATATATAATAGTTTTCTAAATGCAGAAATACCAACAACAGATGGTATCAGAAGAGACTGAGAAAAAGAATTAAGTATAATAATTCCCAAAGAAAGGTGGGAGAATATTTATTAAACGTGCATATATGTTCAATTAATGTAAGACACACCTTAATACAATTTAAAATCTTACACAGATTATACTATTCAAAAACTAAAATAAGTAAACTTTTTCCCAACGTCCCTCCTATATGTGATAAATGTCAATGTCATGAAGCTAATATAGCACTGATTTGTCTTTTGTACAAAAATTCAAACATTTTGGACTGAAACTTTTGAAATTTTCACGAAAATATTTAAAATAAAACTGACCCCAGAAGCAGACTGGATAATCTTTGGGATATCGGAAGATTGCCCTGAATTAAACGTGTTTCAAAAGACTCTGTTTAAATATGGCTTAATAATTGGAAAAAAACTAATCTTAAAATTCTGGACACATTCTCCAGTACCCACAGTCAATATGTGGATTTCATCTATGTTCGAAACACTACACTTGGAAGATATGAGACTCTGACTATCAGGAAAATCAGACTGTTTTTATAAGATGTGGTCTGCATTTATAAACCTATTACAAGGATAAGGTGCAAGAATACCTCAAAAAATACCGGTGTCGAGTCTTGGTAAAGGGGGAAAAAAATAGATTCCTTTTGCGAGATGTTTATACTAAAGTAACTGGCTTTTCTTTTTTCTTTTTCTATTTTTCCCTCTTTCTTTTTTTTACCTCTCCATTGTCTATCTCTTAATTCCCATTTCTAACTCTTCAAGGGTTTCCTTTCCCTCTGTCACGCTTTGGCACTTTCCCATCTCTTTTTCACTTTTCTACTTTCTATGCTGCTATTTTTCTCTCTATTCTCTCTTTTCTAAAGCCTTAAAATAACAACAACAAAAATTAAGGGGTACAATGACTGTAATACAATATAAGGGATGTACACTGATGTAACTTACAGTACCGCTAATAAATAAAAATATTTTTAAAAAGTATGCATAAATTTTCTTTCATATCTGGGCATTCATGACTGTAAGTTCCTTGTTCCATATGAAAGTTTTCAAATCTTACTTTGAATCCTTGAAAATGTTCACTGCCTCATTTCTCAATGAGCATCAGAAACCCCCAGCTATCCATTCCCATTGTTCTACTTTAAATGGAGGCACAAGAGATTTCAGATGCCAGTCTTGAGTATAAAACCATAATGCTAGAGAAACTCAGCAGGTCCAGCAGCATCTGAGGAGTGAAATCAATTAATGAGCTTTTGGGTTGTGACACATTGCTTTAAATTATTTTTTAAAGTATTTAAATAAATGGTTTCAATCTTGTATTCTTTCATCTCTAGCCTTTGTCACTTGCTCCACCCATCTGCCAATCCAATCCTGCTCGCCTGTATCCACCTATCACTTACCAAGCTTTGTCCTGCCTCGTTTTTCCAGCTTTCTTCCCCCTATTACAACCAGTCCATGGAAGGGGACCAACCTGAAGCATTGCCTATCCATTCCCTTCATGAATGCTGCCTGGCCCGTTCCTCTAGCACTTTATGTTTTGCTCAAGATTCCAGCAGTTTTGTGTCTTTAACCAACTAGCTCCACATAGTTTTGCTTTCCACTATCTTGAACAATAGAGGCATCCATAGCAAGATAGGCCAAGTAGCATGTGGGAATTACTCTAAATGACTTGAAACCTCTTGAAATCAAGCTTTCAACATCTACCACCCACCTTGCACGCACTGTATGCAGATGTAAACGGATCAAATGTAATCACAGTGCTGAATTTGTTCCATGCTTTTGCATAATAGTATATTGACAAAGAGAGCGAACAATACCTAATGATCAACACAGAACATGGCTCTATTAACATACAAGCTTACATTGTGAGGACAAAGTCTTTACCCAAGATTTTGCACATCATAACAGAGAAAAAAAATCATATGAACAGCTGCTCTGTTGATTACCATGAACATTGGTTGCCTGATTGCGGAGCATGTATTCAGGAGATCACATGAGTGAAATAGAGTTGAAATAAAGCCAATCCATGTTTTGCCACAGGAGGTATTCCTTAATGATTTGAAGGTTGATGCTAATATGCCTAGAAGGAAAAGGTAGAGACAATTCCCCAATCACGGAAAACCTGGGATATAACACAGCCTAGGATTGGTGCACTATTATGCATGGTTACTTTCCAGTTTCATGATTATGAACATGCATTACATGGCTAAATGCTAAGGCAATAGGTACCTAAGTGATCAGAGCAGAATTAGGCCATTCGACCCATCAAAAACTACTCCAGTGAATAGAGCTGACAGTGTCTTTTGATAGGCAGATGGTTGGACAAAGGCCAGAGATGAAAGGACAGAAAGTGTGAGACAAAAGGATTGAAGGATTGCAAATTGTGAAGCTAGAGGAAGGAATGTGGGTGGAAAAGGAGGAGGAGGAGAACAGAAATAGGTACGTCGACAAGGGAGCGAAGGGTGGTGTAAAGAAGGGGATGGGTGGGGAGAAGGGGGAAGGGGGGAAATTGAATCACAAAATGTTGTTCTTCTCAATAAGACATATATTTACCTTAGTAGCTCACCATAAGCTGCTGGTGATATTCAACTACAAATCACCAATATTGGGACTAGTATAGATGGCGTACGTTGGTCGGTATGGGCATGTTGGGTCAAAGGGTCTGTTTCCACACTGTATGACTCTATGACTATTTAAATGCAATCTGATTAAATAAATTGCTTACGTTCAAATTCTCATTAGCTCCAGATATATCAGTTTATTTTTTGTGCCTTTTATAGAACTCATAAATAAATCTCTGTTCTAAGGAGAATGAGCTGAATTGAATTCCAAAGTTACCAGAATCTTTCTCAGCTATCCCCCAAAGCTATTTGAATACTGGGAACTAAGTTGATGCCTCATGCCGGCAGCACCCTTAGCTGAATTTGACATGCACAATGCCACAAATTATTTCACTCTGACATTTAGGATTCTGGCTTTCTTTCTAAAGGTCATAAGGTCATAAGTGATAGGAGCACAATTAAGCCATTCGGCCCATCAAGTCTACTCCACGATTCAATCATGGCTGATCTATCAATTCCCCCTAACCCCATTCTCCTGCCTTCTCCCCATAACCACTGACACCCCCTGACAGTGTGCTATGAAGCTTTTATTTATTTTTCCTTGTGGTAACTATTGTGATTATTTTGCACGTCTAAAATAATGTTTATAATGGCATGTGTAAAGTCCTATGTGCTCACAAGATTTGTCCCAACTTTCTCCCTCTCTGCTTCGGACAATATGTGTCTTTTAAGTGATGCAGCCAATTGCAAGTGTGCCAACTCCATGAAGTAATTGTGATTTTCGGAATATGCGGTAACCGCAACATGGCAATGGGGGGAATCCAAATATATTCTGAGTGAATGAGCTGCCATTAAATATAGACACACTGCCTGGAGATAGCAATTTTTAAATTCATTTACAAGATCTGGATGTCAACGAGAACGCAGACACATGTTGCCCAACCCTAATTGCTCTTTAGATGGGATTGGTGCACAGTTTTCTTTAATTATCGTAACCTGGGTCACAGTGACCGCTTAAACAAATAAAACATTTGTACAGCGTAAGCTAAGTAATTCAAACAATATGGCCTCAATTTCTTACAATTTACTTAAATGAACTGAATGGAGAATGATATGGTGAAGCAGAGATGCAAGCTACAGAAATTCCGGGCAAAGATTTCAGAAGATCAACAAATCTATCTTATCATCGCTATTCTACGTATGTATAGTTTAAACACAAATTATGCAGGGATCATTCCTCGAAAGCATATTGTAAATTTCAAAACTTAAGGCATTAAATCTATGCATATAAAAAATCTTTAACTTTTGCCAAAATAAAATTGTGCAAAAATGCACACTCTGAAATAAGACCATGGTAGTACAAGGGATTGTGTGTAGTGTCCAGTTGTGCTGTAAAAGCTCAATCTCCTTACCTTTTGAATTATTCCTAAATTAAACATATCTATTTGTATATCATTGTCCAATTTACTTATCAACAATGTAAATAGATAAGCCCACAACACAACTCCTTATATGACCCTGCTAGAAACATTTGTGCTATTTTGAGTATTTACCCATTAAACCACCTTGCCTGTCTTTGGATTGGAAAAATAAATGACCCTCAATCCTGAGGTTCAATTTGAACTAACAAGTTCTTGTGAAGAACTTTTCCAAATATCTTCTGTAAATCTTTCACTTTACCCAGCCCACTACTTTAATCAATTCATTTCCTTTGACCTTGATTAGCACATTCATCACTGTGGTGAGTACATGAACCTCCTACCTTCATCTGCCCTAACTCACGTTACTTAAACTAATGTAAACATTCATCACCTCGACCAGAAAACACACAAAAAAAGCGTGCAACATTCACAGAGTATTTGCTTAAATAACCTGAATCAGAACATATTATAAAACATTTTGGATTCCTCTGCTGCTCCAACATGAGATAAGGGAAATCCCCAGATTGTTTGTAATGAAATTGATGTGCAGATTTTCATACAGTTTTGTCGGCTACTAGAATTTCAAGTGGAGGATGGGGACGCTTTCATTGGAAATCATTCATTCGTAAATTTACATACAATGTTAGGAAAACAAATGCTGGCAGATTTGACAAGCAGTTTGGAATCTAAATTTAACATGAAAACTTACCCACTGATTGAATAAACTTGAATCAACAAGAAAATGAAAACCACCGCTATGGCCATTGGTTACACTCTAAGTGACACCCATTCACGATGAGTCTAAAGCAGGCCACCAACTCAAGCTGAAGAACATATCTCCTCAAACTTTGAAGTCAAAGGAAGATGGCTCTTCACTTCGATGTCACTTTCCTGACCATTTATTTGCTCTACCAGATGAGAACTGTAAGTAATTAAGTCAATAAAGTGTAAGAATTCCATTGGAAATAAAGGAATTAGTTCGGTTACATATATCTTTGATTAAGACATCTTTTGTTGGAAGGCAGCTTGCTCAGGAGAAGAGCTGGAGACAGACATTGCTGGAATAATTCAGCGCGTCAGGGAGCATCTCTGGACAAAAAGGATAGGTGACATTTTTTTAATTTTTTTTTATTATTTTATTTTTATTTGTTTTAATTAATATTTTTATTAGAAGCAGTGTACAGTAATATAAACTGCGGCATATGACAAACTACATTTATTGTACATCTTCCATTTAAAATTTAACAAAGAAGAAATAGAGAAAGAGCGAGAAAGGTTGGTTAAGAAGGTTCAATCTTTGGGTGTTAATGGCTGAGTAGCAAGATGGATTCAACAGTGGCTGAATGGGAGATACCAGAGAGTAATGGTGAATGGCTGTTTGTCAGGTTGGAAGCCAGTGACCAGTGGGGTGCCTCAGGGATCTGTGTTGGGTCCACTGTTGTTTGTCATGTACATCAATGATCTGGATGATGGGGTGGAAAATTGGATAAGTAAGTATGCAGATGATACTAAGATAGGTGGTGTTGTGGATAATGAAGTAGATTTTCAACGTCTACAGAGAGATTTGGGCCATTTGGAAGAGTGGGCTGAAAGATGGCAGATGGAGTTTAATGCTGATAAGTGTGAGGTGCTACATCTAAGCAGGACAATTCCAAATAGGACGTACATGGTAAATGGTAGGGAATTGAAGAATGCTGTGGAACAGAGGGATCTAGGAATAACTGTGCATAGTTCCCTGAAGGTGGAATCGCATGTAGATAGGGTGGTAAAGAAAGCTTTTGGTGTGCTGGCCTTTATAAATCAGAGCATTGAATATAGGAGTAGGGAAGTAATGTTAAAATTGTACAAGGCATTGGTGAGACCAATTCTGGATTATAGTGTACAATTTTGGTCGCCTAATTATAGGAAGGATGTCAACAAAATAGAGAGAGTACAGAGGAGATTTACTAGAATGTTGCCTGGGTTCCAGCAAATAAGTTACAGAGAAAGGTTGAACAAGTTAGGTCTTTATTCTTTGGAGCACAGAAGGTTAAGGGGGGACTTGATTGAGGTCTTTAAAATGATGAAAGGGATAGACAGTGTTGACGTGGATAAGCTTTTCCCATTGAGGGTAGGGAAGATTCAAACAAGAGGGCATGACATGAGAATTAAGGGACAGATGTTTAGGGGTGACATGAGGGGGAACTTCTTTACTCAGAGAGTGGTGGCTGCGTGGAATGAGCTTCCAGCAGAATTGGTGGAGGCAGGATCGATTTTAATATTTAAAAGTAAAGTGGATAGGTATATGGACGGGAAGGGAATGGAGGGGTATGATCTGAGTGCAGGTAGATGGGAATAGGGGAAAATAAATGTTCGGCACAGACTGGAAGGGCCGAGAGGGTCTGTTTCCGTGATGTAATTGTTATATGGTTATGGTTAAATCATAATCAGAATCAGAATGCCTTTTATTGTCACTATACACATGTACAGTGAGATTAAAAACTGCTCCTACTCAGTGCAAAAACAAGACAAAAAGGGGGGGGGGATAAGGTGCACAGTTTCTGCAGCGCTATATACATATCTATAAAAAGACAATGGATAAATAGAATGGATAATAGGATTCCTATATCCAGTATGGGTTACAGTTACAGTACAAATTACAGTAGGTGGATAGATGAAAGTCCGGGGGTTAGGCTGTGAAGTCAATGCATGTGTGAGTTCAGGGAGATGATGGATTTTGGGAAGAAACTGTTCTTGAGTCTATTTGTCCTTGTGCTGATGCACCTATAGCGCCTCCCTGAGGGTAGCAGGTTGAACAGGTCAAATGCAGGATGGGAGCTGTCCTTGATAATGTTCTTCACCCTGCTGAGGCAGCGGGAGGTGAAAATGAAAGAAATAGTGAAGGGAAGAGAAAAAACAAACAAATAAAACAAAGGGAACTTTACTTGTTGAAATACCTGCTTCATTTCTCACCACACCCAACACCCTGTCCATGAATTGGTTTAATTCCAGAATTGCGTTGCACCATACTATACTTGTAATGAATCAATTAAAGGAGACCATACCTTTAAAAATTGCTCTGATTTTCCTGCTAAGACGAGTCTCATATCTTCAAGATGTAGCATCTCAGACATGCTTGTAATCCACATTTTGAGAGTTGGGGTAGAAGCATTTTTCCAAAATTTAAGTTTTTGTTTTGCCATTATCAGGCCATAAGTAAGGAAACATCTTTGAAATATTGATAGCTCAGTGCAGACACCTGTTATTCCAAAAATAATCAATTCTGTGTGGGGGTCCAGTTTTGTTTTTAATAATTTTGAGAACGTTTCAAAGATTCCTTTCCAAAATTTGTGAAGTTTTATACAAGAGGCAAAGGAGTGTGTTATAGTTGCCTCTTGAGATAAGCACTTGTCGCAGATGGGAGATACATTTGGAAATATTTTGTTCAGTTTAGTTTTTGAGTAATATGGTCTGTGTAGTATTTTAAATTGGATTGGAATATGTCTTACACTAATTGAACAATTATGTACATATAAAAGTTATCCCCATCCGTCTTTGGGAATTTTTAAGCTTAATTCCTGTTCCCACTCTCTTCTAATTACATCTGATGATGGAGTTTTTATATTTAGAAGGGTATTGTACAAGTATGATATTAAATTATTTGACTGCGTTTCTATTCATACCTTCATCTAATATATCTGGCAGTAAAGTTTGGTATTCATTGGTATATGTTTTCAAATAATCTCTAATTTGAAGATATCTAAAATATTGATTACCTCTCAGGCTGTATTTCAACTGTAATTTCTGGAATGATAGGTTTCCCATTTTGTACAAATCACCAACCTTTTTAATTCCTAGTCTTTCCCAATGAGTAAACGTTTTATCTATAATAGATGGTTTGAACAACGGGTTATTAGCTATTGGGGAGAGAAGAGATAGATTTCTTAGTTTAAGAGTAAATTTTACTTGTCTCCAAATTCGTAAAGTACTATGAATAATTGGGGTTTTCTTGTATATTGTGTTCTGCAACTTTATTGGGGAGAGAAGGACCATGCCTATATTAAAAGGCAAGCAATCCTCTCTCTCCATTACTAACCAATCTACCTGTTGACATGAATTATCCAGCCAGTGAATTACATTTTTAGTATTCGCTGCCCAATAGTAGTATAAGAAATTGGGGAGCGCCAATGCACCAATTTCTTTGGGTTTACATAGATGGCGTTTATGAATTCTATGTGATTTATAATCGCAAATAAAATTTGTAATCTGGGAGTCAAGTTTAAAAAAACCCAATGTCGGTAGATATATCGGTATTGATTGAAATAAATAGAGAATTTGTGGGAGAAAAATCCTTTTTATGGCATTTATTCTGCCTGTTAGAGATATCGGAAGTGTTTTCCAGAATTGAATCAGAGCTTTTAATTTAGTAACTAAAGGCAGGATGTTTGCACTGAATAAATATTTATATTTTCTAGTTACTTGGATACCCAGGTATTTAAATTTTTCTGTAGTAGTTCTAAAAGGAAATTTTAAAAGGTGTATCGACTCTTGGGGTTTTATCGCCATGATTTCACTTTTATTCCAGTTTATTCTATATCCTGAGAAAGAGCCAAATTCCTCTATTAGACTTAATATATTTGGTGTACTAACTTGAGATTTGGTAATGTATAATAATCTGCGTATAATTATATTTTATTATTGGAATGCTTTGTATTATAACCGTGAATATTCAGATGCATTCTTATACTTTCCGCTAAGAGCTCTATCGCAAGGGCAAATAGCAGGGGTGATATGCACAATGTCTATTTCCCCTGGATAAGTGAAATTTTGGAGAAAGTATGTGGTTCGTCAATATTCTAGCATACGGCCTGTCATATAGTAATTTTATCCATGAAATAAAGTTCTCTCCTATCTGAAATGTTTGCAGTACTGTGAAGAGGTATTCCCAATCTACTTGGTCGAATGCTTTTTCTGCATGTAATGAAATAATTGATAAGTCTTCTTCTTCTTCAATTTTGTGTGAATACATTATATTAAAAATACGTCTCAGATTATTAAATTAATGTCTCTTGGGTATAACCCCGTTTGGTCCGCATATATTAATTTACTAACATATTTACTTAATCTTCTTGCCAGAGTTTTTGATAATATTTTCTGATCTGTATTTAATAATGCAATTGCTCTGTATGAACCGGGGTCTTCCAGATTTTTATCTTTTTTGGGTATAAGTGTGATAGTTGATTCCGCTAGTGTTTCTGGTAGTGTCTGTTCTTTAAATGCATATGTATAAAGCTTGTGTAAGCGTGGTAAAATTACCTCGTGAAATCTTTTATAAAATTCATTACTAAATCTATCTGGTCCCGGTGTTTTACCATTCTTCAGTGAGTTTATAGTCCCTTTTATTTCTTTGATTGAAACCTATGCTCCTAATTCCTCTTATTCCAACGGATTAAGTTTTGGGACATTACAGTTGTCCAGAAAGTTTATAATTTTATTGCTGTCTGTTGATGTTTTGGATGTATATAAATTTTGATAAAATTGAGCAAATCTTTTGTTAATGTCTTTAGGCAGCATTAGCTATTCACCTTTATCTGATTTGATTTTTAGAATAGTGTGATCCTTTTCCACTTTTTTCAGCTGACGCGCCAAACGTTTGTGTGGCTTATCGCCAAATTCGAAATTTTCTTGTTTTGTAATTTGAAATAGTCTAATGACTCTTGCAGATAAATTTCAGTTTAGTTTAAATTTAAATATTGCTATCTTGTTGTGTTTATCTATAGTTGAATCTTTCGCGTTTTTTAACTCAAGTTGTCTAATTTGTTCTTCTAGTTGCAATTGTTCCGTCCTATTCTTTTTATTTTGAAAAGCTTAGTATAATATAATAGAACCCCTGATACATGCCTTAAAGGATTCCCATAATAGGAAGGGTGAAATATCTGGGGTATCATTAGTCTCAAAGAAAAGTTCCATCTGTTGTTTTAAGTATATACAACAGTCTGGGTTGTTTAAAATTTGGGGATTGAACCTCCAAAACGATTTTTTATTGAACATTCCTTCTAGTTTTAGGTAAAAGGTTAACGTAGAATGATCAGAGATTACACTATTATGATATTTAGGATTATTGTAAAGGGAATTACTTTTGTGTCCACTAGGAAGTAATCGATACGTGTATAGGTTCCGTCCGGGTTTGCAATCGTCCATACATCTGTTACATTTGTGTTTTTTTATGTACAGTGGCTTGCAAAAGTATTCAGACCCCTTGAACTTTTACACATTTTGTCACGTTACAACCACAAACGTAAATGTATTTTATTGGGATTTTATGTGATAGACCAACACAAAGTGGTGCATAATTGTAAGGTGGAAGGAAAATGATACATGGTTTTCAAATGTTATTACAAATAAAAAACTGAAAAGTGTGGCATGCAAAATTATTCAGCCCCCGAGTCAATACTTTGCAATTACAGCTGCAAGTCTTTTGGAGTTTGTCTCTACCAGTTTTGCACATCTAGAGACTGAAATTTTTGCCCATTCTTCTTTGCAAAATAGCTCAAGTTCAGTCAGATTGGATGGAGAGCGTCTGTGAACAGCAATTTTCAAGTCTTGGCAGAAATTCTCAATTGGATTTAGGTCTGGACTTTGACTGGGCCATTCTAACACATGAATATGCTTTGATCTAAACCATTCCATTGTAGCTATGGCTGTATGTTTAGGGTCATTGTCCTGCTGGAAGGCGAACCTCCACCCCAGTCTCAATTCTTTTGCAGACTCTAACAGGTTTTCTTCCAAGATTGCCCTGTATTTGGCTCCATCCATCTTCCCATCAACTCTGACTGCTGAAGAAAAGCATCCCCACAGCATGATGCTGCCACCACCATGTTTCACAGTGGGGATGGTGTGTTCAGTGTGATGTGCAGCGTTAGTTTTCCGTCACACATAGCGTTTTGCATTTAGGCCAAAAACTTCAATTTTGGTCTCATCAGACCAGAGCACCTTCCTCCACATGTTTGCTGTGTCCCCCACATGGCTTATGGCAAACTGCTAACGGGACTTCTTATGGCTTTGTTTCAACAAACGCTTTCTTCTTGCCACTCTTCCATAAAGCCCTGATTTGTGGAGTGCATGACTAATAGTTGTCCTGTGGACAGATTCTCCCACCTGAGCTGTGGATCTCTGCAGCTCCTCCAAAGTTACCGTGAGTCTCTTGGCTGCTTCTCTGATCAAATGCTCTCCTTGCCCGGCCTGTCAGCTTAGGTGGACGGCCATGTCTTGGTAGGTTTGTAGTTGTGCCATAATCTTTCCATTTTCGGATGATGGATTGAACAGTGCTCCGTGAGATGTTCAAAGCTTGGGATATTTTTTTATAACCTAACCCTGCTTTAAACTTCCCCACAACTTTATCCCTGACTTGTCTGGTGTGTTCCTTGGGCTTCATGATGCTGTTTGTTCACTAATGTTCTCTAACAAACCTGAGGCCTTCACAGAACAGCTGTATCTATACTGGGATTAGATTACACACAAGTGGACTCTATTTACGAATTAGGTGACTTCTGAATTGGGTGCACTGGATTTTATTTAGGGGTATGAGAGTAAATACTTTTGCATGCCACACTTTTCAGTTTTTTATTTGTAAAAAAATTTGAAAACCATGTATCATTTTCCTTCCACTTCACAATTATGCACCACTTTGTGTTGGTCTGTCACATAAAATCCCAATAATACATTTACGTTTGTGGTTGTAATGTGACAAAATGTGGAAACGTTCAAGGGGTATGAATACTGTACGTATTTAAAAGTTCACTGGATTTTGATTTTATATTAAGTCTTTTTTGTTGGGCAGATTTATCCAGATATTGATCCAGAATGCAATTGAAATCTTCCCCAAATTGTCACATTTTGGTAATTGTACTCAGAAATTATATTCAGGATTTTATTTAAAAATTGCGGATTATCAAAATTAGGAGCATAAATATTCCATGGTGAGTGGAGTAGCATGTATCTCTCCAGTAATTATGACATACCTCCCCTCTTTGTCTGCGATGGTATTCTTATGTTTAAATGGTATGCCTTTACGAATTATAATTGCGGTACTCCCAGATTTAGAGAGATAGGAGGAGTGATATGTTTGACCGATCCAGTTTGCCTTCAGCCTGGTCTGAGCTTGAACTTTCAAATGTATTTCCTGTAGAAATATTATATCGGCATTAAGTGATTTTAATTGGGCAAGAATCTTACCCCTTTTAATTGGCTCATCAGCGTTCCTTATGTTCCAGCTACAAAACGTAATTTCTCCAATTTTCTTTTGCGCATTGTCTTGCATTATAAATTACATTGGTACATTTATTTCAGATGGTGCAACACAATACCTCAAGCTTCTGGGTGTTGGGTGGGTGCTCACAGCTGCTAAACTCTGTTGGTATATCCCTTGAAAATGTGCCCTTAAAGAAAAAGTCAAAAAAGGGGCTAAATAACATAAACATTGTGAAAACAGTATTAAAAAAAAAAGTACTGCAAGAAAAACACCACCAAATGGTGGGAGAAAAAATATTGAAAACTTCCGTAGATGTAAATGAAAAATTGCATTAAGCTCCGTTCCCTTGAACAAGTATTGTAAAAAAGAAAGAACCGTTCAAACCGGGTAATATCGAGAAAACCAGTGAACATGTAGTTCTACTGATATCTTAAACTGGACAAGTATTTACTATTTACTATTTAATTACTGTATTTAACTTAGCCGACAAAGCCCAGTATAATTAAGTAAGAAACTGCTGGTTGGAAGGGGTTAACCAAAATTGCAATCTTGGCTGCTTGCCACCTGTTTCACTCCCCTCCAGCCTGATTCCTTGTTAATTATGCTGAGCATAACTGGGAATTTGTCTTCCCGAATCAATTACACATATTTTAGTATATTAGTATAATAATCCAACAGATTTAACTAGCAATCATAAATCTACAGCATGTTCATTATCGACTTTAGAAAAAAGAAAAAGTATGAATCATTATTCGGTTATTATAGTACATTTTAGATTAGAATACATGTTAGTCCAGTTATTCATGTGTTAGTATATAATTATTTATATCTATTCATTAGTGAATTGTTACGTTCCGTTCCATTTAATTTAATTTTCTATGCTGCGTAGTTCCATTTTATTAAGTCTTTCGTTCAAAAAAAGTTTGGCCTCGAGTTCGTATTCCAAAGCCAATAACGTGTCTAGACTTCAGCACATGTATTCGTCGGCCATCTTATCGGCAACTTTTATTCTTATATTTATTTAAAAAGTCATATTTTCTCAGTTTCCACGATCCAGATATATATAAAAGGTAAACCTCCGGATAACCGTGACATTTTACTTATCCTTTAATATCCTTTGTTAGCTCTTGTGCGTATTTAAATGCTTCTTCTGGATCAATAAAGAAATGCTCCAAATCATTATATGTGATCCTCATTTTTGCAGGATAAATTATCCCATATATTAATTTTGAAATTCCTTTAAGGATCAATCTTGTCTTTGTAAAAAGGGCACGTTTCTTAGCCACTTCTACTTGGTAGTCTCTAAAGAATCCTACGATTTCTCCTTCAAACATCAGATTTTTTGCAAATGGAATTGTTTTCATAATGTCTTCAAGAGCTGCTATGTCGTGAAGTTTCACTATAAACTGTCTTGGTGGGGCATCTGGCCTCGAATGTGCTCTTTTAACTCGGTGTGCAACATCTACTTTCGGTTTTTCAGCTTGAATACTTGTTTAAGTAAGTTGGCAGTGAAATCCGGAGGGTCCATTGCAGTCTCCCTTCCTTCTCCCACTCCAACTATCCTTAAATTCTGCCGTCTTGACCAAGCTTCGAGGTCGAGACATTTGTCAGTAATTCTAGCCAGTTGCCCAGTCACTCGGTCGTGATCTTCTTTCATCCTCTTCATCGCCTCAGACATATCCTTCATCGCAGTTTCCAGATCTTTAATAGCAGTGCTGTGTTCTGCAGAAGTAGTGAGAACAGGCTCCAACTTTTGATTGTAATCTTCCCAACCCGTTCAATTTCTACTCTTAGCTCGGTCTCTACATTCTCAATATGTTGCCGTAGAGTACCAATTGTCTCAATAAATTTCTTATTCCCGAGCTGCATACTTGTGGCCAGTGCGGAAATCTCCTTTTGTAGCATATCAGCAACGTCTTTTGATACAGCTTCTCTTAAAGATTTTTCCTGTTCTTTTACCTTTTCATCCATTTCAGCAATAAATCTTCACCCTTCAGTTTCTTCTTCTTAAGGTCCTTCTGGAGTAGTTTGAGGTGTCTTCCCCAAGTCTTTAGCGAGCAGTTTGGTCAGTTTTGTCGTGGGTCGTTTAGATGGATTCGTTTTGACATTTAAAAATACCGGTATCCCCCGTTATTTTGTGGAGATTTCTGATTACATAATTTATGCGACATCAGGCATTCCCGGTGAGTATTTTTAAAATGGTCCTGTCTTTTTTAAAAGGCTTTTTTGCGCTTTTAGCGCATTTGTCAGGAGCGGAGCTGAATGCTGCGCCTCTCACTGCTGCATGGCGCCACCGGAAGTCGGATAGGTGACATTTTGTGTTGGGACCCTTCTTCAGACTGCAGAAGAGTAACATGAATTCCCGAGCATTCCCGATACATGAACATACATGACCAGTGTGGTGGTGGCACTGTTAAATTATTGAACTGGTCCATGAGAAGATTGGTCTTGTATTTTTGAGTTCCAGGTTCAAATCTGACCAGAGGATTAAATGAAATTAATAGTAAACTATTTTTGTTTTTTAAACTAGTTGTTGGTAATGGAGACCACAAAACTACCTCACCAGTCCTACACATGGCCCCATTTCCACCAATGTGGTTTGCCAACTAACATTGATGGCAATGATGACCAGAAGCCAGTCTGTTCACATTCAAGAAGAATGAGCAATAAATGCTATCCTGCAGCAACATTTCAATCCTGAAAAAAGAATTAACATTTTTAGAATTTAATTAATGACTGAAAATGATAACTGTTTGGTTTAATTTAGAAATACAGCATGAAACAAGCCCTTCGGACAATCGAGTCCACGCTGACCAGCGATCCTCGTACACTAGCACTGTCCGAGACTAGGCACAATTTGCAATTTTTACTGAAGCCAATTAACCTACAAACCTGTATGTCTTTGGAATGTGGGAGGAAAAGGGAGCACCTAGCAAAACCCCCCGCGCACAGGGAATGTACAAACTCCGTGCAGACAGCACCTGTAGTCCGGATCAAACCCGGGTCTCAAACCCGCAGCAACTCTACCACTGCGCCACTCTGTTCTACAGGATAACACAACCACGTGGTTCAAAGAAAACCATACTGCAAGCAAGAGAAATAATCCTGTTATAGTTCAATCTTTGACAACATTTAGCTGTTGCAGTTATTATCATTTAGAAATGCAAGGGCATATGAAGTCTGAAATATGCTAGAAACCTGTCCTAAAAAATGTTCTCAATGTCCTTCAATCTTTTGCAACTACCATCACTGTCTATTAATTTATTTTAAATACTCCGATCAAAACCAGAATTTAGGAATATTTGTAAATATTGAATTGTGTGATATTAGAAGAAAATCTGGAGATATTCACGTAGAACAGGGGATGTCTATAAATAATAAATGGACATTTTGTTGTCATTAAATAATTAATTGGTCTAGTAAATTAGAAGGATTTGTTAAATAAAAATAACAAATGTGTTCATGACAAATGGGAATGGATATATTTTGTGTAGGTATTTTTTAGACTGGAAAAGATAAAATGGTAATGAAGATCTTGCTGTTAATGGTAGGTATATTACTATCTCCTGCCTATGTCAGTATCTAGTGCATCTTGCTTTCATTTTTGGAATGCTTCTTTTATGTACCTTATGTACACTGTTTTCTGGAATCGATGTCCTCCATGCAATGTAACACCTGAAACATAACATTGCACTTAAAAAACAAGCTGAAACTCAGAAGGAAACAAAACGGTTAATTTAAGCTTTTGGTTAGGCTACTTTGATGTTTTCTTCTTTCCCTGAGATAATTGAAATTTTAAATAAATAGCAGAGAGGTTAGTAATGATTTATTCATTACAATCTATTGTCACATTTGAAGTCAAACAAATTTTACATACGGCAGCACAATGGCGCAGTGGTGTAGTTGCTGCCTTACAGCGCCAGAGACCCCGGTTCAATCCTGATGGCAGGTGCTGTCTGTACGGGGTTTGTGCATTCTCCCTGTGACCGAATGGGTTTTCTCTGGGTGCTCCAGTTTCCTCCAACACTCCAAAGACGTACAGGTTTGTAGGTTAATTGGCTTTGGTAAAATTGTAAATTGTCCTTAGTGTGTAGGATATTGCTAGTGTACAAGATGATTGCTGGTCAGCGCGGTCTTGGTGGTCCGAAAGCCCTGTTTCCATGCTGTATCTCAAAAGGCCAAAGTCTAAAATGTCCTTATTATCAGGTTCAGTCGTACCATTTTGTACTTACTATCCACATTCTCCTCGTAGCTGAATGCCTTTCACTAGAATGATTGCAGTGCAAACCAGGGCCCAGTTAAGATTGAATCAATGTCAGTTTCACAAGATCCAATCACGTTACCAGGAAATATTACTTTTGAACTGACTGGCCATGTGGAAAGCACTCTCACAGGAATGAAGGTAAGTGAATATTGATCCCATTCATTCTGACGAGTTAGTTATTATCTGATGACACATATGTGATACTGTATCTTGTGCTGGTGCTGTGCTGATGATTATTGTCATGTATTTAGCCAGTGGAGTCTGTCTAAATAATCCCAACTTTTATCTTGGATATCTTGGAATATCATGTTTACAAAACAATATGCATGGTGGTGAGTTGTAAAGGAAAGAAAAAACGTGTTTTCCCAATGGATACTTGGGATCTAAAATGCACCAGTGGCAGGGGAGGGGTGGGTGCTTGGGGCCAGAAGTGGCAACATTTAATCATGCCATTCAATATAGAACTGGAAAAATACCAGCAATGATAAACTTGCAGGATAGAAGGATGAGGTCAGGTAAATTGGAGGTGTATGGACCTGATGTACAGACTTGTCTCCATTCATGCTGTATACCCTTTGTGTGATTCTGAGTAATTCAAGCTGTGAACTGGGAAATTGTTATCAAACAGTGGGTCCAAATAGACACAGCAATTGAAGGAAAATGAAGCAGATCAGACAGTATCTGGAGAAAGACAGACACAACTAATATCTGGGGTTGAAGATGCTTCAATAAAACCATAGCAAGCATCTCCCCCATGCATCTGCCACTATGCCCAGTGAAGGCATAACATTGTCCATCCAAAGGTATTGAATTGAAGACACAGCAAAGTCCCTTCAGCCCAGTCAACCTTGTAAAGTCCTTCTCCCAGACATGACCGAACTGGCGTTGAATTGGGGCTATTATTTCAAGAACCAGACAAACGGTCAGATAGCACAGAAGCAAACCTAACCCAAAATCTGATTGCATTCGTTTATTATTGTCATGTCACATTATTAATAAACATTGTTTTGTATGGTATCCAGGCAGATCATATTGTACAATCATGCCATACGTCAGTACAACAGATCATGCAATAGAGAAAATATGTAGAGTGAACAATATACTGTTACAGCTACCGAGTGGGCGAGGGCTGCACAGAGGTAGATTGGAAGATCGTGAATACATTCTTAGCATATGAGTGGTGCGGTCACGAGTCTGATATCAGCGAGGAAAAATATGTTCTTAAACCTGGTGATACATGGTTTTAAGCTCGTGTATCTTCTGCCCGATGGGTGTAGGGAGAAGAGGGGTGTAAGTGGTCCTTGAAAACATTGACTTCTTTCCTGAGGCAGTGTGAAGTGTAGGTGGAGGGGTGTCTGGTTTGTGCAATAGACTGGGGTGAATCCACAACACTCAGCAATTTCTTGTGGTCTTCAGCAGAGATGCTGTTAATAAAGCTGTGATGCATCCCAAAAGGATGCTGTCTATGGAGCATCTGCAGTTATTGGAGACATGCTGAATTTCCTTTAAAAAAAACTGCAGATGCTGATTTACAAAAAAAAAGACACATAGTGCTGGAGTAAGAGTAGTTCAGACAGCATCATAGATAGGGAAAGTTTTGGGTCAGGACCCTTCTTCACATTTTCCTTAGTCAACTGAAGATGACACGTGCATGGTGCATGCTGACATAGGCCGTGACACACGGCCGCGCGCGGCGTAGTTGGATTTTGTGATGTACAAAATCTTTGCGCGCCATCTGCGTGACGCGCAAATGACGGCCAACTGGGACAGGCCCTCAAAGAAATAGACCTTTTACTCTGACAGTTACACCTTTTAAAATGTCCATGATTCAAATAAGAATTGTGAAGTGAACTCCACACTCTCGAGCAGCAGTGGACCACAGGGAGCAGATGAATTGAAATTTCAGTGGGTTTCATGTATGAGTGCAGTGCATTATGAAATAACCTCTGCTATTTTATCTCTAATTTTCTAAGGCCAAAATAAAACTTTATAAAAACATTTTATTTTGGTTGCCGATTCCCTGCAAACCTCCTCTCCAATGTGACTTTGATGTCTGTGAACTGATGAATCATAAGCCAGTTTGTTCCATCACCAATGTAAGTTTTATTATTTCCTGTTACACGATACAAAATATTAAAGTTTTATGTGCTTGGATGTATAAAAATGTCTCCAAAATAAAAGGAGGGTGAATGCTCCCAGTAAAGTATAATGAGTGAGCAATCGTTACATGTAATCTATGGTACATAAAGTCATCTCTCACAGGAATGAGTACCAAATTTGAACAACATGGGAACTATCAACAAATCAGTTCTTTACCTGCTTTGTTGTCATATTCAACCTCAAAGTAATCCTTCACATACTAGCTGCAGTATAAAATAATATTTTTTTCAGTTTATATATAGTAACCATTTTAAACTTTTAGTTGTGTCATCTTTTGAGGATCAATATTTCAATCATCAAACCCAGTCTCCAGATAGTTAAAACCAAGAGCCTCACTTACACTAACTGATCATTTTGTTTTTGTATAGATTGTTGACATATTGTGTGGCATACATCTTCTACACTACTTGACCACTTCCAGTTTGCATTTTTTTTTAATTTGTGCAAAAATGGTAACCTATATCGCTAGGATTTTTTCACCACCTTACTCACCGTTCTCCTCTGCTCCAAGTGCACCAGGTTTTGTTCTGATCGGTGAAGTTATGAAGGTGTAAACAATCAGTAGATTGGTCTTCTCGCCTGTCAATCACCATGACGATAATGCCCCTTCCAGCACCCACAGAGAATAAAATCCCAGAGGCGGGGCTGCGTTCGTGAGAAGCGTATTAATTTGAACCGGTAGCCTCTGAGTGAAGTCGGAGTGGGACCGGGACCTGCTGCGTGAGGCCGAAAGCTGAAGGTGCGGTGTGAGCAGAGGGCGAGGTGCATCTGCTGCGACCACCCCTCCCTTCACCCGCCCCCCCTTTCCCCCACCCCCCTTCCCCCACAAACCCCCCACCCTCATTCCGAGACCCCCCCTTCCCCTCCATCCCCCCACAACCACCCCCTTCCCCCCCATCCCCACCCCCCATCCCCCACAGCCCTTCCCACACCCCTTTCCCACACATGCACCCCTTCCCCCATCTCCACACCCCCCATCCCCACAGCCCCCCTTCCACACAGCCCCCCTTCCACACAGCCCCCCTTCCACACAGCCCCCCTTCCACACAGCCCCTCTTCGTCACCCCTCCCCTTCCCCACACCCCCCTTTCCCCCACAAACCCCCCTCCCCCAAATTCTCCGGTCAATGTTACCTGCCAAATTGCACACAATCCAGACATGGTCATACATGCCAACCTTCATCATCTTTAGATTTAGTTTAGCTTAGAGATACAGCGTGGAAACAGGCCCTTTGGCCCACCGAGTCAATGCCACCAATCCCCATGCACCAGCACAATCCTACACACTAGGAACAATTTACAATTTTTCCAGTCAATTAAACCACAAACCTGTGCAGCTTTGGTGTGTGGGAGAAAATCGGAGCACCCGGAAGGACCCACCCAGCGGTCACGGGGAGAACGTCCAAACTCCGTACAGACAGCACCCAGAGTCAGGATCACACTTGGGTCTCTGGCACTGTAAGACAGCAGCTCTACCACTGCACCATTATGTTGTGTTAGGCCTATATCCTGGAAGTACTTCCCTTGGCACCCAGATCACAAAGGAACTTAAAATAAGAAAACCTAATTGTCAATATAAAGTTAAAATGATCATTGCCTATTAATAATAATGTTAATAATTTTCAGTTATAAGAATGGATATTTTAATAATAATTGAGGGCAAAAAAGAATCAAATAGTTCTATAGTGAATGTTGTGTCACTGATGAATTAAAAGTATAATTTAATTTTTATCAAAAAATTTGTATTCCAGGGAAATTTTAATTACCTGAAGTCGTATGAACTGTTTGAAACAAGTATTTCCCACTTTCTAATTAATGGCAACTACTCTGCAAATGTTATCCTCTCAAGTGGTGGTAAACAGGTTGCCTGTGTTAAGGTCTATTTCAACCTTAAGGCTTTGTAATGGACACACCAGATGACAAAGAAAACCTGGAGCTCACAATTTCTGTGTTGCCTTCTCTTACAGACAATAGTTCTCACATGCTCTCAATGTAGTGTCAGATGTATTAGGACTACTGTAACATTATTGAAGTTTTACTTAATTAATTGATCTATCCTGCATTTGACAATCCTTCCATTTATGTGTTAATTGCTGTATGTTACCTGTAAAAGATTTATCAATAAATAGTGCAGAATTCATTTTAACCAACGTGCCCATAATATTATTAAAATAGTAGCATTCTAACCATGAAAACTGTCTCCAGTACAATGATTATTGAGAAAATCTTTGCCACCGTTCAGCTCCTGGCATGCTGGAACATGAAGCTCAGTGAAAATGGTGCTCCCTCCATAACTCCCTGGTCAATTTGTCCCTGTTACGACTCCCGAAGGCAGGTACCTCAGAGCCGCGTAACATAATAAAAAAAACAGGTTCAAGTTTAAGAAAATAGTCTTTAATTTAGTTAAGAGAAGACAAAAACCTGAACCTGATTTAAACAACACCGTCAGGGACAAGAATCGACTAACAAAAAAATAAAACAGTGCTCCAGCCAGCCTCGCAATGGATCGTTGAACCAGAGTCTCTAACCTCCCTAAATGGAGATAACCCTGAAACAAAATACACGAAAACCCTCAGGTCAGCACTTATCCATCCCAATACAACTTTAAATGACAAATATAGTTAACAATACACAAAGTTCTATGCCATGTGGCCAGGCCTCCTGCAGCTTAGACCGGCAGCCTGTTCACTAGTCAGGGTCGACGAAGAAGTTGGAACCTTGGTCACTCTGCACAACCTTGGGCAAACCGAACAATGAAAAAAACTTAGTGAGAGACTTCACAATGGCAGGGGCAGTAATGCTACGCAAAGGGACCACCTCTGGAAAGCGGGTAGACGCACACATAATTGTTAATAAAAACTTGTTGCCCACCCTTGTCCGAGGTAGAGGACCCACAGAATCAACTAGAATCCGTTCAAACAGCTCCCCGACCACAGGGATTGGATATAAAGGCGCAGGAACATTGGTTCGGCTTTCCTGCCACCTGGCAAATGTGACAACACCTGCAGTGCTGCTTCACGTCCTTTTTCAGAAATTCCGTAAGATACGGTCATACGTCTTATTGACCCCCAAATGTCCACCCAGAGGTCCATCATGAGCCAAACTTAGTATCTCGTCTCTATACTGACGAGGTATCACAATCTGATCAACCACGCTCCAATCATCATGCCCTGACATATCCAAGGGAGCCCACTTTCGCTTCAGTAAGCCACTCCGCAGAAAATATCCATTTGCTGTGGAATCCATATCCCCCTCAGGCACCGCGCAGTCGAACAGATCCGATAAACCTGGATCGTTCTTTTGCTCCTCAACCTGACGGTCACGTGACAGCAACACTGGCACATTTTCAGACACGACCCCATCTTGAGATGTAGAAACACCCTTCACAACACAGGATCCATCATCCTGATCCCCAAAAATGCTCTCACTCAGGTCCATTACATCTTCAAACTTTGCCTGGCTCTTAGCCATAGCCCTCGTGACAGCACAAGCTGTGAAGACCGTCGGATGCTGCATAGCCAATCTATCAGGACTCTGCACCACCGGAACAGCCGTCACCTCAGGAGTAATGAAAACTCTACCTCCTGCCAAGTAATTCCCCAAAATCACAGAAACTCCCGCAACGGGAAAACCCGGCCATAACCCAACAATTACCCGGCCTGAAACCAACTCGGACTCGAGACTCACGGTATGCAAAGGCATTACCATGTCCTCCAACCCGAATCCTACCATAGGGACACTGGACCCAACCAATGACTCCCCAGAAAACGTCAGTACACTATCCATTATAAAGAACTGAGTAGCACCAGTATCACGCAAGATGGATACTGGAACTCTATGACGCCCATCCTCTAGAGAAACAAAACCTTTCATGATGAACGCAGAATAATTACTACACTCATCAGACGCAGGGATCCCAGGAATCACAGGTGCTTTTTGTGTACCAACCAAAGCCACAGGCTTTGCATTTTTCTTGTGCAGGACGGGACACGACTTTAAGATGTGCCCGCTCTCTTTACAATAGTAGCACACAGGACCTTCCTTAGTCCTGAAATCTCCGTCAACCTTATCAGCTCGGACCTCCCCCTATATCAATGTGCTGATACTTGCAGGCACAGAAACAGCTTTGGTACTGTCACCGGTGACACCACCACGATTAAACGGCCGTGCACCAAAACTATAGGATCGCCCAACAAACTCACTTTTATGAGTCAATATATACTTATCTGCTAACACCTTAGACACCTCAGTCACCTTCTGCTCATTAAGGTAAGTAGCAACCCTCTCAGGGATACAGTTTTTAAAGTCTTCCATAATCATCAAGGCCCGCAGCAGCTTAAAATCCTTCACTCCTTGTCCACAAAAATACTTGTCCACATCCTTCTCATTAAACGGGTGAACCAGGCAGATGCTGTTGCTCATATCAAACTCCCTTTCGCTAGAAGAAATTCGTGAGGCATCCCATTCCTTCTCCTGCAGCTCAAGGCGTTTCATTTCAAACATGAGCTCTTTCTCTCTTATGGCTAACTCCTTCAATCGAATGAGGTTCGCCATTTCCTGACCAGGCTGTGTAGAAGCTAGAGGACAGTCTGCCTCAGCAGGCAATACCTCACTCCTCTTCAACGCAGACCATAACACCGACTTCATAGCCTCTTTCTTCGAATGCTTATCAATAGGCACCTTATAGCTCTCTGCCAGCACTAACAATTGCTCCTTCGTACATTTGTCAAACAACTCCCGACTAGGAGCCTTAGTAAAGTCCTCCACTTTAAACTCCATATCAAATGAAGGACCAAACCACCAGCCAAACCCTGGGCACAAATGTTACCACAAACGGAAGAGAAAAAAAAATCCCCTAACAACACAGACTTCCTCAGTCACCAGAAGCCTACCAAAAAAACCCCCAAACTGTCTAGGGTCCTTAAAGCTTAGGACGAGCCCCCATTTTGTTACGACTCCCGAATGCAGGTATCTCAGAGCCACGTAGCATAATCAAAAAAACAGGCTCAAATTTAAGAAAATAGTCTTTAATTTAGTTAAGAGAAGACAAAACCCCGAACCTGATTTAAAAAAACCGTCAGGGACAAGAATCGACTAACAAATAAATATAACAGTGCTCCAGCCAGCCTCGCAATGGACCGTCGAACCCGAGTCTCTAACCTCCCTAAATGGAGGTAACCCTGAACCAAAATACACGAAAACCCTCAGGTCAGCCCTAATCCACCCCAATACAACATTAAATGACAAATATAGTTAACAATACACAAAGTAATATGCCATGTGGCCAGGCCTCCTGCAGCTCAGACTGGCAGCCTGTTCACTAATCAGGGTCGACGAAGAAGAGAGAGACTTCTGGTAATTCCCGGTATTTAAACTTCCGATGAGTCACCCATCACCTGACGCAGCTTGGCCAATCAGGCACAGAAGTCCTTAACCCCTTGATTCCTGACTCCCAGCCACGGGGCCTGCACTCAGGAGAGAAACAGAAAAGGTAAGTACATAGCATTCACCGGGGGGGGGGGGGGGGAAGAGAAGCACCTAACAGTCCCTTCCTACCCAAACCACCCTCTCCCCTGGTACTTTCCCTTGCAATCGCAGGAAATGCTACACTTGTCCCTTTACCTCCCCCCTTGACTCCATCCAAGCACTCAAGCAGTCTTTCCAGAAAAGGTTCACCTGCAACTCCACCAACCTCATCTATTGCATCTGCTGCTCTAGGTGTCAGCTGCTCCTAACGTAGGCTTGGCGATCGCTTCGCCCAGCACCTCCGCTCGGTTCGCACTTTAAATAAAAAATTCAAAATAAACTTCATTCGAGAAATAAATATATACAATACATGATCCTTACAAAACTCCATCCGACATTCTCGGAGGCAATACATACATTCAATACAGTTTCCCCATATCACAATTTTACCCCCCATCCTTGCCATTCAAGTGGCCCACTGGCGTGGAATACCTTCACTTATTTTGAGGGGCGTCTCTACCACACCCTGCCCCCTCACGTCCAGCAGCGGAAGGAACCTAGACTGTGGTCCTTCTCCCCCCCTTGACATTGGGTGCACCGAGCTTCAGTGCGTCACTCAGCACGTGCTCCTGCAGTCTGTAGCGGGCCAGTCGGTGACACTCCCTGAAGGACATCTCGCTCCGCTGAGTAGTCAACAACACTCGGGGAGACCAAAGAGCATCTTTCACCAAGTTGATGACCTTCCAGCAGCACTCGATGTCAGTCCTGGAATGCGTCCCTGGGAACAGTCCGTAAATTACTGTTAACTGTAAGGAGCTGTTTGGAATAAACCATGACAGGGATCCTTACAGACCTCTCCAGACTCTCTTTGCACATCCACACTCTGCAAAGAGGTGCGCAACCATCTTCTCTCCACAGCAGCCATCCCGAGGGCAGCGTGCACTGGTAGTGAGGTTCCGACGGTGCTCTGCTCTGGGAACCACGCCACCAGGTTCATCGAGTCCTTTCCCTGCAGTGCCGGCAGGACTTTTGTGGTGACCACTGCCCAATGGACTTGTGATCAAAGGTGTTGGTATGGAAGAACCTTTCCACGAATGACAGATGGTGCGGCAATGTCCAGCTGACTGGCACATTGCCTCGCATCTGTGCCAAGCCCATCCTTCGCAACACCGGGGATAGTTAGAACCTCAGCAGGTAGTGACACTTGGTGCCCACGTGCCTTGGCTCAATGCTCCGCCTGATGCAGCCACACACCAAGGTGCCCATCAGGGTGAGAGTGTCGTTGGGCACACTTTTACCTGCGTTGTCTGCCGACTTGTACATGGTGGCCCATTGCACTCAGTCCATCCTAAACCCCCAGATGAATTGGAAGACTGCCCGGGTGATCCCTGTAGGAGGGAGGGACAGGCCACACTTGTGCCAAGTACAGCAGCCCCGAGAACACCTCACACCTGATGACCACATTTTTCCCCGTTATAGAGAGGGATCGTTGCTTCCACAGCTCCAGCTTCTTCCCCATCTTGGCTATCTGATCTGGTCCAGGCAATTCTTGTCACACGCCTCACCCACCCCCCCCCCCCCCCCCCCCCCGAACCAGATCCACAGCACCTTCAAGAAGTCAGGCTTGATGGTGAATGGGGCAGAAGATCAGTCGGGCGTTGCCAAAGAACATGGCCTCGCTCTTCCTGTGGTTCAATCTGGCTCCCGTGGCTGACTCAAACTGGTCGCAGATGCTAATCAATCTGTGGACCAACCCTGGATCCGAGCAGAAAACAGCGACATCGTCCATGTAGAGGGAGGTTTTGACCTGAGTGTCCCCACTGCCTGGCAATGTCACTCCTCTTATTCTTGCGCCCTTCCTGTTGGACTCGGCAAAAGGTTCAATACAACAGATGAACAAGACAGGGGAGAGAGGGCAACCCTGCCTGACTGCAGACCTGAGGGGGAAGCTGTCTGATTCCCACCCATTGATTCGGACTGCACTAAGGATATCAGTGTAGAGCAGTTGGATCTGATTCTGATTCCCTCCCCAAAGCCCATTTTGGCCTTCTCCAGGTCCAAGTTGACTAGGCAGGCATCCACCCATCTGTCCTGCATGTAGGCAATCGTATCTCTCAGCAGCGCCAGGCTGTTTGAGATTTTCCTGCCAGGTGCAGCACCGATTTGGTCTGGGTGGATCACCCGTCCCAGAGGAGACTTGACCAGGTTGGCAATGGCTTTAGACAGGATCTCGTAATCAACTTTCAACAATGTGATGGGTCTCCAATTCCAAATCCGCTGGGTTTGCACTCACCAACCTGATCTCCCAGTGGCCCAGCACTTCAACTCCTCCTCCCATTCCAAATCCGACGTTTCTGTCCTGGGTCTCCTCCATGGCCAGACTGAGTCCCCCCGCAAATTGGAGGAGCAGCACCTCATATTTCGCTTGGGCAGTTTACACCCCAGCGGTATGAACATTGACATCTCCCATATCAGGTAGTCCTTGCTTTCCCCCTCCTTCCCCTCCCCTTCCCAGCTCTCCCACAGCCTACTGTCTCCACCTCGTCCTTTCTTCTTCCCGCCCACACCCCCCCAGCCACCTCCCGCCCCCTCCCATCAGTTTGAAGAAGGGTCTCGACCCGAAACGTCACCTATTCCTTCGCTCTGTAGATGCTGCCTCACCCGCCGAGTTTCTCTAGCATTTTTGTCTACCTTCCATTACTCTGGTACTTTGTGTCCAACTGGTTCACTGGGATTGACAGTGGCAACAGTATTTCTTTCGGCTACTTTAGCAAAGAGCTGGTCATGATAGTGACTAGTTTAGTTTTGTTTATTATCAAGTGTACCGAGGTGCAGTGAAAAGCTTTTGTTGCATGCTAACCAGTCTGTGGAGACACTATGCGTGATTACAATCGACCCATCCACAGTGTACAGATATACTGTATGATAAAGGGAATAAGGTGAATAACATTTAGTGCAAGATAAATCCAGTAAACTCATCAAAGATAGTCTGTGGGACTCCAATGTGGTAGATGGTAGTTCAGGACTGTTCTCTAGTTGTTGGTGAGATGATTCTGAATCTGGGGTTGTGTGTTTTCTATACTTCTATACATTTTGCCCAATGGGAGAGGAAAATAAAGGGAGTGGCCAGGGCCGACTTGTCCTTGATTATGCTGTTGGGCTTGCCAAGGCAGCGCGACGTATAAATTGAGTCAATTTAAGGCAGGTTGTTTGTGATAGTCTGGGCTGTGTCCACAGCCTGGGCTGGGTTGGGCTGTGTGGGCGTGCACTTTAGTATTAGGAAATTAGGCACAAACTATTTTCTAAATGAGGAGAGGATTCAGAAAACAGAGGTGCAAAATGTCTAGGGAATGTTAGCACATGATTCCCAAAAGGTTCATTTGCAAGTTCAATCAATAGTAAGGAAGTCAAATGCAAAGTTAGCTTTCATTTCGAGAAGACTAGGATATAAAAGCAGGGATGTAATGGTGGGGCTATATCAGGCATTGGTCAGATTACATTTGGAATATTGTGAGCAGTTTTGGGCCTCGTATTTGAGGAGGGATGTGCTGACGTTGTGTGGGTCCAGAGGAGGTTTCCGAAAATGATCCCACGAATGATGGGTTAACATACAATGAATGTTTGATGGCTCTGGGCCTGTACTCGCTCGAGGTTAGAAGAATGAGGGGAACTTCATTGAAACTTGCAGAACAGTGAAAGACCTGGACAGAGTAGATGTGAACAGAATGTTTCCACCAGTGGGGGTGTCTAGGACTAGAGGGATCCCCAGAATAAAAGGATGTACCTTTGGAAAGGAGATGAGGAGGATTTCTTTAGCCAGAGGGTGGTGAATCTGTGGAATTCATTGCCACAAATGGCTGTGGAGGCCAAGTCTTTGGGTATTTTTAAAGCAGAGATTGACAGGGTTTTGATTATTATAGTTGTTAGTTACAGGGAGAGGTGTATCTGCCCTCACAACTCCTTTGGGGAAGTCCTGTCACTGTAGCAGTTCAGCTTAATATGCCTCGGTTTACTTTTCCGTAAACCCAAGGACCTGAGTTACAACCACATTATAATATTATCTCTTATTATTGCAAAATAGATGAAATATGTGTGTTGCATTTTTATGTGGGTGCAGATATTAGGGTGTTCCTGATTTCCGTGTATTCTCCCTGCTGCTCTGTCTCTGGGACATAAAATGGTGCAATTGCTGTGTGGTTTTGTTTAGATCTTTGTTATAGACCACCATTTGATATGACCTGATCAGTTTCCTTGGGGTGGAAGATTGCAATCTTCTCGTGGTCCGCCCTGTTTTGATGAATGCAATCAAATAAGATCAAATAGAACAAGTTTTCCAGCAACTTTAGGCTGTGCATGCCATACGCAATAATAATAATAATAATAAGAAGAAGAATTTCAGTTTCCTTTCAGGTCATATTAATGATTTGGTAGAGTCTTACAGTGTGGAAACAGGCCCTTTAGCCCAACCAACATGTCCCATCCAGACTAGTCCCACATGTCTACATTTGGCCCATATCCCTCCAAACTTGTCCTTTTCATGTACCTGTCTAAATGTTTCTAAAACGTCGGGATAGTCCCTGCCGCAACTACCTCCTCTGGCAGCTCGTTCAATACACCCATTACCTTTTGTGTGAAAAAGTTACTCCTCAGATTCCTGTGAAATCTTTCCCCCCTCACCTGCAATGTAAGCCCTCTGGTTCTCAATTCCCCTACTCTGTGTCTAACTGATCTATTCCTCTTGCAATTTTGTATACCTCTATAAAGTCTCTCCTCATTCTCCTGCACTCCATGGAATACAGTCCTAGCCTGCTCAACCTCTGCCTATAGCTCAGGCACTCGAGTCCTGGCAACATCCTCATTAATATTCTCTGCACCCTTCCCAGCTTGACAACATCTTTCCTGTAACATGGTGCTCAGAACTGAACACAATATTCTAAATGCAGCCTCCCCAACATCTCATATAACTGTAATATGACCTCCCAACTTCTATACTCAATGCTCTGACTGAACACATTTCCATTAATTTTGCTAGACATCTTAGATCCTATAGTATTTTTCAGACGCGCACTACCCCTTCTTAGTTAACGTGTCTGCATATTTTCCCCAGTTTCTTGACTGGATCGTTCCTGGCCCACCTTTCCGGTCTGTTTGTGTCTTGCCAAAACCCCTGATAAATGCAAATTTACTAATCTTGGCTCCAGTCCCAAAAATGAGAGTCATTGTGGTTATGCAAGCCAAGTTGCAGGTTCTGTATGTCATGTTCATTCATTGACCCTGACATCAATGCCTTCCTAGGGTTAATGATGGTGCCTGCCCGACTGGATGTTCTTTCCCCGTATATTGCCTTCAGTGTTACAGCACACAGAGAGCGAGAGGAGGAAGGAGCAGTCTCCATATTACTAATCTGTTCAACACAGAAGTTCACTCTTTGCTTCAGCAGGCGCCTGGTCAGTTATTGGTACCAATTCCCCTATGTCCACCAAAATATTATAGTACATGTTACACAGCTGATATGTTACATCACCGGCCCCCAACACTGCTGTGGTGTCCACACATAGGTCAGTCCCGGTGACAGTGGGAGCTGCTGCTGAATACTTGTTCAGTCTGGAAGTTATGCCTTTATGAGTCTGGACCTTTATGAGTCTGGAAGTCTGCCTTTATGAACTTTATGATCTGGACCGTTGTAAACGACGGTAGCAGGGATGTAGATAAAGTGACAGGTTTAAGTTCAGACTCAAGCTCCTGCTGAGGTACAATGAGACCAGCACTCCCTCCTCTTTTGCCATTAGTCTACCCCTTTGCGTAATCCTTCCAAGCCCTCTTCCTTTGAGTATGACCTTTTTGCCATATGCCTGGGCTGATGAAGCACAAGAAAGAATCCTGTCAAACATATGGATCTTGTCTCAATGGTAGCAACATTATTGTGAGCAGTTTTGGGCCCCATGTCTGAGGAGGGATGTGCTGGCGTTGGAGGGGGTCAAAAGTAGGTTTACAAGACTGATCCCAGGGATCATTTGTTCATGTCTGATGAGCTTTTGATGGGTCTCGGCCTGTACTCACTGGAATTTAGAGGGGTGAGGGGGAACCTCTGAAACTTTCCAAATAGTGAAAGGCCTGGATGGAGTGAATTTGGAGAGGATGTTTCCACCAGTGGGAGAATGTAGAACTAGAGGGCACAGCCTCGGAATAAAAATACGTACCTTTAGAAAGGAGATTTGGAGGAATTTATTTTCAGAAGGTGGTGAATCTGTGAAATTCAATGCCACAGATGGCTGTGGAGGCCAAGCCATTATGTACTTTTAAAGTGTAGATTGACAGATATTTGATTAGTAAGGGTGTCAAGTGTTCAGTGGGCTAAAGGGCCTGTTATGGCGCAGTATCTCTAAACTAAACTGTGAGGCCCAGTGCAAATTGGAGGAACAGCACCTCACATTTCACTTGGGTAGCTTGCACCCCAGCGGTATGAACATTGATTCCTCTAACTTCAATTACCCCTTGCTTTCTATCTCTCTCCATCCCCTCCCCTTTCCCAGTTCTCCTACCAGTCTTATTGTCACCGACTACAGATTATCTCTGTACCGCCCACACTCCTGACATCAGTCTGAAGAAGGGTCTCGATCCGAAACGTTACCCATTCCTTCTCTGCAGAGATGCTACCTGTCCCGCTGAGTTACTCCAGCATTTTGTGTCTACTTTCTATTTAAACCAGCATCTGCAGTTCTTTGCAATCCACTAAACTACTGTTGTGTGTGTGCAGTGTGCCTTCAGACATTACTTGTTGTACAGTACAGCCTTGGACCCAAGTCTGGAAGCTGCCTTAATCAGTGAAAAGCATCAATGGATTCAGAGCTGCCACAGCCCTTATGGGTTTATGCCAACCCATAACTAACCAACTATTGTTGAATACTTTGCCCAGATTTTTTTCAAGTTTTAGCATAAGCCTACTTAAAAGGGAAAAATAAATTGACAAAGCCTTAAAACTATTGGTCCCGGAACTGAAACTTTTGTTACCAGTGAATGGAACGATGTCAGTAAATGTTCAAGGAAAAACTCAGTTTGAGTAACAAGTGGTGAAATATGCAAAAGGTCTGTGCAATGATTGGCTGTGATTGAAGAGAAATGATTACATGCTGGCAGTAATGAGTACAAAACCACCACTCCATTCAAGGCTTGCGTTTCTGCTACTGTGGCGCTTGAGTTGAGGAGAAGATGGCTCGTTCGTTTGAAATTCTCTTGCTGCCTCTTTTTGTGTTCCACCAACTAAGCAGTGTAAGTATACAATTAAACTGATACTCTTCTGCTCAAAATAAACTGAAGTATGTACTGTGACATTAATGCTGTCACAGAAGACAAGTTTGGGCTCCTCTCTGTGGAATGCAAACTGATTCTTTATACCAACCACCTCTCATACTCTTTCCTAATGCAACTTAATGAAGGGCGTCACAAATACCTTGCAGCTCCAACGATTTGCATTTGATGCTGACTTTTGGTGCCGTTCAGTTAGTATGTCCTCCTAATGGCACCTAGTATGTTAGATAGGCACAAAATGCTGAAGTAGGCAGCATCTGGGAAATAAATGCCTGTAGGTAATGTTTGGGGTCGAGACCCTTCATCAGACTGAGAGTCAGGGAGCAACAATGATCTCCCTATCACTGTGTGGGTTTCCCCTGCATGCTCGTGTCCCCTCCCCATCCCAAATATGCACTGGCTAGTGGATTCATGGTTATTTCAAGTTACCCCGAATGAAGTCAGGTAGGAATTGGTGGGGGGGGGTGGGGGATGTCGTATTTGTTGGGCATACGGAAGAAAATAGTTAACAGGGAAATAAAGGGAATGTGATTGACAAGATTGCACAGGTTTGATGTGCTGAATGGTTTCTGTCTATTTTGTGAAAAATTATTAGTGAATGGCAGCATGGGTCAGTTGGGTCGAAGGGAATATTTTCATGCCGTACGACTCTTTAAGAAATTTATGGAGTACAAATATAGAAATATAAGGACGGCAAGGTGGCACAGCAGTAGAATTGCTGCCTTACAGCGGCAAAGACCCTTGTTTGATCCTGACTACACGTGCCGTCTGTACGGAGCTTGTTCGTTCTACTCGTGACTGTGTGGGTTTACCCCGGGTGGTCCAGTTTCAACTGAACTCATCTTCAGTTTCACTCCGAAGACGTACAGATTTGTAGGCTAATTTGTCTTCGGTAAAAATTGCAAATTGTCCCTAGTGTGTCGGATAGTGTTAGTGTACGGGGTGATCGCTGGTCGGCGCAGTCTCGGTGGGCCAATGGGCTTGTTTCCGTGCTGTGTCACTAATGTATAAGGTGAGTGGGTCAAAGTTTAAAGGGTGGTTGGTATGGACTTGACTCCACGCCGTGTCACCTAAACTAAACTAAACTTGTCTTAATGGTAATAACATTTCCTAATAGAGATGGCTGTGTTGTATGGACTTGTGATCCACTTTTTTCATGCCAGTCAGATAGCCTTTCCTGGAGAAACTGTAGGGGTGGTGAGGAGCCTGTCACACTGAAAAACATGACAGTTCAACCGGATCCTATTAAAATACCAGGACAAATCTTGCTTGAAGGAACTGCCTATGTGGCTGAGTCGCTGACATTACTGAAGGTAAAGAATAATTAATTCAAAGCTAATTCAGAATTCTGCATACTTATCTCTTTTCTGTTCAATTCCGTCTGTTAATGGAGGAACAATTTGCATATCATGAAACTAATTACGCATTTTTTAAACTGTTTACAACTATTAATTTGCTTCTGAAATGTAGTCACTGGCGTAATTGGCAAAATGCATCTCTGAGTTCAGAAACGTAGTACTTATTGTGAAGAATATCTGGCTTTGAATTGAACGTTGGTTGGGGGGTCGGGGGGATATGATTTGACCAACAGCTTACAAAGCTAGTTTAAGACACAAGACAGTCTAAAGTACAGAGGACACAATGTACAGTGACTTCTTCCAATAAAACAGAGTGATTTCTTTAGTAAAATGAAGCAAGTGAAGGTTGATTACATATAAACTATGTACAGTACATTTCATCAAAGTCACTTAAACAGTGAACCTTGAGTGTCTTCCAAATTGTCACCATTCCAGCACTAAATGCTTTGTCTCATGCCATTCCAAACCACATTAAACCTACACCAACCAGTGTCAATATATTCGGTAACTTGAAGAGTGGGAAAGCAAGACACTCCGGATCCTGGATTTTTTGTGATTCCAAAGAGGGTTAGTTAATGGATTTACATCATTTGGTATTTTAAGCAATCTTGTTGCTGGTATATTTGGACCACTAGCATGTAGTTACCATTAACACAGGCCTTATGATATACAGTAATCCAGATCTCAACAAACATCTCCTGTGCTCTCTCCGAAGGCAAATTAAGCAAAGGCATAATGCACCCTAATAAAAACTAATCATAACAAAAGCCATTAACAGAACTTTATCTTGTGTTGGAACACTTTAACAAAATATATTTTACATTGAACTTGCACAGAATATGTTAAAAGAGGTGTCACATTCTATGGATTTATTGGTATTAATATTAATCAAGGCAATGTACACAGAATGCAAGGACTGGTAATAAATCAACAACATATACCACAATCTCAAGACAACACAACACCAAGAACCTTTGGTTTGTGGAATGATCCGAGTCGTTCAGGTGGGATTCATATACCAATATCCGAGAGGGAAGTTACTAGCTTACTTTCAGGAAGATCCTGGGTTGTGCAGGGACACGGCAATTCAATAGGAGCCAATTATTTCTTCCAACGACAAACACATTTAGCATGATTCATCCTTTTAATGTAAAAGTAGCAAGTCCACATATTCTGACGATAGACACAACAAGCTGGAGTAATTCAGCGGGTCAGACAGCATCTCTGGAGAAATGGAATAGGTGCTGTGTCGGATCGACGCGAAGAAGGGTCTCGACCCGAAACGTCACCTACTTCTTTTCTCCAGAGATGCTGTCTGACCCGCTGAGTTATTCCAGTTTTTTATGTCTATCTTTGGTTTAAACCAGTATCTGCAGTTCCTTCCCACACAAGTCCACATATTCTGTTGCATAACACAAGGAAATTGTTTATGCAGAGTAAAAAGATTATATTCAATTGCCATTGTCCATGTCTACAGCAAGATGATACGTCATGGCCTCAGTGATATTTATTGGTAGGTAACACATATTTTGACATCTCTGTCCTCAATCGTGTTGCAATGAGTGGGTCACAACTACGAGCAGAACTTGATGGCTCCATGAAAGTTTACTCCAGAATTAAATAAATGGTTATTCGTTTCCTGAAACACTTGCAGATAGTCCGCTGGCGTAGAAAGGTTCTTCACTCTATTAGCAGCTAGGCCACTTTAATCCTTGCTCTGTGTCCCGATTTCCAATGACATTGGACCCACAAAGTGCCTGCATCCCATCACACTGCTGCAACTTAAAGGCAAAATTGCCACCAAATCAACGGACTTGAATTAGTGATTCACCTTCTTCCAATTTTGTATGCAAATATATGGTGGAATCAAAATTCCTGATACTTACATAGATCTGTTCACCTGGTTCCTACAAAGAATTGGCGTAGGCCCATGGAAAAGCACAAGTGAAGCATCTGTCTTCAGGAATTCCCGGCCCACACACCCTTTTGGATTTTATGTTATTTTGGACATATTATTGCCCCATCTGCTTTCAGTTTCCTTCTTGACTGCGCAACCTGGTGACTGATTATAACCAACAATTCAGAACAACAATTTTAATTGAAAAAGGGTTTCGTCCCGAAACTTCACCCAGGCCTTCTCTCCAGAGATGCTGCCTGTCCCGCTGAGTTACTCCAGCATTTTATGTCCACCTTAATTGAAGACATATTTATCGGAAACAGGTCCTGTTTGATGTAGGTTCATGTCTCATTTCAGCAGCTTGAACACAATGCAGTTTGATGTCCAAAGTAGAGCTGAGGGTGAGGTGTGCTACAAGGTAAAAGGTGCTGCCTTGCCGATGGGACATCAGATGAAGGCCTACCTTCTTGTCCCGTCAGGTGGAGAAAAAAGATTGCATGATCTTATTTTGAAGAGTTTATTTGTCCATTCGATTATCCTGGCCAATATCAATTAAAGCTAAACTAGATATCATCACATTGACAATAGCCAATAGACAATAGTTGCAGGAGTAGGCAATTCGGCCCTTTGAGCCAACACCGCCATTCACTGTGATCATGGCTGATCATTCACAATCAGTACCCCGTTCCTGCCATCTCCCCATATCCCTTGACTCTGCTATCTTTAAGAGCTCTATCTAACTCCCTCTTGAAAGCATCCAGAGAATTGGCCACCACTTCTGAGGCAGAGAATTCCACAGATCCACAACTCTGGATGGAAAGGTTTTTCCTCATCTCCGTTCTAAATGGCCTACCCTTTTTTCTTAAACTGTGGCCCCTGGTTCTGGACTAGCCCAACATCGGGAACATGCTTCCTGCCTCTAGCTTGTCAAATCCCTAAATAACATTATATGTTTCAATAAGATCCCCTCTCATCCTTTTAAATTTCTGTGTACACAAGCCCAGTCGCGCCATTCTTTCAACATATGACAGTCCCGCCATCCTGGGAATTAACCTCGTGAACCTACTCTGCACTGCCTCAATAGCAAGAATGTCCTTCCTCAAATTTGGAGACCAAAACTAAACACAGGGCCCTGTACAACTACAGAAGGACCTATTTGCTCCTATATTCAACTCCTCTCGTTATGAAGGCCAACTTGCCATTAGCTTCCTTCACTGCCTGCTGTACCAGCATGCTTACTTTCAGTGACTGATGAACAAGGATACCCAGATCTCGTTGTACTTCCCATTTTCCTAACTTGACACCATTCAGATAATAATCTGCCTTCCTGTTCTTGCCACCAAAGTGGATAACCTCATATTTAGCCGCATTAAACTGCATCTGCCATGCATCTGTCCACTCACTCAACCTGTCCATGTCACCCTGCATCCTTATAGTATCCTCCTCACAGTTCACACTGCCACCCAGCTTTACACCATATGCAAATTTGCTAATGTTACTTTTAATCCCTTCATCTAAATCATTAATGTATATTGTAAATAGCTGCAATCCCAGCACCGAGCCTTGCGGTATCCACCGGCTGCCATTCTGAAAGGGACTCGTTAATCCCTATCTTTGTTTCCTGTTTGCCAACCAATTTTCTATCCATGTCAGTACCCGACCCCAATACCATGTGCTCTAATTTTGCACACTAATCTGCTATATGGGACCTTATCAAAGGCTTTCTGAAAGTCCAGGTACACTACATCCACTGGCTCTCCCTGTCCATTTTCCTAGTTTTATCCTAAAAAAATTCCAGAAGATAAGCCAAGCATGATTTCCCCTTCGTAAACCCATGCTGACTCAGACCAATCCTGTTACTGCTATCCTAATGTGCAGCTATTTAATCTTTTATAATTGACTCCAGCATCTTCCCCACCACCAATGTCAGGCTAACTGGTATATAATTCCCTGTTTTCTCTCTCCCTCCTTTTTTTAAAAGTGGGATAACATTAGCTACCCACCAATCCATAGCAACTGAACCTGAATCTATAGAACATTAGAAAATGATCACCAATGCATCCACGATTTCTCGAGCCACTTCCTTAAGTACCCATGGATGCAGACCATCAGGCTCAGGGGATTTATCAGCCTCAGTCCCATTAGTCTACTCAACACCATTTCCTGCCTAATGAGAATTTTCTTCAGTTCCTCTATCACCCTTGATCCTCTGGCCACCGGTACATCTGGGAGATTGTTTGTGTATTTCTTAGTAAAGACAGATCCAAAGTACCTGTTCTACTTGTCTGACATTTCTTTGTTCCCCATGATAAATTCACCTGTTTCTGTCTTTGAGGGACCCACATTTGTGTTTACTAGTTTTTTCCTCTTCACATACCTAAAGAAGCTTTTACTATCCTCCTTTATATTCTTAGCTAGCTTACCTTCATACTTCATCTTTTCTCCCCGTATTGGCTTTTTAGGTATCTTCTGTTGCTCCTTAAAAGTTTCCCAATTCTCTGACTTCCCACTCTTCTTTGCTATGTTATACTTCTCTTTTATTTTTATACAGTCCTTGACTTCCCTTGTCAGCCATGGTTGCCTCTTACTCCCCTTAGAATCTTTCTTCCTCTTTGGAATGAACTGATCCTGCACCTTCTGTATTATTCACAGAAATACCTGCCATTGTTTTTCCACTAGTCATCCCTGCTGGTGTCTCTTTCCAATCAACTTTGGCCAGCTCCTTCCTCATGCCTCTGTAGTCCCCTCTGCTCAACTGTAATACTGACACTGCCAATTTTCCCTTCTCCCTCTCAAATTGTAGATTAAAACATCATATTATGGTCACAACCTCCTAATGGCTCCTTTACCTTGAGTTCCCTTATCAAATCTGGTTCATTGCACAACACTAAATCTAGAATTGCCTTCTCCCTGAGTGGCTCCAGTACAAGCTGCTCTAAGAATCCATCTCGGAGCGCTCCATAAACTCCCTTTCTTGGGGTCCAGCACCAACCTGATATTCCCAGTCTACACGCATGATGAAATCTCCATTGGTGCTTAAGGGGGAAACAATTTGCTGTGTTTCTCTCCATACAACAATAACTACACTACAAAACGTACTTAGTCAGCCACAAAGAACATTTAGATCTCCTGAGACTGTAAAACATTAATGGTTGGCATTCGTCCATCTGCAAGAGATGATGTTGCAACTTTTACGTTGTCCTGCTTGAAGAGGGGAAAGTACTCGGCACAATCCAAACAACATGCTCAGATCGAAAGATGAACGCATAGACTCAAACAGTACAAGTACAGAGTGATGCACATCACTGGGAATAACATCGCTCACTCACTATCCAGGTTACTGAAGGTAGACAAGCTGCAAGGGTCTACACTGGGGACTGAGGCAGAATCATTTGTTCGATTTGCTGGAGTACACTACATCCCAAGAGCAATGAGGACAAGGGAGATAGAAGAAGAGTCAGACAAGGATCCTGAACTGCAGGATGTTAGAGATTGGATCCAAAGAGGTGACAGGGAGGAATATCCACACAAGACATATGCAGCCATCAGATATTAACTATGTACAGTTTGGAAGATATGTGCAGAGAGGAAACAGGTTTGTAGTGCCAACAAAGGTAAGGTCTAGAATTATCACATTGGCTCATGAAAGACATAAAGGAGCTGATGGAACTAAACAAAATCACCCCACAAACGTTTGGTGGCCTGGGATGGAAAAAGATGAGGAATGACATGTGAGGTCATGCCATGAATGTCAGATGGTAACCAGACCCAATCCACCTGAGCCAATACAAAGCACATTGCTAAAGGCTGGATTTAGATGTTAAGATGTTGAGTAGATTTTCTGGAACCAATCCCATCAGTAGAGTCAATACTTCAAGTTCCAGTCCCATCAGGAGTTGTCATTGGCCACTGCAGCAGTTATTATGAGCACGTGATAATGAAGTCTAGAATGGCAGAAAAGACTTCAGCAGTTCTGATGGAAATCTTCATAAAACAATCAGCTTCAGTTAATTTCTCAGGTGCTTGCTGATTACTTAAGATCACAGGTGTGTACCTTTACAAAGTCACACAAAAGTGGCCTCTAACCAATGGAAAAGTGGAATGTCAGAACCAATCTTGAGAGAAGGGAATGAGAATTGCCCAAGCAGAAAGCAATAATTGGAAGGAGATCATCTTGTCATATGTAGCAGCATTTAGAGTTACACACACAGCCTGACAGGGAAGAGTCCATCAGAAGTACTGTTTGGGAAGAAAATCTGGACCTAGATGCCCCCAGGTGTCAAAGTAAGGCAGTAGCTCTACCACTACACCACCATGCCGCAAAGACCCGACTCCTGACAATAATAAAAGTATAGTTTTTAATGAATGATGAAATAATTAGTGATACTCTGACGTTTTATTGTCTCAGGCTGAAGTGACTGTACACAAGAAACTTCTGTTTTGGTGGAAACTTCCCTGTGGTGATTCCGAATGTACTTTTGATCTCTGCAAGCCTCTTCATCTGGGACCAAGTTGCTCAGTTAGCAGTGTAAGTTATGCCTCTCCAGTTGTGCACATACACATTTATTATGATACATTTGCAAGTAACGGTGAAAAAACTTGACATTTTCCATGACCAATAGATAGAAACAAAATGCTGGATTAACTCGGTGGGTCAGGCAGCAGCTCTGGAGGAGAGGAATTTGTGACATTTCGGGTCCGAACCTTTGGTCAGACTGAAAGATGGAGAAGGGTTCTGAAACATCACCTATTCATTTTCTCCAGCTATGCTGCCTGGCCCGCTGAGTTACTCCAACATTTTGTGTGAATCTTCAGTATAAACCAGCACCTGCAGTTCTTTCCAACACCATTTGGTTTCCATCCCATGGTTTAAAAGCAGTAAGTGAAACAATTGTAATACTGTAGGTGTGCGTAGATCTGTGAAATTGTGTATAAAGAGATAATGGATTCTAATGATATATCTTTATTCAAAATGCATCGCCCTTCCAGAGCAAGATCGTGATAGATGAGGTTTAGAATGGACTTGGTCAAAATTCATTCACTGGTTAAGGAACATCACTGATAAAGTCAGAATTTATTGCCCATTTTTAATTGCAATTAAGAATCAATCACAGAGTTCCCAGAGTTTCAAATAGACCAGTCCAAATGGCTGCATGGTAAATTGATCTGCCCTTTATGAATTGTCAATGGAGGGGGACGGGAGGAATTGGTGCCAATCTAGGCGGGAGTAGGCCATTCGGCCCTTTGAGCCAGCACTGCCATTCAATATCATCATGGCTGATCATCCAGAATCCAATTCCTGCTTTCTCCCCATATCCCTTGATTTCGTTGGCTCAAAGAGCTATATCCAACTCTCTCTTGAATACATGTGTCCCATAAAAATGTGTCCCTTATTCTTCATAGTCACTGCATCTAAGTCCTGGAACTCTCTGTCTAGCAGTACTGTTGGATTCCCCACAGCAGGACGACAGTGGTTCAAGATGGCTGCACAACACCACCCTCTTAAGAGAAATTAGGGATTTCTCTAATTCTCTAAATGCCACCTTTACTGGCAATGACTACAGCCACAAAATAAGTATAAAAATAGTAAAGAAAAAAGAAATGGTGATCAAGCATGGCATTTTACACAACCATTGGTTTCCGCCCCATGGTTTAAAGGTAGTAAGTGGAATGATTGTAATCAATGTATATAGATCATTGGAATCCAGCTCTCAAACACGGCACACTGATGCCATCTTCTGGAATATTTGCGTTCCTTCATGCAGATGAGCTTTCCTCCCCTCTCCCCACATCTTCTCCATCTGCACCTCACGCTGCCACTGGTATGGTCAAAGGAAGAATGTACAAACTCCATACAGACAGCACCCATAGTCAGGATCGAACTCAAATCTCTGGTGCTGTAAAGCAGCAACTCTACCACTATGCCAGTGAGCAAATTTGCACATACTAAGTGAACACTTCGTATGTGCAAATAAAAACTTGAAATTGAATTGAAAATTCAATAATTCAATTGGAATTCAATACAACATTGAATAGTATATGTAAATATAAAAGCTTCCTGATGCAGTACTCTGTAATGTATACTTGACTGAAGCATTTCTACTATAGTTGGGGAAAACTTTATGATGCACTTTCAACAAGTGATAGGGTAGCATAATATGAATTTAAATCCAATTTCATAACTTTTATGTGTCTCTCAGAGTTCCCCTCAGCTTGTTCATTTGTGAAGAAAACTATCCCAACTTCTCTAACATAGCCTTGTAATTGGAGAAAAGGACACAGACTGCTAGAGTGACTCTGCGGGTCAGACAGCTTCTTTGGAGAAGATGGATAGGTGACATTTTGGATTGAAATCCTTCTTCGCTATTTCCTTCCACTTTGCTTCCCTTGCTATTTCGCCCATGTTGTATCCTTGTAGTCAACATTGCTTTAATGCCATATGCTTCAGCTTTGCTGATAATGCAGTGATGTGGCACCTTTTCCAGGAAGTCCTTGGAGTTTAGTTTAATTTAGTTTAGAGATACATCATTGAACAAGGACTTCAGCCTACCAAGTCCGCGCCGACCAATGATCACTTTTGCACTGGTACCTCATATTGATCCGAAAGTCACATTTCAACCATTCAGCAAATACCCACCTTTGGTAAACAACATCTCTTTTTGGTGTCCAACACACAAGGGACAATTTACAGAAGCCAATTAACCTATAAATCTGCACATCTTTGGAATGTGGGAGGAAAGCAGAGCACCTGGAGAAAACCCACACAGTCACAGGAAGAACTCCATAGAGACAACACCTGTAGTCAGGATTGAACCCGGGTCTCTGGTGCTGTAAGGTAGCAACACTACTGCTCCACCCCTGTGCCATCCATTTTATGATAATCAGAAACATTTTAATCCCATAAATTCTTAGATGACACTTGAATCAATCTCAAACAAGTTGAAAAGTAGAATTGGGTATAAAATCTCACTTCATGTGTAACTAATACGATGAATAATTAACTGGCAATTCTTAGTACTGAACATTACAAGGTGAACAGTAAAATTAGATTAAAAAAATACTGTAGATCAAGTCCTCTCTATATTAAATAATTCATTAAAAAGCTGCTTGCAATTAATTTAATATTTTGCAAACTTTTACTTTTAAAACACACAACTGACTTTTGTGTCACTATTTAAAAGTGAAAACCCCAGATTAAAACCACATATCTGCATTATAATGGCATGGCGCAGGTTTGGAAAAAGAATATGTCACATAAATTAAATTCAAGTGAGCGTGCATTTAAGATGTGTATTAAACTATTTATAACAGAAGAAGAGTAGATGATGTTGTAGTTCTATATTAAATTGCAACAAGATTAATAAACATTAGACCAGCTTCACACGGGAGCACACACACACACACACACACACACACACACACACACACACACACACACACACACACACACACACACACACACACACACACACACACACACACACACACACACACACACAAACAAATATGACTATAAGCTTTCTTGAATCTACTCACACTGCTAAGCGCACCTCTCCACTGTGGGTCTTCCACAGTCAGCGGGACTTCTGCAATCAGCGCGACTTCTGCACTCACCGGAAATTACGCAATCAGCGTCATCAGTCCGGAGATCACAAAATGAGCAGGACTTTTGGACTACACACAATCGGACCGAATTAAGCATTTATTCCTTCCAAACACAGTCAGACCTAATAAAGCATGTATTCCTTCCAAACACAATCGGACCTAATATGGCATTGCAGTTCTAAGCACAGGCAGGCCAAACATTGGCATTGTCATTTCATTTAATTTAATTTCCAATTAAACATTGCACTTTCAAGCACAGGCAGGGCAGCAGACCAAACAACTCATGGTTGATTCACAGCTTCGAATGACAGTCGTGGTCTCTCCCTCGTGAGTGAATGACTCACGTCCTGGCATCCATGGTTTTATAGTCCTGCCCCCCCCACCGGAAGGGACATCACCTTCATTGCGGTGATTGACAGGCGGGAGAACCAATCAGCCCATCTCAAACAAATTTAAACACTCGTAACTTTTAAATTTTTCATTGATGGGAAAATTCCTCAGGGCTGGCTCAGCGAATATACTGTGAGTAAGATGGCCAAACATCACAGCGATACAGGGTAGCGTTTTTTTCTAAAATCAATATACAGCGCAGACAGAAAGTGGAAAGGACTTTTAAGTATTTAGATTTAACCTGTGCACTGCACCAGTACCATGACTCTCATTAACTTTATCCATTAACTCACTGAAAACATCCAGCAAATTGGTTAAATATGTTTATTTCCTGGGACAAGATTTTCTACATTGCAAAAGTGAACAAGCTTGAAAAAGTATGTTGATGGCTGTAAAATGTTTTTGTATCTTCAGAAAGTGAAAGGAATCCACACTTGATATATATTTTTTCGTAGACACAAGGAACTGCAGATGTTGGGCTGGATAAGAGTGGGCGAGGTACAAAGCCTAGCAAAAGATGAGTGGATACAGGTCAGGTGGGGGGGAGGGGAGGGGGGGGGGTGTGATTGGCAGATGGGTGGACAAAGGCACCCCTCTAAAGGTCCACAATCCTTAATATGGCCTCTCCATGTCCACCAGAGATGTTGCCTGACTCCTTGAGTTACTCCAGTATTTTGTGTTCTACATAGAAAGTCGTTTCTGGTTTTCTCTGTTCTTGTGCATTGAATGTTTAAAATATCCCTTGTCTGCATTAGTGCACTGTCTGGATTTATAGATGGAGGAACTGTGCTCACTCTCAACTTTTACATTTCAGGGATTCTTGTACTTTCCACCAACAAAATTCAATATTCCAAAACAACTCATCTCGACCTATTGGGCCAGTGGTCAATACAAAGCCACAATTGACCTGAAGAGTCCCAGAGCAAATGTTGGCTGCATTGAACTGTATTTCAGCATTGAGCAAGATGAGCAATAGTTATCAGTAATTGGGCATAACATTCAACAGTCCAGGGCTGAATGTGTTATTCCCTCTCCAAACTATCCTGCCCCCCCCCCCCCCCCCCCCCCCCAACTCTCCTCGATGTTCAAAACATTTTCCTTGGTGTTTATACTAATTTTGTCTGATTTTTCTTCTCAAAAATCCCTGCACTTTAAAAAAAATAACCTTTTTGGGCTGACTAGATTCCTCTGTCAAATTTCATTTTCTTCTTGATTGTCTCCTGAAGTCAAGGTTGACTTGCTTCTACTTCATTTTTGTGGGTTCTGGGGTTGCTCAACAGTCCTATGTTGGATATGTCCTATGTTAAACAGACCAGTTCGGGAGCAGCTAGGTTCCTTCCACTGTCATCCACTGTCTCCCGTGGGCTCCCAAAGAGATGTCAACGTATCAGTACCATCCCAAATGCTGCTTCCCCATTTGAGGAAGTCATGGAATCTATCAATAAGGATGTCACCTTTATGTAAGAACTTCCTGATCTGCTTCAATTGTCCCCCTGGTAATTTCCTGAGATGACAGAGCTTGAAATAGAGTATCTGTTTCAGAACTCTGGTGTTGGGCACACACAAGATACAATCTTCTCATTGGAAATTGCTCGTTCAGTCCTGAATGCCAGAGTGTTTGGCCTGGACGCAAACGCTGACATTGGACTTTACTGAGGTAGTATTTATGGGATGACTCCACTTGTTGAGATGCCGTAAAAAGTGAAGCCTTACCTCTGAAAAGTACAAGAGGGCATGGCTGCTACTACTTGGTAGACTGTCATGTTTGTGGTCTTTATCTTCCAATACGTTGCTCCTCAGATAAATAAAGGCTGTTCCCGTGGGATTGGGGAATGGGAAGATTAGCCATTGATGTTTGCTTTCTCTGAGAGATAGTTCACATGATTAGAAAATGACTCGTGCTATATGTAGTCTTGTCACAGATCTTAATTCGCTGAGCATGGGCTTGTGCATAGGCCTAGGCTGATAGAAGACCTTTATTTTACAGATGTTCAGTATAAGGTTCATTCTCTTATTTGCTTTGGTGAATTAGTCCGTGGTGATTTGGAGGCTGGCTTCAGAATGCGCACATTTGCAGTCATTGTATCTATACTGTGATGTGATGGATAAGATTGGACTGATGATGGAGAAACAGATGAAGCTGAATCATTCCCTTTCTTGTTGTAAATCAGCTGCAGGCCAGTGGGATGTTTGTTGGAAGTGAGTCGCAGGATCATAAAGTCATACTGTGTGGAAACAGGGCACTTGCCCTAACTTAGTTGCCCTCATGCCCCAACATGCCCCAACTGCACTAGTCCCACCTACCTGTGTTTGGACCATATCCTTCTAAATCTGTCCTACCCATGTACTTGTTCAAATGTCTTTTAAACATTTTCAACTATCTCCTCCGGCAGGTCATTCCATATATCTACCACCATTTGTGTAAAAAAGTTGTCGCTCAGGTTCCTGTTAAATTTTTCTCTCCCCCAACCCCCCATGATCTAATTTACCTCGATAAGACCATCATCTTCCTTTCCCTATAACCAGGCCCTCGAATCCTGGTAAATCTTCTGAGCTGAAGTATTGCAGCAAGAAAGATTGACGTGAGAGTTGATAATGTGACCCAGCTTTGCTTTTCCAGTCTGCACTGTCGTTGGCCTGTGATGTACTTATTGTTCAGAATCATTCTTTGCTTAAGGCAGAAAGAGACTGTTTTCTAAGCTTGGCCAAATTTGGGAATAATTCCACTCAATTCCCTTCACCGAGCAGAGTCAAAGGCATTTGTTTGTTCGAAAGGCCATGTCAGTGTTTGCTACTCTTAGCAATGTTCCCAGTGTGCAGTGAAAATCATGCTTATTGCACCTTCACACTGCAGCTTGAGTGCACCTATTGGGTGGAGGGCCACCGAGGAGGATAGATTTTTTTGGATTCATTTCTTGTGGGAACCACGGGGCAAACTGCTGTAATTGCAGCATTGAGATCCGTCTCCATTATTGGTAATAGCCATCCTACAACATCTCCACTCCCATGTACTTTCCCTATCCTACCCCTCCTTCGTATTTCTCCCCCTTGTGGCTAAACAGTGCTATTGTTTCAGAGTAAACCTCCTATGATGCTTCACATGAGCATCAATTGATTGGCCAATTGATCAGTTGACTGATTGAATGATTGACCGACCGATGATTGATCGATCAATTGACCGGTTGATTGATTGATCATATTTTTTTACAGAAAATGTAGAGACCAATTGATCTATAAGCCTGCATGTCTTTGGGATGTTGGAGGAAACCGGAGAATGAGGTGGTAATCCACATGGTCACAGGGCGAACGTGCAAACTCTACATAGACAGCACCGAAGGTCCAGATGGTAGCAGCTCTACCATCTGTGCCATTGTGCCACCCCAATTATCAGATACATTTTTCCACCAAGCCAACTGTCACTGAAGATATGAAGCACACACAAGAGACCAGAACTGAAGGAACACAGAGGGCTTACTAACACCATCCACTCATTGAGGGACAATGGCTGAGCTGTTGGCTCCCACTCACTGAAATTTCCTGCCCAATTGTTCACCTCTTGATCATCTTCTGAAGATCCTTTCCATGCTTCACCTCAGCTAATCTCTGCCCATCCTGCTAATGATGCGTTCAATAATTCTGAGCCCAATTTTGAGAAGGCTACGTTGAAGTTTTTAGTGCCTTCCTCTACATTAAAGCATGCAACAATACCAGCTTCAGCCTTCCACAATATACAAAGGTTCTTGGAAATGTAAAAAATCATTAAAATTTGCTTTCAACATAGTTTTACTGCCAAGTTGCATTCTCTTCTGGTTTGATTCATTGTTTATTACTGACTGCAATAACTGCAACAGGGATAAGGGTATTTAATTAGCAATGTTTTCAACACTGTTTAGTTTAGTTTACAGGTACAGCATGGAAAAGGCCCTTTAGCCCAATTAGTCCATCAGTTACCCATTCACCCTGGATGGACACAAAGTGCTGGAGTAACTCAGCAGGACAAACAGCTTCTCTGGAGAGAAGGAATGGGTGGTGTTTCGGGTCGAGACCCTTCTTCAGATTGAAGAAGGGTCTCGACCTGAAATGTCACTCATTCTTTCTCTCCAGAGATGCTGCCTGTCCCGCTGAGTTACACCAGCACTTTTTTTCTGTCTTCAGTTTTAACCAGCATCTGCAGTTCCTTCCTACCCATTCACCCTAGTTCTGCTTCCTCAAGTGTTGAAGTGCATTGAATTATACATCTGTTCAGTCCTACTACACCTTGTTTGCGGCTTTGGGCCACTTGATTCAATGGTTAGTGCCTGATGTTTGATAATGATCCATTTCTGGACTAATCATATTTTAATAAAGAACAACTTTATTTTGGACATTCCTTATGAACAATTGGACAGTAGATAATAGGTGACAGAGTCATGCTTTGAAGCTAGTAATTGTAGGCTGGTGACCAGTATAGCCCAGGATGAGTCTCTCAATTAAATGCTGCTGGTACAAAGAGTAGATTGTGAAAGTAACAAGTGCCGGAGCCAACAGCAAGATGTGGCAAGCATTGTCCAACTTTTGATGCAAAACACCATTAACTTATGAGATACTACATGAGTCTATGGAAAATTGCTCACAAACTCATGAGCATTTTAAATTCAGGTGAACACCTGCACCCCAAACCTTTCTGGGTGCAATCTTCCAATGGTCCAAGCAGTGAGAAGGTGCGACTGATAATGTGCTAATTGGAGCCAGTGATTCAGAGACAACATCAACATTTTAGTTTTGAGATATGAACAAGTTGTCTAAGAAATACAGCTCTCTGAACATGTTCCAACGTTTAGTTTTGTTTTGTTTAGTTTTGTTTAGTTTAGAGATACGGCTTGGAAACAGGCCCTTCAGCCCACAGAGAGCGCACCGACCAAAAATCGCCCATGCACTAGTTCGGTTTGAAGAATGGTGCTGACTCGAAACGTCACCCATCTTTATTTCTCCATAGATGCTGCCTGACTCGTTGAGTTACTCCAGCACTTTGTGTCTATCACTAGTTCTATCCTACATCTGATGGATAATTTTTACAGAAGCCAATTAACCGACAAGCCTGCATGTATTTGGAATGTGAGAGGGCACCGGAACTCCCGGAGAAAAAACGTAAAAAAACTCTGTACAGACAGCACCAGGATTCAAAATCTCTGGCAATGTGCAGCAGCAACTTGACTGCTGTGCCACTGTGTCACCCAACGCAACGCACAATGTCCACTCAACAAACAAAGATTGTTCCTCCATATCTCTCTGGAGTTAAGCCAATTGACAGGAAGATTAGGATAAAGGTTTCCTCGTGCCCATTTTTTCACCTTAAATGTATTCTTTCTCACAGATAGGAGGGGAAAGATTTAAAAGGGACAACGGTTTCACACATAAGGTGATGAATATAATGAACAATCTGCCAGAGAAAGTTGTAGAGGCGGGTACAATTCCAACATTTAAAAGACTTTTGGATGGTATATGGATAGAAAACATTTCGAGGGATATGGACAAAATGCAGGTAAATTAGGTTGGCTCAGATTGGGACCCTATTCAGCAGAGATGATGGGGTCAAGAAAATAGTGGCCCTGTTTCCACCAATCTTTCCACGCACAAGAAGCACAAGAAGTGCAAGACACCATTGTGCAGATGCCGAGAAGTGTGTTCAGCTCTGGCTGAACAACATCTAATCGTGTAGGTGGAATTGATAAGAAGAAGCATAGATGATTGGGCTGAAGGACCTGCTTTGGTGCTGTATAACTTTCAATTCTATGACTCTAAACTATAGGATGTTGAATTAGAGACTTACATTACCTGTACAATACATTTTGTTAAACATAAAAAGGAAGTCCCTGAACATAGGTGTATGGTAAAGGGAATGGACTTACAGTTGTTGGCAGAATAATTAGAGGGGAGATAGGGATCGATGATGAGACAAAGTACAGGAAGGAGAAAGAGAGCTTAGAAACATGGTGTCAAGGTGGCAACTTTGTGTCTATCACTAGTAAGATTAAGAAGCTGTTATTGGCTTCAGGAAACTGGATAGTGCACACAACCTTGAGAAATGCTGCCTCGAGAAAGAAGCCAACATCACCGACTATTTACACCTTGGTCATTCCCTCTTCTTCCCTCCAGCAGAAGACACAAAAGCTTGAAAGCACATCCTACAAGATTCAGAAACACCTTCTTCACTGCTATTGTCAGACTGCTGAAACATCCCTTCATAGGCTAAGGATGTAGCCCTGATCCCACAATAAACGTCATTGTGACCCTTGCGCTTTGTTAATCTGCACTTTCTCTGCAGCGGTAACATTGCAAGACGGCAGCACAACATTCTGCCCAATGTTATATTTTTCATTGCTCAGCCAAGAAAGTTGTATTTATGTGTGGCATGATTTGTCTGGCTAGCACCAAGAACAATTGTTTTATGAACTGTATCTTGTGCATGCGACAATCATAAACCAATATCATTATCAACCAATTGTAAAAGATCTGAAAATGATTCCCTGAAAAGATAATTTGTAGAAACCTCATCACATTTGAAATGTTTTGAATATGTACTGAGGGCTGGGATAGGGAGGGTAATGGACTTAATGTTGAAGTCGGTCCTGACCCGAAACATCGCCTTTCCCATTTCCCCAGGGATGCTGCCTGTCCTGTTGAGTTACAGCAATTCTTTGTGTATATTTTTGTAAACCAGCATCTGCTGTTCCTTACTTGCACAAGATAGCGCCTGATTTTGATGTCCAGTCAGGTCCCAGTAGTTACATAGATTTGGGAAACATCTGGGAACATTTTTGGTAACCGCAGAATTCTAATTAGCTTATTCTCCTCAAATTAACAATTGCTTTGCAAACTCAGAAGAGGGCAGAGAAATGGGACTAATTAACTTCCAACTGCAGGTACTTTGTTTCTATGTGAGCACAGTTCTAAATGTAAATCTTCCACAATAACTTGGATTTAAATTGTGTATTTACGTGGAAAAATGAACCAGGCTTTTTGATAGGAGACATCCCCCAAAAAATTGCAATAAACACATAAAGAGATATTTTGACGGATGAGGATGATTTTAAGGAGTGTTTTGAAGGAAAAGAGAGGTGAAGAGGCTCGGGGCAGGAATTCTTCAATTTAAGATTTAGTTAACTGATCAAATTCTGGTATAACTCAATGGTCAAAATTGGAGCACAGATGTCTCATGGGTTGTAATTGTGGAAAAGGATGAGAAGATTGGCTGACTGGCAGAACGTAAAGAGTTGGAATAAAGGGGGCCTTTTCTAGTTTGATGCCGGTGACTAGTGATGTTCTACGGGCATTGGTCTTGTATCTGCTACTTTTCTTGTTATATGATAATGATCTGGATGAAGGAATTGATGGCTTTATGCCACATTTGGGGGTATACGAAGATAGGCGAGAGGCAGAGAGTGTTGAGGAAGCAGGTAGACTGTAAAAGGAAGAAGGTTCTTGACCCGAAACATCGCACATTCCTTCTCTCCAGAGATGCTGTCTGGCCTGCTGAGTTACTCCAGCTTAGGACTAGAGGTCACAGCCTCAGAATAAAAGGATGTACCTTCAAAACGGAGATGAGGAAGAATTTCGCTAGCCAAAATGTGATGAATCTGGGGATTTAACCGCTACACCACATATAGAGACCAAAACATTGAGCATTTTTAAGGCAGAGATTGATAGGTTCTTGATTGGGAAGACATCAAAGACTACAGGGAGATGGCAGGAGAATGTGATTTAAAGGGAATAATAGATCAACATAATTGAATGGCACAATTTGATGGGGTGAATGGCCTAATTCTGCTCCTATGTCTTATGGTCTTATGGTCTTTACACAGAGAGTGGTGAGTCTCTGGAATTCTCTGCCACAGAAGGTAGTTGAGGCCAGTTCATTGGCTATATTTAAGAGGGCGTTAGATGTGGCACTTGTGGCTAAAGGGATCAGGGGGTATGGAGAAAAGGCAGGTACGGGATACTGAGTTGGATGATCAGCCATGATCACATTGAATGGCGGTGCAGGCTCGAAGGGCCGAATGGCCTACTCCTGCACCTATTTTCTATGTTTCTATGTTTCTATGGTCTAAGATGGGGGAGGAGTGGCATGGAGATATTTGAAGTCAAGGATGAGGAAGGGTTGTTTAAACTGGATCTCATTCTGCTTGGAAACCCTGTAGTTGACTGTATAGTCATACTCCAAGAGAAGGATTGGTCATCTTTGTGTTCTTGACACAACTATTGTAGGAAACGTTGATTTGGAGCCTAATACCGCTGGTACATGATTATAGGTTATGTAATCATTCTCACTTTCTGGAATGTATCATATGGCTAATTTGGCAATACTGTATGCATTCCCATTCCATTCAGCTTTGAAAACTAGTGCTGGTATTACTGGATCAAGATGATAAATTAATTGAACTAAAATGTTGTAATTGGATTTTAAATAAATGTGCAATTATTTGTTACTGAATCTTATTGTGCTATTATCTTCTTTAGTGGGTTGTGCAAACCACTATTTGGAATAGTGCTTTTTACAGGGTAGGCCAGGAGGCACTGGGCATGTGTTTATGGAGCCAAGGAGATGGTTTCCTGAAAACGTTTGGGAATAATGTTCCTCCAGTTTGCATGTTGCATCACTCTTGCAGTGGAGGAGGCCCAGGACAAAAAAATTAGTGTGGGAATGGGAAGGGGAGCTAAAATGGTTAGCAACCAGGAGATCCAATAGGCCTTGGTGGACCAAGTGCAAGTGTTCAGCGAAACAGTAGCAAAGCCTACACCTGGTCTCGCCGATGTACAGCAGTCCACTTTGGGCACACTGGATGCAGTAGATGTGGTTACATGAACCTCTGTCAAACCTGGAAGGACTACACCGGTCCCTGGATGGCAGTGAGGGAGGAGATATAAGGGCAGGTGTTCCTCCTGTGGTTGCAGGTGAATGTACCTGGGAGAAGGGTGGTTTGGGTGGGAAGGGATGAGTGAACCAAAGGGTTGTGCAAGGAGCAGTCTCAGCAGAAGATCAAAAGGGATGGAGATGTGAAGATGTGACAAGTGGTGGAATCACGTTGGATGTGACGGAAATATCAGAGAATGATGTGTTGGATGCGACGGCTGGTGGGTTAAAAGGTGGGACCAGGAGACCCATGCAAGTCATGGGGAGAACAGACAAACTCCTTACAGACACCACCTGTGGTCAGGATTGAATCCGGGTCTCTGGTGCTGTAAGGCAGCAACTCTGCCACTGAGCCATCATGACACCCACGATTGAAGAGGTCTGAGATCAAATAGTCATTCTGAGACCAAACAAAGCATCAACATCTATCGGTGATGAAGAATTGCTTTGCAAACCTACCACTAGCTCTTTCCTTCACTTTCCTGAAGATAGCAGATAGTTTGATGAGACAATAATTGTTTCATTACATTTGTGCTGCTTTTTACTGAACAGGAAATCCCAGGGGTGATTTACACTTCTTTGCTCCCACTACCAACACTGGGAAGGACAACATTTATTGGCCATTTTTTATTGATCTTGAACTGAATAACTCGATAGTCCACTGCTGTGAATTCATTTTACATGATTTACATATGTTTATAACTTCTGTGTCAACATGCTAACCTTGTATCAGCCATTTGAGGGTAAATAATAATGAAAACACCTGTAAAAACCTGTTGGACAGCAAAATGAACCAACAGTGTAAATAACACATAATCTGCATTGAAAAAATACAAATACACATTTGGTTGTTCTTATTGCATTTAGTGTTGATTTATTTCAGGCTATATAACGGTTTATATCCGCATACATTCAGTAATGTTAATTCATTCAATATCACAGAATGTTTGATTTTGTTTCAAGAATTCACATTGGGTGAATTTCTGTAATCTAATGGTCATAATACAGGGTTACTTGTATGGGTGACAGATTATGGTTTAAATTGTTCTGCTGTAACAAGATTATGACTACATTAATACAGAGAATTATGTAAAATTAATTTGTGGTGTTTGACATGAAACATAAAGCCATTAAAATGCAAATTAAAGCATTTCTGGAAGCAGAGATTATCAGTGAATTAAGACAAATTTCAATAATGATGCAGCAAGACGAAAGAATTCAAAGCTAAAGTGAAAATGTCAAAACTCTTTGCCTGTAACAGAAGACAATGTGTCTTGTCGTCGACCTGTGTGCTGTTGATCTTCTTTGTCATCTCTTGTGCACATTATAAGGATTTGACATCATATTTCAAACTTACACATCCAACACTATTTCCATCACTCGTGAAAGTAATTCGTGCATTGTATTTACCACTTGGTATAGGGATTTTGTAGACATATACTCTCGGTGCCGGTGTTAAAGTTCCCTGAAATGCAAAACTGCAGTTTAAAAATTAATTCATCTTTTACTTTGCCTTATCTGTGCAGAAGAACATACATTTCAACATATAATAAACCATCATTTATTTCCTAATATATCTTTGTCATCATTCATGATCTTACACAATTTGTAGAAAACCAACGTTTTGGCACTCGGAACACTAAAATAGTGTTTAATCAAATCACTAAAATACAGGTATTTTCATTAGTATTTACCCTTGAATGCCTGATACAAGGTTAACATGTTGACGCAGAAGTTGTAAACCATGTAAAATAAATTCACAGCAATGGACTATCGAGTGGCAGTGGCCTCTGCAATCCGTCTGTCTTTTTTTTTTTTGTCCCTTTGACTGTATAGTTAGTTTTTTTATTGTTTTTACCTGTGTATATGTGGGGGGTGGGGGAAACTTTTAAATCTCTTCCCAGCACCGGAGACCTGACCTTTTCCCTGTCGTGTCTCCGTTGTCGTTGAGGCCTTGCACTGTGGAGCGGCCTGCAGCCGGAACGACCTGGGAGCTCCACTCGTGGAGCCTGCAGACTTACTATCGTGGGGCTAGCCGGCATCGGATCATGGAAACGTGGTGACGTGCAGCTGCGGCCCGATTCCGGAGCTTCAGAAGCTCCATCCACAGGTCCGGTGGACGGTGACATCGGGAGCTCGCGGGTCCCTGGTGGGAGACCGCTTTTCGGGGCTCTTGCAACGGTAACTTCTCCCGCCCGAGTTGCGGGGTTCAAGGCGTCCCAGAGCGGGGCCTTCCATCACCGGGTGCGGCTTAAACGGCTGCGGGACTTGTCAGCACCCGCCAGGGGCTCCAATATCAAGACCCGGGCAAAGCCTTACATCGCCCGGCGCGGCCTTAATGGCCGCAGGACTTGCCATCGTCCACCGGGGGCTTTGACATCAGGAGAAGAATGGAGAGACGGGGAGAGACAAGACTGCCTTCCATCACAGTGAGGAGGAGATTCACTGTGATGGATGTTTGTGTGAACTGTGTTGGCTGTGTGTCTTAGTTCTTTTCTTGTTGTATAACTGCAGAAACCAAATTTTGGAATGCATTAAATGGTATTGTATTGTATAGTATAGTTATTCATACTATTCACCAAAAATAATATTTATCTTTACATTAACATACCATTTCTCTTGTGTTTTTTGTTGTGCAGAGGATTGCGCCTAAAATATCTGAGAAATTTGGGCAAGATTTATCTGTGTAGTAACATTCAAGGCTTAAATTTACGCCCTGCTTTTCAGGGTGCAAGACTTGAAGGTAAACTAATCCCATCTGTCTGCACATGATCTATGTCCCTCGTAGATCAAGTTGTTATGTTGGATGGTCACAATTCCCTGCATTTGATCCTTCACCTCAACCCTTCCGACCCATATATCTGTCCAGAAGTGTTTTAAAAGTCATAATTGCATCCACTCTATAACCTCCTCTGACAGTTCATTCCAGTGATGGACTCTACCTAGGTATGTTACAAAACTTACCTTGAGCAGCGCTGCAGTTCTGCCGCTTCCCGTGTGCGTGACTTTGGCGCCTTTCAGAGGGGGATGGGCTTAAAGTGCCCTTTTCCTACAGACTGGGCAAATCGATCCATGTCGGGAGATTTCGCTGCGGAAGAAAAATCACTCCGATATTTCATTAATGAAGGTATTTTTAAATTACGCTACATTATTTATTATCTAATTTAAAAATCACCTTCAAAAGCCGTAAGCGCCGACAACGGGAAGGATTTTGCGTAGGGGAGAAAAAAAGGTACATTGGGGGAACAGCTTGCATTGAGGGAACGGGTGAGTGGTGGAATCTTGCATTGAGGGAGCAGACCGAACATGTCTGCACTTGGTCTAGTCTGACAATAAAACACACTTGATTCTTGACTCTTGAGGTTCTCAAGGGAACAAACTAACAGATTGTTCTACACTGACAGGAATGACCCATCATGTCCATGTCCCATTCTAACATAAAACAAACATAATTTCATCATGTAACAGGAAATATCAAACTCACCTTCTCGAGAATACAAAGTCTGCCCAACAGTCTACAAAAAGTTACGTCACATTTGTGAATAGGCGGACAATCAATTTTGTCCCAAGTTTTTCCGTTAAATTTGCTGAATTGTAGTTTAGCCTAAGAAAATTAAAAGTAGAAATGCAAGGGTTATTTCTGTGAAGTGAAAAGGATTGAAATTACAACGCAGCTTCGCATCGTGTTCCAAGCATTTGTGATAAAATAACTAAATCCTTCGGATTCACTGGAGAGACAAGAAAAACACAGTCAGTGTCTTCTCGCAGGCCAACACCCAATTTAGGCCCTCGTTATACACAATCTGTTACACTGATATGTCTGACACAGACTTCCTTTGCTATTGTTGTTCTATCCCATGGGAAAATATTATATTACTACCTCTGCTAAATGACATGGGAAGTGGTCATATGGTCATACCTGGTCATAATGTCATCATTCAGGGTCTTATGAGACAGATCACTATCGGGGGCAAGAAATTGATGGTACCGTTGGAGGAAAATTTGATAACAGTAAACTTAGTTGTGTTATGAAAGGATGAGACATTAAGATTTATCGCAACCAAACATCCACCAAAACTACACCTCCATGCTGATTGGAAGGCACTGATGAAGGAGGGTCGATGGTTATTCAGAGGATGAGAATGGTCTGAAATCACTAAGACCAGTACCTCATTGAAATAATGAAATGCTTGGATAGAGTGGATGTGGAGAGGATGTTTCCACTGCTGTGAGAGTCTAGGTCTAGAGGTCATAGCCTCAGAATTAAAGGACGTTCCTTTAGGAGGAAGGAGATAAGAAGTCATTTTACTCAAAGGTTGGTGAATCTGTGGAACTATTTGCCACAGAAGTCTGTGAAGGCCAAGTTAATGGATATTTTTAAAGCAGAGATAGATAGATTCTTGCCTAGTACGAGTGTCAGGGGTTATAGGGAGAAGGCAGGAGAATGGGGTTAGGAGGGAGAGATAGATCAGCCATGATTGAATGCTGGAGTAGATTTATGGGCCGAATGGCCTAATTCTTCTCCCTTAACTTATGAGCCTCATGAGCTCTTCCTGCATGCCCAACCAATATCAGGGTTTTCAGCTTATTATGTTGCTTCCTGTTTTACCAAAGTAAGAATATCAAAACAAATACATTCAATAACATTCCAAATACTAATACATGTGACATAATCTTAATCTATGGGTGTACAATGTCATTCAGTCCCAGTTCCAGGCTCTTTCCCACAAAGTCTGTTTATTCAAAATGTCCTCTGCATCTCTGCCATGCTTCTGAATAGTCATCGGCTCATAAGTGATAGGAACAGAGTTAGGCATCGATATGTTCCAGTAGGTGTAATAGAGGTTGTTATTTAATATAGTTTAATTACAGAAGTTCATTAGTGTACATTAGATTCAGATTCAATTTTAATTGTCATTGTCAGTGTACAGTGCAGAGACAACGAAATGCATTTAGCATCTCCCTGGAAGAGCGACACAGCAAATGATTTGAATAAATAACAATAAGTGTCCGGGGGGGGGGTGATTGGCAGTAGAAGTTCACCAGGATCTGAGGAGACAGATGGACCTTCTTCAGTCTCCTCAGGAAGAAGAGACGCTGGTGAGCCTTCTTGATCAGAGTTGAGGTATTGTGGGTCCAAGAGAGGTCGTCGGAGAGGATTACATTCTAACAATGATATGGCAAGAAATCCAAGTTTAAATTTCGACTGAAAATGAGAATTATTCAGGCAGCTCTCCATTGGTTCAACAATATGAACAATGAATGAATATGAACTTATGAAACATCAGCTGTTATAAGACAATCAGCACAAAATACACGGATATGAAATTAGATGACACGATGCCCCAGTTTGACAGTGCCAAAGTAGAGATTCCAACTTCAAATTCCAAGGAGTCAATATCACCAACAACTTCTCCTGGACCACCCATATTGAAGCAACGACCAAGAAAGCACACCAATGTCTCCACTTCCTGAGAATGCTTAGGAATTTCAGCATGTCCCCTACAACTCTCACCATCTTCTACAGATGCACCACAGAAAGCATTTTATCAGAATGCATCACAGCTTGTTTCGGGAACAGCTCCATCCAAGACCGCAAGATATTGTGGCGAATTGTGGACGCAGCCCAGACCATCACACAAACCAGCTTCCATTCTATTGATGCTATTTATACCTCACACTGCCTCAGCAAGGTCAGCAGCATAATCTAGGATGGGTCGCACCCTGGCCACTCCCTCTCCTACCCTCTTCCATCAGGCAAAAGGCAAAGAAGTGTGAAACCACAACACCTCCAGATTCAGGGACAGTTTCTTCCCAGCTGTTATCAGGCAACTGAATAATCCTACCATAACCAGAAAGCAGTGCTGAACTGCTATCTACCACATTGGTGACCCTCGGACTATGGACTTGATCGGACTTTGCTGTCTTTACCTTGCATTCAACGTTATTCCCTTATCATGTATCTATACACTGTAAATGGCTCGATCATAATCATGTATTGTCTTTCTGCTGGCTTGATAGCAAGCTACAAAAGCTTTTCACTGTACCTCTGTACACATGAAAATAAACTAAACTGCAAAATGTAGAATGGATTGTATGAATACCCACTCACCATCACTCTCGGGGTTGAACGACTCAATTCAGCAGTCCATTTAGCGGTGACATTTCCTGGTATTATAAGTGGATGAGGATTGATTACAATAGGTGAAAAATGAAGCGGGTCTTCGGGTGCACCGCAGTCTTCAGAATTAGTGGCATCAGACTAAAAGGAGAAAGTGGATGAGTTCTATAAATGGCAGAGCTTACTCTGAGCATAAGCAGACATGCTTCATTTCTTTTTCGTTAGTTTCTCACAATTCTTTTATTCTATCTATATCACCATCTCTATCTCCTGTTTACTTTCCCCTGACTCTCGGTCTGAAGAAGGGTCTTGACCCTAAATGTCACCTACTCCTTTTCTCTAGAGATGCTGAGTTACTCCAACATTTGTGTTTATCTCATGCTCCATTTCTAATTTTTTTTAATTGAACAAACTAATCTTATTCTTGTGGTTTCACTGTTCGATCTTCTCTGTCATTTACATCCCAGGCAGATGATTTGCTTGATGATCAAAGATGTAAAACAGATCACCAAAGTAAATTTATTTTCCAAAACAAATATTCATGTATAATACTTTATTCTTGTACAATACTTGCCAATCTTGCCTATTTTATAGAAGATATTGGGGGATTGAACACTAGAGAAGGGAGATTAATCTCCAAATTAATAAGGCATTGATCAGACCTTAGCTGGAGTAGTTCCTGTGCACAGTGATGGTCACCATGCCCAGAAGAAAGATGAGAAAGAACAACTTGCGATTACCTGCAGTGAACCTGGAAACCTGCACATGTTTGGAGTGTGGGAGAAAACTAGAGCACCTGGAAAATAACCCATGCTGCGTGACAGCGTGAACATACAAATTCCATACAGACAACACCCATAGTCAGGATCAAACCCGTGCCTACAGGGCTGTTTCTTCGACTGCTCTACGCTGTGTCATTGTGCCATCCTTCTGTGACAGTAAATTGCTCAGCTCTCATTTTATCTCAAGTTATCTTTCAACAAATGGCTCATTAATCTGAGAGACAAATTTGCAAACACTTTTGCTTCTTTCCAATAGAATACTTACACACAATCCAATCAAATGCTTACCATTCTTAACTGGCCGAGCCAGCAAGTGACCAGGAAAATGACACTGAAGTGAATCGCCATCGTTCTTTGACTTCAGAGAATGAAGAGATGTACCAAAGCTTGGTTAGTTGGGCAGTTTTATGGAGCTTGAGAATGGGTGTCAACGTCAATGTAACTAATCATTAGCATTTCTTTGCTTCAATTTACATAATTAATGTTGTATGTATATATATATTTAGATTTCAAGATTGGTCCAATATTTTTTTTCATAACATTATGTGCACATTTTAAAATTGAAATTAAAGACAAACACCGTGGTTTTCACTTAAAGGCTCCTCATCCTCCCCTGTATCTTTGATGGAAGAATAATGGACCTTTTTGGATAAACATAGAAAGGCCTAGACAAAATGGATGTGGAGAGGATGTTTCCAGTTGTGGGAGAGTCCAGGTCCAGGCACAATGGAGTAGAGGAGGAATTTCTTTAGCCAGAGGGTGGTGAATCTGTGGAATTCATTGCCACAGACGGCTGTGGAGGCCAAGTCATTGGGTATTTTTAAAGTGGAGATTAATATGTTCTGATTAGTTAAGGTGCCAAGTCAGGACGACCACACAATTCTTCTCGGATAGGCTATTTTAAACAAATACTGTCTGTTGGCTATTTGTTTTATTGTGAAACTGTGATATGTGATGAGTGAGGAGTGGGGCAAGAGGTTTAACTAACATCTGAGGTTAGTGAGGTGAGTGCATATCATGGTCAGGGGAAATAGCATTGGTTAAAATTACAGTCAAAGAAAAGTCAATGTACTTATGGACTTCCAGAAGGCATTTGCAAATATTCTTCATTGAAGCTTGATAGGTAAAGTTGAAACTCTGGGGATTAAATGCAATTTATTGAGCAGGACTAAAGATTGGCGAAGTTGCAGGCAACAAAGGTTCCGTGAAGAACCCCGCCAGTCGGCATGTGCGTCATTACGTCTGACGCATGGCGCAGCGACCAGCTGGGAGGAGCGGCGCTTCTCCAGCGGCAAGTTTAAAAAGCCTCAGGTAAGTGTTTAACTTCTCCGAGGTCTTTGCGTCTGGTAACGCTTGTTGCAGGAGGACAAGTGCAGATATGAAAATATCCGGAACAGCGAGGCGAGCCGTGCCGACAATGTCTCAACCCCACGAGAGTGCGGATAGCAGGCGGCCGTCTAGTTCATCAACGGAGTCGTTGGTTGTTAAACCACAGACTTGGTGTCGGAGAACACTGTGCCTACGCCAGAGGGGCGTAAGGCTACTCAAAATTCTGTCCGGCCGATAGACTCAGACGAGTCCGGCCAAGAGGGTTCGACCCTAGAAATGGATACCGCGGAACGGGTATCCAGGATGGAGCTCCTGTTGGAGAGGATGCTCCATCCAGGACGCCGGCCTCTCCAAGAGCCCGCGTCAGCAGCACCTGCTGGGCTGCCAAGTATTTTCCTCCAGGACGAGGAAAGTATACCGGGTCAGATGGAATCTGACGCCGACTCACAGGGGTCAGCAATAGAGGCTGCCCCCACGGGACGAGCTGCAAGCGCCAGAGATCCCATTTCTGGCAGCCAGGTTTGCCGTCCCTACAGACTCTGGCGAGCCGCTTGGAGAGGAGCTGGCTGCCTGCATAAATTACCTGGCCTCCCACCAGCACCAAGAGCAGGCTATGGACACTAATCCCAAAAAGTATGAGACCCCCGAGAACTGTATCCTGTTGAAGGTGCCGACAGTTAATCATTCCATTTGGGGCCATATGGGGGCAAGCATCCGAGCGCAGGAGATTAAACTGCAGCGGGTGCTCAAGCTCTTGGCGTCTGGAATAACGAATTTTGGTAGGTCGGTGGATGGTGGGCTCCTGACTGAAGTTCAGCAGGATGCCCTAGCTCTTATGTGCAATGTGCACTTTGAGATTAATTGTCTCAGAAAGAGTACCGTCCGCCCCACCATTAATCCCAGGTTTGCTGCCTCATGCAAGCCTGGCACCATCCAGCTGCCGAATCTATTATTTGGAGAAGACTTGGCCAAAAGGGTAAAGGAGCTGGATGATGAAACCAATGTCGTGCTTATCAAGGCACCTGTAACTAACAGAACTCTCCGATCGCAATACCCCTATAAGTGGTTTGTGGAAACCGGGGTTGGGCAAGGACCAAGCCGACCGTTTAATGTCCGCAACTGGCGCTCTCCAGCATGAGCAAGGGGAAACATGCCTTTACAACCCAGGACCAGGCAAAGACACCGGTAGGTGGGTCTGGCTCCTGTTGAAACATATTGTAAGAGAATTGCCTAGCAGTTGGAGGGAGGTTAATTCTAGGTTATTCTACACCATTCTGGGAGAATGGTGTAGAATAACCTAGAATGTGTTTATACTGCAGCGTATTCAAGGGTTTAAAATTGAATTTATTCCTACCAAAACGGGCACTCATCTTCTCACAAAAAGAGAATTTGATGATACAAGCTGAAATAGCAAGACTATATCTCAAGGGAGTAGTTGAGAAAACAGTCTATCAGACCCATCAATTCATGTCTAATGTGTTCACTTGACCAAAGAAGGATGGTGGGTGTAGAATAATATTGGATTTAACAGGACTTAATCCGTTTGTGCAGTATCAACATTTTAAAATGGAAACGTTTGTTACTGCCAAGCATCTGCTTTCCAGGGGGTGTTATATGGCATGTATAGATCTCTAAGATGCGTATTATTCAGTGCCTGTTCAGAAAGACTATCGCAGATATTTGAAATTTAACTGGATGGGACAATTGTGGCAGTTTCGAGCTCTACCTGATGGATTAACCTCAGCTCCTCGCCGATTTACTAAATTGCTAAAACCAGTACTTGGGTTATTATGATCACAAGGCCATATAATCATGGCCTATTTAGATGATATTCTAATCATTGGAAACACCTTTGACGAAGCTGAATTCTCAGTGTCAGCTGTTCAACTCCTGGTGCAGAGGCTAGGTTTCATTGTCCACCCAGTTAAATCGAAATTGGTGCCTGTTAACATAATTGACTATCTGGGTTTCACAGTTGATTCCAATCACATGTCTGTAACTCTGCCCCAGGGCAAGAGACTAGATTTAATTGAAGGCTGCATCAACCTCTTAAAGGAAAAATCACCTTCAATTAAACAGGTTGCGAGTTTAATTGGTAAATTGGTAGCAGCCTTTCCAACAGCCCAATATGGACCTTTGCATTATCAGCATTTACAGAGAGCAAAGGTATAGGCACTGAGAATACATGCAAACCATTACAATCGGACCATGCAATTAGCACCAATTGAAGTCTCTGGTCAAAAGTACTGCTGCTGACGCTTCGCTCCAACAGCTGGCTGCAGTCATTCAGCGGGGGTGGCCCGAACGACATTCTTCCCTACCCGCCGCGGCAGTGCCTTACTTCCTAGTCCGTGACGAGCTGGTGCTGCGAGATGGCGTGATCGTAAAGGGCCACAAGGTGGTGGTGCCTGAAGCTCTACGGCAACAGTATTTTGAAACTGCTCATCGTGGCCATCCCGGGGCCGAGGCCACTCTCTCCATCGCTCAGAGCCAGTTTTACTGGCCTGATATGGCCACTTTCTTCCGGGACAGGGTGTCGTCATGCCCTACATGCAACAGTCTCGCTCCACAACAGCAGCGGCAGCCCCTTTTGCAGCAGCCCGCACCAGACCTGCCATGGTCTGCGCTGGCGACCGACATTTTCGAATGGCACGGCAAGCACTTCTTGGTGCTTGTCGATTCCTACTCGAACTGGTTTGAGGTTGACCAGCTGTCCTCTCTCTCATCCTCTGCCGTCATTGAGATGCTGCGCCGCCACTTCGCCACCTTTGGGTCCCCTGCAAGCCTGCAGTCTGGCAACGGCAGCCAGTTCACCAGCGCTGAGTTCAAACACTTTGCTGTCCGTTGGAACGTTCGGCACTACACCAGCAGCCCTGAATACCCTCAAAGCAACGGCTTGGCTGAGCGCGCTGTCCGCAGTGCGAAGGGGTTGCTGGAACATTGCCGCCTTTCTAAATCAGATATTTATCTTGCTCTCCTGAACCTCCGTAACATTCCCCGCGACCACGTCCTGGGGTCCCCGGCGCAACGCCTCATGTCCCGAGTCACGCGTCCTCCCATTCCGGTTGCCCAACCGACCCTTACCCCCTCCGTGCTGAAACCTGCCATGGTCCGTGAGCGTATTGCTAACAAGCAGTTCATCCAGAAGCCCTCCCATGACAGGTCCTGCCGCGTTCTTCCTCCTCTGTCTCCTGGCCAAGTTGTCCATATGCGCTCCACCTCCGGTCACCCTGGGCTTGCAGTTGTTGTCGGATCTGCCGGTTCGCCTCGTTCTTACTTGGTTAACCTCGATGGCACGGTCTACCGTAGGTCACGTCAGCACCTTTGCCTGGTGAATGAGCCTCCACCCCCTCCTGCTGTCCCACATGCTTCCCCCATGTCTGCTCTGCCGCCTCCGGCTTTCCCTGGCCCTGAGCCCCCCCGGACCATCCCGGTCCTTCTTCCCGTGCCTGTCCCTGTCTCTCCTCCCGTCTCACCCCCCTCCTCTCCCTCGTCGCCGCAGCGCTCACCGCCCCGCGGCTCTCCTGCCAGGTTTTCCCCTCCCGCTCCGGTTCTGCTCGTTCCCGTGGGGGGAGGAGGTGTGAGCGGGATGCGCACCCGCTCTGGCCGTCTCGTGCAGCCACCTGACCGTTATGGCGAATATGTATGATTCGGTGCTGCGTTATTGTTTCTTTGTGTTCCATTTGCCCTAGCGCATGAGACATGGTCGGCTGTCACTTTCCTTTCTTTTGTAGAGGAAGGATGTAGATGATTAGTGCATGTCCCTTTAATTGTAGTTACGTAGCCCTGCTAACCACTCCCCTATAATCAAGTATATCTGTGTCTTCCCATCCCCTAGCTCCCTCTCTAGTGAACGTGACAGACCATGTACAGCTAGGGCAGTAATGTGTGTGTAGTTAATAAAAGCTATAGTAAAGAATCCCTTGTGTACGTGCATGTTCTTTACACCATCTGAAGCCATTGCAGAGATACAGTGGTGGATTAGAAACGTATTAAATTGTTATGGCACAATTTTGACAAGAGCACCATCACTTATTTTGCAGACTGATGTCAGTGCCCTAAGTTGGGGTGCTACTGATACCAGATCTAGTTGTGGAGGCAGATGGGATACGCATGAGGAACAGATTCTCCAATCACATGGAATTAATTATTTAGAACTGTTAGGAGCGTTCTATGGGCTCAAAGCTTATTGTATCACGAAGCATCACTTTCATGTGCAGTTGCAGATTGAGAACACTATGGCAGTGGTGTATGTCAATCATATGGGTGGAATCAAGATGAAATCATGTGATGGATTGGCTAACACTATTTGACACTGGTGCATAAAAAATAATATTTGGATTTCAGCTGTTTACTTGCCAGGCAATATGGTGGCAGACACCAGGTCACACAAATTCAAGGACAACATCGAGTGGATGTTGAAACGTGAAATATTTGGTGAAATTGTCCTTCGGTATGGGATGCCAGATATCGATTTATTTACATCCAGACTTAATCACCAGGTACCGAAGTATGTGGGAACCAAACCCAGGGGCAGTGGCAGTAAATGCATTCTCACTGCACTGGGGCGGAATGTTTGTATATGTTTTTCCACCCTTCTGCCTCATTAGCCGGTGTCTGACTAAGATCAAGCAGGACACCACTACAGGGGTTCTGGTAGTGCCTGACTGGCCTACACATCCATGGTTCCCACTCATTTCGGAAATAACCACGCACCTCATTGTGCTGCTTCCAAAACGTGTAAATTTATCGGTGCATCCTGTGACTGGGGACACACACCCATTGAATGATCGTGTAAATTTGTTGATTTGCAGATTTTAAATAGGCCGTACCCGAGTCTTGGACTGTCCAATCAGTGTGTGGATACCATCACATAATCCTGGAGGGATAGCACAAAAAGGAAATACCTCTCTCATATCAGGAAATGGGAGGAATTTTGCTTATATGGGAACATCACTTATCACACGGCCTCCATCCCAGATGTGCTAGAATTCCTATCCCACTTACACTCCAATGAAGGGCTGAGTTACAGTGCCATCAACAGTGCCAGGAGTGCCCTGTCAGCGCACTTGTGCCGAGGGTCAGATCTCCAGCCTTTAGGGTCACACCCGTTAATATCGAGATTCATGAAGGGTGTGTTTAATTCCAATCCTCCTAGGCCGAGGTAGTCTCAAATCTGGGATGTGAGCTTGGTACTCACGGTGCTCCGTCAATGGGGAACAGCTTTACTCCAGCAGTTTGTGCATACAATGTTGCCAGGTTAGCAAAATGATAGAGTTTCATAAAGTGAAATTGGTTACAACTTGTAAATACGTTCAGCGCTGACCAAAATTGTGGGCAGACGTGTCTGTAGAACCTGTTTACTGGATATCGAACTTTTGAATAAAGATCTGTTTAAAACTCCAGGAGTCGTTTATCAGACCACTAAAATATATATATATATATATATATATATATATATATATATATATATATATATATATATATATATATATATATACACACACACACACACACAAGCACGCACACACGCACACATATGTACACACAAAAATCAAACAATAATAGTGCAATAATAACAATAATACTATGTAGTTCAGAGCTTATTTGGAGGTTATAATGTTTAATAGCCGAATGGCTGTCGGGAAGTAACTATTCCTGAACCTGAACGTTACAGTTTTCAGGCTGCTGTTCTTCTTCCCTTTGGCCGGGTGAAATGAGTGTGTGGCCATGGTGGTGTGGGCCTCTGATGATGCTGGCTGCCTTTTTGAGGCACCGAATCCGATCAATTTGTTTGATGGTTGGGAGGTAAGAGCCAGTGATGGACTGGGCAGTGTTCCACAACCTTTTGCAGTCTTCTTCGCTCCTGGGCATTCAAGTTGCCGAACCAGGCCATGATGCAGCCAGTCAATATGCTCTCTATTGTACACCTGTAAGGTCCTATGTAGGTTGATAATTCAGTATTGCTGACTACTTTTGTGAACATTCAATTGTACACTAACAATGGAGAAAGTGTACACTAATGGAGAAATTAGACACTATACACTGGAAGAGGACTTTGATGTTTTATTTCTTAGTTTGTTCCTCCTTTCTCACTCTGTACATTAAAAATGCATTTTTGTTTACTAATGGTGCTGTTTCCAAATATGCTGTCTCTATGAAGCAATTGTGATTTTAGGAACATGCAGTAACATCAATAGGAGGGTGGATTCAAGTGCACTCTCGTACAGCTGTTGATCCGGATTTATGTCCTGTAGACATTGTACACCGAAGGAACTGCAAATATTGGATTACCAAATACTGATCCATAAAGTGAAGTTGATTACAAATTGGAAATACAGCACACCGTTAACCTGCAATTTGGAAGTGAGAAGGTGAAATCAGATGTGTTGGTATTACAGCTGAGCAAAGGGAACTACCGAGTCATGAGGGAGGAGATGGCAAAGATTGACTGGAAAGGGCCTTTAGTAGGAATGACGGTAGAGCAGCAATGGAATGATTTTCCGTGGATAATTCGGAAGGTGCACGATCATTTCATTCCAAAGAGGAAGAAAGATTCCAGGGAGAGAATAAGATGACCATGGCTGACAAGGGAGGTAAAGGACAACATAAAAACAAAAGAGAAGGCATATAACATTGCAAAGATTAGTTGGAAGCCAGTAGATTGGGATTTAAAAAAAAAAACAACAAGGTAATATGGAAGTTATATTAAAGAATATTGAATTAAAACATTTATCATAGCCAGCAGATGTCAGCTATTTTACGTAATCAGACATCAGCCTATTTTATTTTAGACTCACGTGATTTCTAGCCATTTGTTTTTTGTTACATTTTTTTATTAATTAGAAGCAACTACATAATAAAAAGCAGTATGTTCGTTGTTGGCATAATGAAAAGCATTTTGTTCTTTGTAGACATACATTATCAGTATTATTTATATTAACAATTGCATAATATTGTACTTCTATATATTTTTTTTCCATTTTTTATAAAGATAGAAATTGATAGAGAAAGGTTAAACAAAAAAAGGATAAAAAGTTGAGAAAGAATGGAATGTTCTATAGATTATGCATCGTCAGATATATATCTGCATTTTATGAAATGTACTTCTTCATCTATTCTTTGATTCAGGTTTCAGTCGGGTTCTCGTGCCGAACCAGTTTGCCCCTTCAAATATTCAATAAATGGGGACTATATTATTTTAAATAGTTCTTGCTTGTCCATTAAGACAAATCGTAATCTTTCCAAATATAGGGTCTCCGACATTTCTGTGGTCCACATTTTAATTGTGGGGTTATAGGGCCTTTCCAAAATTTTAATATTAAATTTTTCCCAATTATTAAACTATAATCAATAAAAGTTCTTTGATTCGAAGTAATGAATTGATTTTGTTCTGTTATTCCTAATATTATTCATTTTGACCAGTTTGGTATTGACGACTTCTGAGATTATCTTAAAAACTTCCATCCAAAAATGATTAATTTTTATACAACTTACGAATGTGTGCGTTAGGTTAGCCTCTAAGTGTTGACATTTATCACAAATAGGGGAAACACTTGGAAAAATTCTATTCAGTTTGGTTTTTGAATAATGCAATCTAGTGGGGTTCAGCAAGGCTCAGTGCTGGGACCCCAGCTATTTACAATATACATTAATGATCTGGATGAGGGAATTGAAGGCAATATCTCCAAGTTTGCGGATGACACTAAGCTGGGGGGCAGTGTTAGCTGTGAGGAGGATGCTAGGAGACTGCAAGGTGACTTGGATAGGCGGGGTGAGTGGGCAGATGCAGTATAATGTGGATAAATGTGAGGTTATCCACTTTGGTGGCAAAAACAGGAAAGCAGACTATTATCTAAATGGTGGCCGATTAGGAAAAGGGGAGATGCAGCGCGACCTGGGTGTCATGATACACCAGTCATTGAAAGTAGGCATACAGGTGCAGCAGGCAGTGAAGAAAGCGAATGGTATATTAGCTTTCATAGCAAAAGGATTTGAGTATAGGAGCAGGGAGGTTCTACTTCAGTTGTATAGGGTCTTGGTGAGACCACACCTGGAGTATTGCGTACAGTTCTGGACTCCAAATCTGAGGAAGGACATTATTGCCATAGAGGGAGTGCAGAGAAGGTTCACCAGATTGATTCCCGGGATGTCAGGACTGTCTGATGAAGAAAGACTGGATAGACTCGGTTTATATTCTCTAGAATTTAGGAGATTGAGAGGGGATCTTATAGAAATTTACAACATTCTTAAGGGGTTGGACAGGCTAGATGCAGGAAGATTGTTCCTGATGATGGGGAGGTCCAGGACAAGGGGTCACAGCTTAAGGATAAGGGGGAAATCCTTTAGGACCGAGATGAGAAGGACTTTTTTCACACAGAGAGTGGTGGGTCTCTGGAACTCTCTGCCACAGAAGGTAGTTGAGGCCAGTTCATTGGCTATATTTAAGAGGGAGTTAGATGTGGCCCTTGTGGCTAAGGGGATCAGAGGGTATGGAGAGAAGGCAGGTACGGGATACTGAGTTGGATGATCAGCCATGATCATATTGAATGACGGTGCAGCCTCGAAGGGCCGAATGGCCTACTCCTGCACCTAATTTCTATGTTTCTATGTTTCTACCTAACAATGTTACAGAAACAGTGCTATTCTTCAGAAAAGTAGAATAGCAATAAGAATAGTGTAACGTGATATAGTGACTACGAGTACAGAGGAGGTGTAAGGACTGAGTTTATAACTGTTTGTGGAGATAAAATTGCTGCATTCTCTCTGCTGAGAGATCAAGACAAAATGTGCTTCTTTGTTTAGAGATTAATGGGAGTGGGGTGTGGTCGGATGTTGAGTTAGTAGGATTTTGATTGGTTGGGATCTTAATGGGGTGTGGTTAGAATTTGAGTGACGGTGAGTCTGACTAGTCACGATCAGAATCAATGTCGAATCACAGCGCTCAGGAACCTGACTGATAGGGATTAGACCGTCCTACTTTAACTTAAAAGGGGAGATAAGAATTATATAAGTGTTAATTTTGAAACTTTAATCTGTGTAGAAAATGGCATAATTTCCTTGAAGTAAGAATGGAACGAATGTGATTTGTGTGTAAAAACCAGTTTTGAATGAATGAGGAAGTTCATATATGTGATAAGTCTTTTGTTTGTTGTAGACCACATGCTGTAAGGGTATGTGTTCCTTTAAGAAATTGTAAGCAATGGGGGAGGTTACGAACAGCTGTAAGGTAATGATTAACGCTTTGTAGCATCGCAACTTTGGAGAAAGTTGGAAAATGTAGGTTGCTTGGTTTTTCTGATGTTTCTATAGATTTCTTTTCAGTAAAGTTAATTTGGAAAATAGTTACTAGTTCTAGGAATTAGAAATTTAAAGTAGTGGTGAGAATGGATTGAAATAATTGGAAATAAGTTAATTGCTGAAACATGACCAGCTTTTGTGGTTTGTTTAGATAAACATTCTGGTTGGAGAAGGGTAATTATTGTTTGCTGAGATTTTCAGAAACAGTTGTGAGGAAGTGGCCCAAAGAAGGCACTTTCAAGATGAATATTGCAAAGATAGGAAAAAGACTTGCAGACCAGCAGGAAGAGGTGCAGAGAAAAATGATGCAAATGTAACTTGAAGAGTTCAAAAAGAAAGAGCGTGAAAAAGGAAAGACAATGTTGTCAATAACAACAGGCCTGATTGAAAAGACTGAAATAAGTGATGCACCGAAGTGAAGTCCGCGGTAAGTTCGCAAGGACAGAGAGGCACACAGAGAGGGGGACATGGAGGCACATATAGAGAGGGTCACAGAGGCACACACACCTAAGGAAATGGAGGCACACAGAGAGGGACACGGAGGCACACAGAGAGGGTCACACAGAGAGGGACACGGAGGCACACAGAGAGGGTCACTTAGAGAGGGACACGGAGGCACACACAGAGAGGGACACAGAGACATGACATGAGGCGGTGCGTAGTGCGTCGAGGCGGCTGCGGGCCGACAGGCCGTTGCGCGCAAAATTTTTGAACACGGTCAGTTTTTCGGAGCCGCGCGCGATGTTGGGACCAGCCCCGCACAACTCCATTCGACTCCGGCGATCGAAGTGGGACCAGCCCCGCGAGGCCGGACGGCTCAAGCGACCACATTAGGTCGCGGTCACCACATGGAGTCGTATGCTGGTGGGACAGACCCTTTACTCCAGCAGTTTGTGCATACAATGTTGCCAGGTTATGAGTTTCATAAAGTGAAATTGGTTACAACTTGTAAATCCAACACACCTAAGGTCCTTCCTGGGGTGATGCAGTGCAATGCATTATTCCAACCAGGTTTTATCCACCATGGTCTAGAAAATGTTGGACATAGATCTGACTTCAGCATGTATCCTGTATACAAGTAGATCCCTTTATCAAGAGTCAAGAGTGTTTTATTGTCATATGTCCCAGATAAAACAATGACATTCTTACTAGCAGCAGCACAACAGAATAATTAAACATAGTAACTGCCCACAATATAATAAACAAGAGAGAAATAAAAGTTCAGTGTGAATATATACACATACTCACAAATACACATAAATATAGATCATATTGTAGCGGCCCCCGCTAGCGCACACATATACAGAACCCGCCGTTCGGAAGTCGCGGTCACGTGACTGGGGTGGGGCTGCTTGTTTTGCGCAGTTTTTCACTTGCGCGCGTGAGTTCAGCGCTGACCACCATTGTGGGCAGACGTGTCTGTAGAACCTGTTTACTAGATATCGAACTTTTCAATAAAAATCTGTTTAAAACTCCAGTAGTCGTTTCTCAGACCACTAAAATATACACACGCACACACATATGTACACACAAAAATCAAACAATAATAGTGCAATAATAACAATAATACTATGTAGTTCAGAGCTTATTTGGAGGTTATAATGTTTAATAGCCGAATGGCTGTCGGGAAGTAGCTATTCCTGAACCTGAACGTTGCAGTTTTCAGGCTGCTGTTCTTTCTTCCCGAATGCCGGGGTGAAATGAGTGTGTGGCCAGGGTGGTGCGGGCCTCTGATGATGCACCGGCTTTTTGAGGCACTGATTCCGATCAATTTGTTTGATGGTGGGGAGGCCAGAGCCAGTGATGGACTGGGTAGTGTTCACAACCTTTTGCAGTCTTCTTTACTCCTGGGCATTCAAGTTGCCGAACCAGGCATGATGCAGCCAATCAATATGCTCTCTACTGTAATCTGTAAGGTCCTATGTAGGTTGATAATTCAGTATTGCTGACTACCTTTGTGAACATTAAATTGTACACTGACAATGGAGAAAGTATACACAAATGGAGAAATTATACACTATACACTGGAAGAGGGTTTTGATGTTTTATTTCTTGGTTTGTTCCTCCTTTCTCACTCTGCACATTAAAAATGCATTTTTGATTGTTTACCTTTTGAAATTGGGTCAATTCTATTTGCTATTACCAAATTAAGCAAAAAAAACCTATAGAGAAAATCCTATAATAGACAGTGGAATACGCACTTGGAAACAAATAAAGAAAACATTAAAATTGGATTATATACCACTATCTCTTCCTAATGTAAACAATGCAGCATTTAAACCCTCATGGATGGATAAGGGTTTTTTACAATGGAAAAAACATGGAATTACAAAGATGATTTCTATAGGAAAAATACATTTCTCTCATTTCAGGAATTACAACAAATTTATGGGCTTCAATCAAAGGATTACTTTAGATATTTACAAATCAGAGACTATGTTAAGTCAATTACAAATGAATATAGATTTAGAAAGATAGAATTTTTTGATGAATGTTTGAATAAACATCCGAACATGGCAAAACTGATACCATATATTTATAGTATTTTATTAGATAGCGACGCTCCAAAGACGGATTTATATAGGCAATCATGGGAATATGAATTAGGTCAAACAATTAGTCCAGAAATTTGGGATGATAGCTTACAACATATACATCACTGTTCGTTAAACACTAGACATTCTTTAATACAATTTAAAGTATAGCATAGACTGCATTATTCAAAAACAAAACTGAATAGAATTTTTCCAAGTGTTTCCCCTATTTGTGATAAATGTCAACACTTAGAGGCTAACCTATTGCACTCATTCGTAAACTGTATAAAAATTAATAATTTTTGGATGGAAATTTTTAAGATAATCTCAGAAGTCGTCAATATCAAACTGGTCCCGGACTCAAAATTAATAATATTAGGAATAACGGAACCAAATCAATTCATTACTTCAAATCAAAGAATTTTTATTGATTATAGTTTAATAATTGGGAAAAAATTAATATTAAAATTTTGAAAAGGCTCTATAACCCCCACAATTAAAATGTGGACCACAGAAATGTCAGAGACCCTATATTTGGAAAGAATAAGATTTGTCTTAATGGACAAACAAGAACTATTTAAAAAAATATGGTCCCCATTTATTGAATATTTGAAGGGGCAAACTGGTTCGGCACGAGAACCCGACTGAAACCAGAATCGAAGAATAGATGAAGTAGTACATTTCATAAAACGCGGATATATCTCCAACAATGTAGAATCTGTAGAATATTCCATTCTTTCCCAACTTTATATATAAATATATATATATTTTTTTTAAATCTTTTTCTGCTATTTTCTACCTTTATAAAAAATGAAAAAAAAATAATATAGAAGCACAATTATTAAACAAGGATTAACATAAATAATACTGATTATACATATCTTCAAAGAACAAAATAATTTTTATTATGTCAACAATGAACACACACCTTTTTTTAAAATTATGTAATTACTTCTAACTAATAAAAAAAATTAACAAAAAAAAATGCATTTTTGTTTACTAATGGTGATGTTTCCAAATATGCTGTCTCTATGAAGCAATTGTGATTTTAGGAACATGCAGTAACATCAATAGGAGGGTGGATTCAAGTGCACTCTCGTACAGCTGTTGATCCGGATTTATGTCCTGTAGACATTGTACACAGAAGGAACTGCAAATATTGCATTACCAAATACCGATCCATAAAGTGAAGTTGATTACAACTTGGAAATACAGCACACCGTTAACCTGCAATTTGGAAGTGAGAAGGTGAAATCAGATGTGTTGGTTTTACAGCTGAGCAAAGGGAACTACCGAGTCATGAGGGAAGAGATGGCAAAGATTGACTGGAAAGGGCCTTTAGTAGGAATGACGGTAGAGCAGCAATGGAATGATTTTCTGTGGATAATTCGGAAGGTGCAGGATCATTTTATTCCAAAGAGGAAGAAAGATACCAGGGTGAGAATAAGATGACCATGGCTGACAAGGGAGGTCAAGGACAACATAAAAACAAAGGAGAAGGCATATAACATTGCAAAGATTAGTTGGAAGCCAATGGATTGGGATTTTTTTAAAGAACAACAAATCAGACATCAGCCTATTTTATTTTAGAATCACATGATTTCTAGCCATTTACCAGTGCTTAATTAAATCATTTATCTAGTCATCAAGGACTAAACAAGTTACTTATTTTTACTTTTGCACATTTGTATTCTTAATAAATCCATTTGTATCTTTGTGTGTAAACTTATAAACTAATATGCAACAGCATAATATGGTGTGTAACCTTGGCTTTAGCGGGAACATAATAGTGGCAGTAGACAGAGCTGAAGCAACAGTTTGACATTTAAGGGTGGCGAATGATGGAGAGATATGAGGGGAAATGTAAAGTTTAATAAGATTGAGCCAAGGTCGGAAGTTAATGGTGGCAAGACTGAGAATATTGGAATTGAAGATAGATTGATGTGAAAAGAGTACAGCATGCAAGATAATGCAGCAGAGATAGGGCTGCAGACTGTAATAAAAAGTGGATCGGAGAGCAATTAGAAAACGGACAGGTGGCGTCGTCTCTGAATGTTCCAAGCTGATATTTGCAAATAAAGGCTTTCGTCCTTTTGAAGAATTCTCCGTGTCTGTGTCATCTTATCCAAATTTGAGTCTTAAAACCATGACAAAATTGGCGCAGCGAGCAGGGTCGGTAAGAGACCATTAATTAAAAGACAAACAACCCAGGGCGCTTCCCAGCCCCTCTGGCTCCTAGGGACAACTGTAAAGGGTGGCCACCCAGCAAAATTATGTGGTTTTCTGCTTCATTTGGACTAGATAGTGCCTTTACTTAGAAGGTCTCTCCGACCCAAGAATCTGGCACTAAATTGTTCTAAAAAGGAGGCCTGGAGGATTGTCAAGATAAAGCTGCACTGTGTGGTGAGTAATAATATTTGTGACAAGAAAGTACAGCATTATATTATGTGATATTATTAAGAGTTTATTAGACCTCGTGGATACCACCCTGACAGGTCAGGGGTTGCACGGACGACGCAGTATTAGGACGTCGTGGATAACACCCTGAGAGGTCAGGGGTTGCACGGATGAAGAAAGTATTCTGTGGATACCACCCTGAGAGCTCAGGGGTTTGTACGGGCAGAATAAAGTATTTTGTGGCTACTGCCTTGGGGGACCGAGGGTCGCACGGGCAAAATTCGCACGAATTTAGGGTAAGTGGGTAACAGAAACAGTGTACACAGTGATAAAATATTGTAGAAAAGCAGTAAGTAGAACAGCAATAAGAATAGTGCAAGGTAATATAGTGGCTACGAGGATAGAGGAGGTGTAAGGACTGAGTTTCTTAACTGTTTGTGGAGATAAAATTCTCTCTGCTGAGAGATCAAGACAGAATGTGCTTCTTTGTTTGGAGATTAATGGGAGTGGGGTGTGGTCAGATGTTGAGTTAGTAGGATTTTGATTGGTTGGGATCTTAATGGGGTGTGGTTATAATTTGAGTGACAGTGAGTCTGACTAATCACGATCTGAATCAATGTCCAATCATAGCGCTCAGGAACCTGACTGATAGGGATTAGACCGTCCTACTTTAACTTAAAAGGGGAGACAAGAATTATATAAATGTTAATTTTGAAACTTTAATCTGTGTAGAAAATGGCATAATTCCCTTGAAGTAAGAATGGAACGAATGTGATTTGTGTGTAAAAACCAGTTTTGAATGAATGAGGAAGTTCATATATGTGATAAGTCTTTTGTTTGTTGTAGACCACATGCTGTAAGGGTATGTGTTCCTTTAAGAAATTGTAAGCAATGGGGGAGGTTACGAACAGCTGTAAGGTAACGATTAACGCTTTGTATCATTGCAACTTTGGAGAAAGTTGGAAAATGTAGGTTGCTTGGTTTTTCTGATGTTTCTATAGATTTCTTTTCAGTAAAGTTAATTTGGAAAATAGTTACTAGTACTAGGAATTGGAAATTTAAAATAGTGGTGAGAATGGATTGAAATAATTGGAAATAAGTTAATTGCTGAAACATGACCAGCTTTTGTGGTTTGTTTAGATAAACATTCTGGTTGGAGAAAGGTAATGATTGTTTGCTAAGATTTTCAGAAACAGTTGTGAGGAAGTGGCCCAAAGAAGGCACTTTCAAGATAAATATCACAAAGATAGGAAAAAGACTTGCAGACCAGCAGGAAGAGGTACAGAGAAAAATGATGCAAATGTAACTTGAAGAGCTCAAAATGAAAGAGCGTGAAAAAGGAAAGACAATGTTGTCAATAACAACAGACCTGGTTGAAAAGACTGAAATAAGTGATGCACCAACACACAGCGAGTCCTATGGCAGAGCCAAACGGGGGCCAGAGAATTCCATGCCAATAATAAATGTGTTTGGGAGAGTGTTTCCTCAAATGCCATATCAGGAGTGAAATAAATCTGGATATAAGCCCAGACAGGACTGAGGTTCCCAAGGGGGGGAGGGATCTCAAGGAGGAGGTCAAGAAAGGCTAGTAAGGAGACAGGTAATGGATAAGTTGTGTTGGGGATGGGAACAGGTATGGAAATCAGGAAATAATAATAATTATATTAAGGTAGTGGTGAACATTTCTATGGTAAGAACTTTGAGAAGAGGTATTAAATACACCTAGGCTAGGATTCGGCAGGTTTTTAAATACTAGCCCCATGTTTTTAATCACATCTTAAAGGCAGATTTGGAAGGTGTACCCTTAGAAAGTATTTGATACAGTATGTGGATGATTTGTTGGTTTGTTTCACAAGTGAGAAGCAATGTGAGAGAGACATTTTAATTATCTTGGAAAAGACGGCATAGGAGGTCATAAAGTATCAAGGATGAAGTTGGTGTTTTGTCAGCAGCAGGTAGAATATTTTGGACGAGTAATTTCTAAAGAAGTAAAAGCTATAGCGTAGGATCAAATTGAAGCGATAGTTCCCAAACCTCAGACAGTAGGGCAGATTATGATGATCTTGCGAATGACAGGATATAGTTCAGACTAGATTGGAAAATATTTTAAAATTGTGACGTCATTAAGAAAAATAATGAAGGAAGAAGGACATACTATTCCGATAAATGTTTTACAGTCAGAGCCTTTGAATGAAGGGGACAAAAAGGTTTTGCTTGTGGATGTTTCTTGTTAAAGGGATCATAATAGCAAGTATGCAGGGTTTGAAGTGGTGCATCAGGATGAATTAGACTTTTAGGTAATTAAATTGGAAGCTTGCCTGCAATCTTGCTTAGCTCAGTTGGCAGAAATTAAGGCTTTAAGAGCAGCATGTGACATGAGGGAAGTTGAGAAAGTTGAAGTTTATACCGACTAAGCATACTTACATGGGGTCTGTCACATGTTTGGAGCAATAGGGAAACAGAAAGGCTTTGAGAAAAGCAATGGAGACCCCATGCAAAGTTAGCAGTAAAGTACAGACCTGATAAGGGGAAAGATGAAACCAGGGGCACAAGCTGTCATTAAATGCCAAGCACATAAGAAGGGAAATCAAAGTGCATAGAAAGCAGACAGAACAGAATTTGGAGGATGATCAGCTGTTATTGCACCTAGGGTAAGTTTTGATAAACTTAGGTGCAAGAACGCTACAAGCCCTTAGAGTAAAACACAGATTTGGGTGTGTAACACCTGCAGTCACAGGGCATGGTGGAAAGAATAGATGGAGCATTGAAGGTTAATATAAATAAGATTTGTGTAACTACAAGGTTGAATTGGATCGATGCCCTGCCATTGGCACTGAAGAGATGTTTCATGCAAAACTAACCGAATAACCCACATAACATCACATGAGATGCTTTCTGGCTGACCCATGCCGGTGGCACAATGGAGAGGTCCCTACAAGGGACCGAGTTTGGAACTGTTAGAGGTAGAATTTAAGAAGTATATGTAGCAGTTAATTATGATATACCTCTATTTATGTTCAGGCAAAGTAAAAGCAGTTGGAGGTGGACCATGAGGAAGGACACTTTAAACCTGGAGACAAGGTGTATGTATGAGCTTTCCGAACACCCACCGCTGTTCAGGTAGAAGATTGATGCGTATTTGTGGACATAAATATTTTGTCAATGATAACCTAAACTATTCATAACAGAAGAATAGTAGATCATGTTGTAGTTCTATATTAAATTGCAACAGGATTAATAAACATTAGACCAAGTGGGACCCATTGGGTCCCAGCTTCACACGGGAGGGCTGGTCCCACAACGTATACACACATACACTCACACAGACTCACACACACACATACACACTCACTCACACACAAACACACACATACTCACACTCAAACTCACTCATCGACACACTCACACATACATACACAATCACACACTCACACACATGCACATACATTCACACACACTCATGCACACTTACACACACGCACATACACTTACACATACACTCACATATACTCATACACACACACACATACACTCTCATGCACACACATACACTCTCATACACACACTCACATACATTCACACACACACACACTCACACACACACACTCACACACACTCACACACACACACTCATACACACACATGCACTCATACACACACATGCACTCTCATACACATACACACACACATACATTCACACACACTTACACTCACACACACACACTCACACACGCACACACACACGCACACACACACACACACGCACACGCACACACATACACTCATGCACACTCACTCTCACACACACACTCACACACACACTGACACTCACATGCACACACACATACACACTCAGACACACACATATATATAAATATAAATATATAACAGTAAACTTTTTTGAATCAACTCACATGGCTGAGCGCGGTCTCTCCACTATGGGGCTTCCACAGTCAGCTGCACTTCTGCACTCAGCATGACCTCTGCACTCACCGGAAGTTACGCAATCAGCGTAATCAGTCCGGAGATCACGAAATGAACGGGACTTTTGGACTAAACACAGCCGGACATAATAAAGCATTTATTCCTTCCAAACACAGTCACACCTAATAAAGTATGTGTTCCTTCTAAACACAATCGGACCTAATAAAGCATTGCAGTTTTAAGCACAGGCAGGGCAGCAGGCCAGCAGGCCAAACAACTCTTGGCATTGTCATTTAATTTAATTTAATTTCCAATTAACCATTGCACTTTCAAGCACAGGCAGGGCAGCAGACCAAACAACTCATGGCATTGTCATTAAGGGCTAACAAATAATTTATTGCAAGTACATTGCAACTCACATTTCAGTTGATTCACAGCTTAGAATGACAGTTGTGACCACTCCCTCGCGAGTGACTGACTCACGTCCAGGCATCCGGGGTTTTATAGTCCTGCCCCCCTCCCCCTCCAGAAGGGGCATGACCTTCATCGCGGTGATTGACAGGCGAGAGGACCAATCAGCTGATCTCAAGGTTTTTTAAACACTCGTAACTTTTTTATTTTTCATTGAGGGGAAACATCCTCGGAGCAGAGGAGGGCTGTGAGTAAGATGGCCAAAAATCACAGCGATACAGGGTAGCATTTTTTCTAAAATCAATATACAGCGCAGAAAGGAAGTGGTCAAGATGAGACTTTTAAGTATATAGATTTAACCTGTGCACTGCACCAGTATCATGACTCTCATTAACTGTATCCATTAACTCACTGAAAACATCCAGCAAATTGGTTAAATATGGTTTTTCATGGGACAAAATTTTCTACATTGCAAAAGTGAACAAACTTGAAAAAATATGTTCATGGCTGCAAAATGCTTTTGGTGTCTTCAGAAAGTGAAAGGAATCTCCACTTGATATATATTTTTTCATAAACACAAGGAACTGTAGATGTTGGGCTGGATAAGAGGGGGAGAGATACAAAGCCCAGCAAGTGATGGGTGGATATCGGTGAGGTGGGGGGGGGGGGGGGGGGGGGTGTGATTGGCAGATGGGTGGACAAAGGCACCCCTTTAAAAGTCCACAATCCTTAACATGACCTCTCCATGTTCACCAGAGATGTTGCCTGACTCCTTTGAGTTACTCCAACATTTTGTGTTCTGCATCGAAAGTAGTTTCTGGTTTTCTCTGTTCTTGTGCATTAAATGTTTAAAATATCCCTTGCCCGCATTAGTGCACTTTCTGGATTTATAGATGGAGGAACTGTGCTCACTCTCAACTTTTACATTTCAGGGATTCTTGTACTTTCCACCAAAAAAATTCAATATTCCGAAACAACTCATCTCTACCTATTGGGCCAGTAGTCAATACAAAGCCACAATTAACCTGAAGAGTCCCAGAGCAAATGTTGGCTGCATTGAACTGTATTTCAGCATTGAGCAAGATGAGTAATAGTTATCAGTAATTGGGCATAACATTCAACAGTCCAGGGCCAAATGTGTTATTCCCTCCCCAAACTATCAGTACCGTGCCAAATGCTGCTTCCCCATTTGAGGAAGTCATGGAATCTATCAATAAGGATGTCACCTTTATGTAGGAACTTCCTGACCTGCTTCAAGTGTCCCCTTGGTAATTTCTTGTGATGACAGAGCTTGAAATAGAGTATCTGTTTCAGAACTCTGGTGTTGGGCACACAAAAGATACTATCTTCTCATTGGAAATTCCTCGTTCAGTCCTGAATGCCAGAGGGTTTGTCCTGGAAGCAAACGCTGACATTGGACTTTACTAAGGTAGCATTATGGGATGACTCCACTTGTTGAGGTGCCTGAAAAAGTGAAGCCTTACCTCTGAAAAGTACAAGAGGGCATGGGTGCTACAAATTGGTAGACTGTCATGTTTGAGGTCTTTATCTTCCAATACATTGTTCCTCAGATAAATAAAGGCTGTTCCCGTGGGATTGGGGAATGGGAAGATTAGCCATTGATGTTTGCTTTCTCTGAGAGATAGTTCACATGATTAGAAAATGAATCGTGCTATATGTAGTCTTATCACAGATCTTAATTCGCAGAGCATGGGCTTGTGCATAGGCCTAGGCTGATAGAAAACCTTTATTTTGCAGATGTTCCATATAAGGCTAATTCTCTTATCTGCTTTGGTGAATGAGTCCGTGATGATTTGGAGGCTGGCTTCTGCATGTGCACATTTGCGGTCATTGTCTCTATACTGTGATGTGATGGATAAGATTGAACTGACGATGGAGAAATAGATGAAGCTGAATCATTCCCTTTCTTGTTGTTAAGGCCCTGTCTCACCGTGCGAGTTGACCCACGAGGTACCCCGTGTGAAAGACTCGTGGTAGTATACGAGATTTCAAGTTTATGATCAAGTGTTTAACCGAGTTCCCACGGGTATGTCATTGCTGCGATGTTCCAACTTACTCTCCCGAGTTAACAAGTTCCTCTCCCGTTACTCTTGAGCCAACCGTGAATTAAGGTAAGTGTGTGAGGGGTGAGAAGTCCATGCCGGGTGCCGGCCGGCCGCAGCCGCTGTTCAGATTGTTGGGAGACGGAGCTCAGGGTTCGCCTCTTGAGCTGCTTTGGTGCCCAGGCGTAAGTTGAGGTGGAAGGTGGTTGGGGGTGCGGGGGGGGGGGGGGTGGGGGGGGGGGGGGGCTCGTCTTCTGAAGAAGGATCTCGACCCGCTGAATTACTCCAGCAGTGTTAAAGAAGGAACTGCAGATGCAGCAAAATCGAGCGTACACAAAATTCTGGAGAAACTCTGCGGGTGCAGCAGCATCTATAGAGCGAAGGGATGGGTGACAGGAGGGTCTCGACCTGCTGAAATTCTCCAGCATTTGGATCTAAACATCACCCATCCCTTCCCTCTAGAGATGCGGCCTGTCCCGCTGAGTTACTCCAGCTTATTTGTGTCTATCGTTGAATGGGTGACGTTTCGGGTCGAGACCCTTCTTCGGACTGAAAATAAAACTTGCCTCGCGTGAAGCAGCTTGTAAATTAAAACATAAAAACAAGAAATGCTAGACTCATTTATGTGCTCCTATTCATTTACCTGGCCTGTTGCTGTCCTCCCTCGTCCACCGTGAGCGCTGGACAACTCACTGGGTGCAAAACTCCGCTGCATTCCGGGCGGAGGGCGATGATCACCCGACTGACCGGCAAGTAGAGGCGGCGGGTCGGCCAAGCCCGGCTCCCTGCCACCGGGATAGACACCAACTACTGGAGTAAACTCAGCGGGATCTCTGGAGAAGTCTGAAGTAGGGTCTCGACACGAAATCTCACCCATCCCATCTCTCCAGAGATGCTGCCAGTCCCTCGGAGTTACTCCAGCATTGTGTGTGTCTATGGGTTACCCAAAAAGCTGGAGAAACTCAGCGGGTGCAGCAGCATCTAAGGAGCGAAGGAGATAGGCGACGTTTCGGGTCGAGACCCTTCTTGTGTGTGTCTATCTTCGGTGCAAACCAGCATCTGCAGTTCCTTCACAATCCCACACTCTCGGTCCCGGGGGGTGGATGGAGCATCACACGTGGACACAACCCACCCACCGCCCCAGACTTGCCCCTCCGGCAGGTCTTTAACCGGGTCCTAAAGCCGTTCGTGTTAAAGTAGGAACTGCAGATGCTGGAGAATCGAGGGTTACACAAAAAGCTGGAGAAACTCAGCGGGTGCAGCAGCATGAAGAAGGTCAGCAGGCCTGAAGAAGGGTCTCGACCTGAAACGTCGCCTATCTCCTGCGCTCCTTAGATGCTGCTGCACCCGCTGAGTTTCTCCAGCTTTTTGTGTAATCCTACAGCCGTTCATTGAGACGAATACGAAGCCACGGGGCAGGTGCCTCAGTAATAAAGGACAAGTTGCAGATCATCGCAGAAAGGCCGAAGATAGACACAAAATGCTGGAGTGGGACAGGCCGCATCTCTGGCGAGAAGGAATGGGTGGCGTTTCGGGTAAGTCTGAAGAAGGGTCTCGACTCCATTCCTTCTCTCCAGAGATGCTGCATGGTCCACTGAGTTACTCCAGCATTTTGTGTCTATCTTTGGGTCAGTCTTTACTGGAGCGAACGAACAGATTATGAAACGTTCCCACGGTAGACTTACGAGTCACTAAGGTAAACGCACGGGCCACTACGTTACTACAACGAGTTTAAATGTTTCCATTTTTAACTTGAAGAGTTAATTTGACTCGTGGAAAAAATCAAACATGTTTGATTTTTTCCACGAGTTAACAAGTTTGCCGAGTGCCTGCCGTTAGCGCCACGAGTCGATAAGTTGCTCGTGCGAGTTCCGACGTTCCCGCTACGTGATCACCACGATTGAAATTTGGGGTCACTCGTGGGCCAACTCGCACCGTGAGACAGGGGTTTAAATCAGCTGCAGGCCAGTGGGATGTTTGTTGGAAGTGAGTCGCAGGATCATAAAGTCATACTGTGTGGAAACAGGGCACTTGCCCTAACTTGGTTGCCCTCATCGACCAACATGCCGCAACTGCACTAGTCCCACCTACCTGTGTTTGGCCCATGTCCCTTTAAACCTGTCCTACCCATGTACTTGTTCAAATGTGTTTTAACATTTTCAACTATCTCCTCCAGCAGCTCATTCCATATATCTACCACCATTTGAGTAAAAATGTTGTCCTTCAGGTTCTTGTTAAAATTTCCCTCCCCCACCCCCGAACCTTAAACCTATGACCTGGTTTTTGATTCCCCTATCCTGGGTAAAATATTTTGTGTATTTACCCGATCTATTCCTCTCATGATCTAATTCACCTCTATAAGATCGCCCATCATCCTCCTGCACTCCATGGAATAAGTCCTAGCCTGTTCAACCTTTCTCTATAACCAAGCCCTGTTTTCTAAGCTTGGCCAAATTTGAGAATAATTCCACTCAATTCCCTTCACCGAGCAGAGTCAAAAGCATTTGGTTGTTCGAAAGGCCATGTCAGTGTTTTCTACTCTTAGCAATGTTCCCAGTGTGCAGAGAAAATCATGCTTATTGCACCTTCACACTGCAGCTTGAGTGCAGCTATTGGGTGGAGGGCCACCGAGGAGGATAGATTTTTTCGAATTCTGGATATATAGTATCGCTGTGATTTTTGGCCATCTTACTCACAGTCCTCCTCTGCTCCGAGGATGTTTCCCCTCGATGAAAAATAAAAAAGTTACGAGTGTTTAAAGAGTAAACCTCCTATGATGCTTCACATGAGCATCGATTGATTGGCCAATTGATTAGTTGACTGATTGAATGATTGACCGATCGATGATTGATCGATCAATTGACCGATTGATTGATTGATCATATTTTTTTACAGAAAATGTAGAAACTAATTGATCTGTAAGCCTGCATGTCTTTGGGATGTGGGAGGAAACTGGAGAATGCGATGGAAACCAACATGGTCACAGGGCGAACGTGCAAACTCTACATAGACAGCACTGAAGATCCAGATGGTAGCAGCTCTACCATCTGTGCCATTGTGCCACCCCAATTATCAGATACATTTTTCCACCAAGCCAGCTGTCACTGAAGATATGAAGGACACACAAGAGACCAGAACTGAAGGAACACAGAGGGCTTACTAACATCATCCACCATTGAGGGACAATGGCTGAGCTGTTGGCTCCCACTCACTGAAATTTCCTGCCCAATTGTTCACCTCTTGATCATCTTCTGAAGATCCTTTCCATGCTTCACCTCAGCTGATCTCTGCCCATCCTGCTAATGATGCGTTCAATAATTCTGAGCCCAATTTTGAGAAGGCTACGTTGAAGTTTTTAGTGCCTTCCTCTACAATAAAGCATGCAACAATACCAGCTTCAGCCTTCCACAATATACAAAGGTTCTTGGAAATGTAAAAAATAATTAAAATTTGCTTTCAACATAGTTTTACTGCCAAGTTGCATTCTCTTCTGGTTTGATTCATTGTTTATTACTGACTGCAATAACTGCAACAGGGATAAGGGTATTTAATTAGCAATGTTTTCAACACTGTTTAGTTTAGTTTACAGGTACAGCATGGAAAAGGCCCTTTAGCCCAATTAGTCCATCAGTCACCCATTCACCCTGGATGGACACAAAGTGCTGGAGTAACTCAGCAGGACAAACAGCTTCTCTGGAGAGAAGGAATGGGTGACATTTCAGGTTGAGATACTTCTTCAATCTGAAGAAGGATCTCGACCTGAAACATCACCCATTCCTTCACTCCAGAGATGCTGAGTTACTCCAGCACTTTTTTTCCGTCTTCAGTTTAAACCAGCATCTGCAGTTCCTTCGTACCCATTCACCCTAGTTCGGCGTCCTAATGTGTTGAAATGCAATGTACTATTCATCTGTTCAGCCCTACTGCACCTCATTTGCGACTTTGGGCCATATGCTTCAATGGTTAGTGTCTGACGTTTGATAATGATCCATTTCTGGGCTAATCATATTTTAATAAAGGAAAACTTTATTTCAGACATTCCTTATGAACAATTGGACAGTAGATAATAGCTGACAGTGATAGAAGATGAAGATTAGGATAACGTTTTCCTTGTGCCCACTTTTTCACCTTGAATGTATTCTTTCTCACACAGAGGGGAAATAATTAAAAGGGACAACCATTTCACACATAAGGTGATGAAAATAAGGAACAATCTGCCAGAGAAAGTTGTAGAGGCGAGTACAATTCCAACATTTAAAACACTATTAGATGGTATATGTATAGAAATCATTTTGAGGGACATGGACAAAATGCAGGTAAATTAGGTTTGCTCAGATAGATATCCTATTCATCATAGATGATGGGGTCAAGAAAAGAGCGGTACTGTTTCCACCAATCTTTCAATGCACAAGAAGAAGCCCAAGGCAGACACCATTGTGCAGATGCCTAGAAGTGTGTTCAGCTCTGGCTGAACAACTTCTAATCTTGTTTGTGGACTCGATAAGAAGAAGCATAGATGATTGGGCTGAAGGACCTGCTTTGGTGCTGTATAACTTTCAATTCTATGACTCTAAACTACAGGATGTTAAATTGGAGACTTACATTACTTGTACAATACATTTTGTTAAACATTAAAAGGAAGTCCCTGAACAGAGGTGTCAGGTAAAGGGAATAGACTTGCAGTAGTTGGCAGAATAATTAGAGTGGAGATAAGGATCAATGATGAGACAAAGTACAAGAAGGAGAAAGAGAGCTTAGAAACATGGTGTCAAGGCGGCAACTTCTTCTCAATGCCAGTAAGATGAAGAAGCTGTTATTGGCTTCAGGAAACTGGATGGTGCACACAACCATCAGCATCAATGAAGATGGTCAAAAGTTTTAAGTTCCTGGCTGTAAATATCAACAATAAGTCTTGGTCCAACCACATTGATGCTGGAGCCAAAAAAAAAACACATCACATCTCTACTTCCAAAGAACTACTTCCAAGGAAATTTGGCATAACTCAAACAACTGTTACCATTTCTGCAGGTGCACAGTGAAAAGCATCCTATTGGGATGCATCAGAACATGGTTTGGCATCTGCTTTGTCCAAGACCATAAGAAATTGCAGACAGATGGGGATGCAGCGTAGTCCATTAAACAAACCTCCCATCATCTCTTCCTGCACTTAATGCTGCCTCTAGAAAGAAGCCAAAATCACGGACTACTTACACCTTGGTCATTCTCTCTTCTTCCCTCCAGCAGACGACACAAAAGCTTGAAAGCACATCCCACAAGATTCAGAAACACCTTCTTCACTGCTATTGTCAGACTGCTGAAACATCCCTTCATAGGCTAAGGATGTAGCCCTGATCCCACAATAAACGTCATTGTGACCCTTGCGCTTTGTTAATCTGCACTTTCTCTGCAGCGGTAACATTGCAAGACGGCAGCACAACATTCTGCCCAATGTTATATTTTTCTTTGCTCAGCCAAGCATGTTGTACTTATGTGTGGCATGATTTGTCTGGATAGCACCAAGAACAATTGTTTTATGAACTGTATCTAGTGCATGCGACAATCATAAACCAATATCATTAGAGATATCAATTCTCAAGGTCAGAAATTGATTACTTGAAAATATAACGTGTAGAAACCTCATCACATTTGAAATGTTTTGGATATGTACTGAGGGCTGGGATAGGGATGGTAATGAACTTAATGTTGAAGTCGGTCCTGACCCGAAACATCGCCTTTCCCATTTCCCCAGGGATGCTGCCTGTCCTGTTGAGTTACAGCAACACTTTGTGTATATTTTTGTAAACCAGCATCTGCTGTTCCTTACTTGCACAAGATAGCGCCTGATTTTGATGTCCAGTCAGGTACCAGTAGTTACATAGATTTGGCAAACATCTGGGAACATTTTTGGTAACCGCAGAATTCTAATTAGCTTATTCTCCTCAAATTAACAATTGCTTTGCAAACTCAGACGAGGGCAGAGAAATGGGACTAATTAACTTCCAACTGCAGGTACTTTGTTTCTATGTGAGCACAGTTCTAAATGTAAATTTTCCCCAATAACTTGGATTTAAATTGTGTATTTACATGGAAAAATGAACCAGGCTTTTTGACAGGAGATATCCTCCAAAAAATTGCAATTAAACACATAAAGAGATATTTGGCGGATGAGGATGATTTTAAGGAGTGTTTTGAAGGAAAAGAGAGGTGAAGAGGCTCGGGGCAGGAATTTAGTTAACTGATCAAATTCAGGCACAACTCAATGGTCAAAATTTGAGCAGAGATGTCTCATGCATTGTAATTGTGGAAAAGGATGAGAAGATTGGATGACTGCAGAACTTAAAGATTTGGAATAAAGGGGGGCTTTTCTAGTTTGATGCCGGTGACTACTAGTAATGTTCTGCAGGCGTTGGTATTGTATCCACTACTTTCCTTGTTATATGATAATGATCTGGATGAAGGAATTGATGGCTTTGTGGCCACATTTGGGGGGTATACGAAGTTTGGTGAGGGGCAGAGAGTATTGAGGAAGCAGGTAGGCTGTAAAAGGAAGAAGGTTCTTGACCCGAAACATCACCCATTCCTTCTCTCCAGAGATGCTGTCTGGCCTGCTGAGTTACTCCAGCTTGTGTGTCTATCTTAGGTTGTAGAATGACTTGGACAGGATGAAAGAATGGGCATAGAAGTGTCAAATGGAATACAGTGTAACAAAATGTATGGGCATGCACCGTTGTAGAAGTAATAGAGGCTTAGACTACTTTCTTAATTTGGAGAGAATCTGAAATCGACGTGAAAAATAATTTGGGAGTGCTGGAACAGGATTCCCAAAAGATTAATTTACAGTGAGTGGTATGTTAGCAGTCATTTCAAGAGGTCTAAAATATAAAAGCAAGGATTGGAGAGTCTCGGATAGAGGTCACAGCCTCAGAATAAAAGGATGTACCTTCACAACGGAGATGAGGAGGAATTTCTTTAGTCAAAAAGTGATGAATCTGGGGATTTAATCGCTACAGCCACATGTAGAGACCAAAACATTGAGTATTTTTAAGGCAGAGATTGATAGGTTCTTGATTGGGAAGATGTCAAAGGCTACGGGGAGATGGCAGGAGAATGTGATTTAAAGGGAATAGTAGATCAACATAATTGAATGGCACAGTAACATTGACGGGGTGAATGGCCTAATTCTGCTCCTATGTCTTATGGTCTTATGTTCTAAGGTGGGGGAGGAGTGGCATGGAGATATTTGAAGTCAAGGATGAGGATGGGTTGTTTAACCTGGATCTCATTCTGCTTGGAATCGCTGTAGTTGATTGTATAGTCATACTCCAAGAGAAGGATTTTTTATCTTTTTATTCCTGACACAACTATCGTAGGAAACGTTGATTTGGAGCCTAATATCGCTGGTACATGATTATAGGTTATGTAATCATTCTCACTTTCTGGAATGTATCATATGGCTAATTTGGCATTACTATATTCAGTTCAGCTTTGAAAACTAGTGCTGGTGTTACTGGATCAAAATCATAAATTAATTGAACTAAAATGTTATATAAATTGAACTATAATGTTCCTCCAGTTTGCATGTAGCTTCAATCTTGCAGTGGAGGAGGCCCAGGACAGAAAGTTTAGTGTGGGAATGGGAAGGGGAGCTAAGATGGTTAGCAACCAGGAGATGCAATAGGCATTGGTGGACCAAGTGCAAGTGTTCAGCGAAACAGTAGCAAAGTCTACACCTGGTCTCGCCGATGTACAGCAGGCCACTTTGGCCATACTGGATGCAGTAGATGTGGTTACATGAACCTCTGTCAAACCTGGAAGGACTACACCGGTCCTTGGATGGCGGTGAGGGAAGAGATATACGGGCAGGTGTTACTCCTGTGGTTGCAGGGGAAAGTACCAATGAGGAGGGTGGTTTGGGTGGGAAGGGATGAGTGAACCAAAGAGTTGTGGAAGGAGCAGTATCAGTGGAATGCCGAAAGGGATGGAGATGTGAAGATGTGACAAGTAGTGGGATCACGTTGGAGGTGACGGAAATGTCGGAGAATGGTGTGATGGATACGATGGCTGGTGGGGTGAAAGGTGGGACCAGGAGACCTCACTTTCAACTATTGTATTGTTTTTATCAGGGACTGGATTGTTTTTTATTGTTTTTATTTATGTGTGAAATGTTTAAGCTTTATGTGCGATGCTCTGGTATTCCTGGGAAACGTTTTCTCTTTTTGCACTGCACAACTGTTGCTTTGCAAGATGACAATAAAGGTTGATTGATTGATTGATTGATTCATTGATCAATCTATGACAGAAGGAGGAAAACCACATATACTAAAGAAAGAAAGCATCTTGGGTGTCTTAGAATGGAAAGTCATCTTAGGAATAGATGCAGCAGTGACAGGAATTCAGTGAAGGGAATAGTGTTTTTGCAAAAGATAAGGTGGGAGGAGGTGTAGTCCAGACACTGTAACTGTGGGAGTCGATAGGTTTATGGTAGATGTTAGTCAATAGTCTGTCCCCTGTGATGGAGACAGACTTTAAAAAGGAGAGAGAGGTGTCAAGATAGTCCATGTGCATTTGAAGGCAATATTAATCACACAACTTGTCTTGTGGTGGGTGTGATCCAGCCAGTGGAGAGCTTTACACCTGACTCTTGCTGATTTGACCTTATTAAAATACCTTCCTTCCACACATGGTTAATGTAGATTGGCTATTGCATGTTAGCCAATTAGAATGCTTAGCAATTATAACTCCACCTAATTATAACATTCATAGTGTAAGAACTCACCCTCTGCCTGCCAGTAGCTGTAGCAGAGTGAACATGTAATGACCTGCTTACAAGATTATGACCTGAATAATAAAGATGCTTGTGTTTCAACCTGTGTGAGTTTGAGCTCTTTACATGGTGTCAGAAAATCGGGTCTACCCCGCATCTATTTACCACGATTTATTTTGTTTACCAGTTTTTATTTGTGAGTGATTTTGCTGACGTGGCTCACTCTTGTAGAAAGCCCAGCCTGTCCGTGTTTGATTCTTATATTGCTGAGCATTGGCGAATGTTTCAGAAGGATTACTGTAATTATATCCGCATCGTTCACCGAAACGATCCAGATGATTTGAAAGCTTCACTATTGTTGAATCTAGCGGGTCCAAAGGCTATGATCCACGCTGACTCTTTTGAATTTGCACCAGCTCAACTGGACAGGAGTGGTCTGGTAGTGGTGCCGGCTGAAACTATTGACAACTCAATGGTTCAGCTGAGGAAGTTCAGAGAACTGTGTGACCTGCCATCTAACAGGATCCTCGAGAGGACGAGATTTTTTGCCCGAATGCAACAGGCTGATGAGCTTGTGGAACAATTTATCAGTGACCTGAGATATATAAGCACTCGCTGCAGATATGGTGAGTTGACAAATGAGCTAGTACATGATAAAATTGTGGGAGGGATGAGCAACCGTAAGTTAAGAGCCGAACTTCTGCCGAACGATGAACTGACATTCGAGCAAGCGATTCATGTCGGATGGCTGAGACTGCAGCACCACTTGCTGACTTTAATAGTGTTAACCCTCATCAACTTACTGTGAATCTGGCCAGCTATTCTCCACAAAGATTTCTCAATGCGTCCCGCAAAGCTCAAAATGTGCCTGCCACGAGGTGCCCTAACTGTAACTATTTCCACCCCAGGGGGCGCCAATTTTCTGTAGCCAATAGGAAAGTAAGAAATAATTGCAAGAAATACTTTGCTAATTGTTGTCGATCTAGTGGGAGTACAGCTTCAAGGATGAGGTCATTTGAAATTACATGAACAGGACGAATCTTCCCACGGGAATGACTCTGATAACTCAAATGCTGAGTCTACCATGCTTTCCCGAAACCTGCGCACCCCAGGCAAATTGACTGATCCTGCAGTGACCATGATAATCAATAACAAACCTCTGTCAAATGTCGGTACCGGCGCCAGGGTAAATGTCATGTCACTCAAAGTGTTCGACAAGATAAGAACTACTGAGCTCATGAAAAAAGACTCCTCCACTCTTCATGCTTACGGAGGGGAAATTCTTCACCCGTTGGGTAAAGCTGATTTGAAATGTACCATCAACGAGCAGACAAATAACTTATTCTTTTACATTGTTCAACCAAGCTCAGAAACCCTGCTTGGCATTAATGCATGCCATGACTTGGGTCTGCTTTATTTCAGGTGAACCACCTGTTAGATATGGTGATTATGTGAACGTGTAATGACCTGCTTACAAGATTATGACCTGAATAATAAAGATGCTTGTGTTTCAACCTGTGTGAGTCTGAGCTCTTTACAGTTAAGTTTTATGTTTTATCTTTTTTTTATGCCGTCGCTTGGAATTAGCCATGTAGAAACAAAGAACTGCAGATGTTGGTTTACAGCAAAGAAACAGAGTGCTGGAGTAGCTCAACAGGTCTGGAGGCATCTTAGGAGAACATGGATAGGTGGTGTTTCGCGTTGGGCTGACAGAAAGAGCTGAGAGTCCTGACCTGAAACTTCACCTATTCCTGTTCACCTGAGATGCTGCCCAACCTCCTGAGCTACTCCACAACCTGTGTCTTGTTTTAGACCATGTTTGCACTATTACTATTTAGTTTTGTTTTGTTTTAGTTCAGTTTATGTTAGTTTAGTTTAGAGATACAGCATGGAAACAAGCCTTTTGCCCACCGAGTCCAAACTGACCCGCCCGCAATCCCCGCGCTCAGAAAGCAGTGGAAGCCAATTCTCTGGATGCTTTCAAGAGAGAGTAAGATAGAGCTCTTAAAGAAAGCAGAGTCAAGAGATATGGGGAGAAGGCAGGAATGGGGTACTGATTGTGGATGATCAGCCATGATCACAGTAAATGGCGGTGCTGGCTTGGAGGGCCAAATGGCCTACTCCAGCATCTATTGTCTATTGTCTATTTTCTATCCTGCACACACGAGGGACAATTTACAATTTTACCAAGCCATTTAGTCAACAAACCTGTTCATCTTTGGATTGTGGGAGGAAACAGGAGAAAACCCATGTAAGTCATGGGGACAAGGAGACAAACTCCTTACAGACACCACCCGTGGTCAGGATTGAATCCGGGTTTCTGGTGCTGTAAGGCAGCAACTCTGCCACTGAGCCATCATGACGTCCACGATTGAAGAGGTCTGAGATCAAATAGTCATTCTGAGACCAAACAAAGCATCAACATCTATCGGTGATGAAGAATTGCTTTGCAAACCTACCACTAGCTCTTTCCTTCACTTTCCTGAAGATAGCAGATAGTTTGATGAGACAATAATTGTTTCATTACATTTGTCCTGCTTTTTACTGAACAGGAAATCCCAGGGGTGATTTACACTTCTTTGCTCCCACTGCCGACACTGGGAAGGTCAACATTTATTGGCCATTCTTTATTGTTCTTGAACTGAATAACTCAATAGTCCACTACTGTGAATTCATTTTACATGGTTTACATATGTTTATAACTTCTGCGTCAACATGCTAACCTTGTATCAGGCATTCGAGGGTAAATAATAATGAAAACACCTGTTAAAAACATGTTGGACAGCAAAATGAACCAACAGTGTAAATAACACGTTATCTGCATTGAAAAAATACAAATACACATTTGGTTGTTCTTATTGCATTTAGTGTTGATTTATTTCAGGCTATATAACGGTTTATATCCGCATACATTCAGTAATGTTAATTCATTCAATATCACAGAATGTTTGATTTTGTTTCGAGAATTCACATTGGGTGAATTTCTGTAATCTAATGGTCATAATACAGGGTTACTTGTATGGGTGACAGATTATGGTTTAAATTGTTCTGCTGTAACAAGATTATGACTACATTAATACAGAGAATTATGTAAAATTAATTTGTGTTTTTTGACATGAAACATAAAGCCATTAAAATGCAAATTAAAGCATTTCTGGAAGCAGAGAATATCAGTGAATTAAGACAAATTTCAATAATGATGCAGCAAGACGAAAGAATTCAAAGCTAAAGTGAAAATGTCAAAACTCTTTGCCTGTAACAGAAGACAATGTGTCTTGTCGTCGACCTGTGTGCTGTTGATCTTCTTTGTCATCTCTTGTGCACATTATAAGGATTTGACATCATATTTCAAATTTAGACATCCAACACTATTTCCATCACTCGTGAAAGTAATTCGTGAATTGTATTTACCACTTGGTATAGGGATTTTGTAGACATATACTCTCGGTGCCGGTGTTAAAGTTCCCTGAAATGCAAAACTGCAGTTTAAAAATTAATTCATCTTTTACTTTGCCTTATCTGTGCAGAAGAACATACATTTCAACATATAATAAACCATCATTTATTTCCTAATATATCTTTGTCATCATTCATGATCTTACACAATTTGTAGAATACCAACATTTTGGCACTCCGAACACTAAAATAGTGTTTCATCAAATCACGAAAATACAGGTATTTTCATTAGTATTTACCTTTGAATGCCTGATACAAGGTTAACATGTTGACGCAGAAGTTGTAAACCTATGTAAACCATGTAAAATAAATTCACAGCAGTGGACTATCGAGTGGCAGTGGCCTCTGCAATCTGTCTGTCTTTTTTTTTGTCCCTTTGACTGTATAGTTTGTCTGTTTTTTTAATTGTTTTTACCTGTGTATGTGTGGGGGGTGGGGGAAACTTTTAAATCTCTTCCCAGCACCGGAGACCCGACCTTTTCCCTGTCGTGTCTCCGTTGTCGTTGAGGACTTGCACTGTGGAGCGGCCTGCAGCCGGAACGACCTGGGAGCTCCACTCGCGGAGCCTGCAGACTTACCATCGTGGGGCTAGCCGGCATCGGATCATGGAGACGTGGTGACGTGCTGCTGCGGCTCGATTCTGGAGCTTCAGAAGTTCCATCCACAGGTCCGGTGGACGGTGACATGGGGAGCTCGCGGGTCCCTGGTGGGAGACCGCTTTTCGGGGCTCTTGCAACGGTAACTTCTCCCGCCCGAGTTGTGGGGTTCAAGGCGTCCCAGAGCGGGGCCTTCCATCACCGGGTGCGGCTTAAACCGTTGCGGGACTTGTCAGCGCCCGCCGGGGCTCCAATACCAAGACCCGGGCAGAGCCTTACATCGCCCGGCGTGGCCTTAATGGCCGCAGGACTTGCCATCGTCCACCGGGGGCTTTGGCATTAGGAGAAGAATGGAGAGAAGGGGAGAGACAAGACTTTGCCTTCCACCACAGTGAGGAGGAGATTCTCTGTGATGGATGTTTGTGTGAACTGTGGTGGCTGTGTGTCTTAGTTATTTTCTTGTTGTATGACTGCAGAAACAAAATTTTGGAATGCATTAAATGGTATTGTATTGTATAGTATATTTACTCATACTATTCACCAAAAATAATATTTATCTTTACATTAACATACCATTTCTCTTGTGTTTTTTGTTGTGCAGAGGATTGCGCTTAAAATATCTGAGAAATTTGGGCAAGATTTATCTGTGTAGTAACTGTGCTTAAATTTATGCCCTGCTTTTCAGGGTGCAAGACTTGAAGGTAAACTAATCCCATCTGTCTGCACATGATCTATGTCCCTCGTAGATCAAGTTGTTATGTTGGATGGTCACAATTCCCTGCATTTGATCCTTCGCCTCAACCCTACCGACCCATATATCTGTCCAGAAGTGTTTTTCATAATTGCATCTACTCTATAACCTCCTCTGACAGCTCATTCCAGTGATGGAATCTACCTAAGTATGTAATAAAACTTACCTTGAGCAGCGCTGCAGTTCTACCGCTCCCCGTGTGCGTGACTTTGGCGCCTTTCAGAGGGGGGTGGGCATAAAGTGCTATTTTTCTACAGACTGGGCAAATCGATCCATGTCGGGAGATTTCGTTGCGGAAGAAAAATCACTCCGACATTTCATTAATGAAGGTATTTTTAAATTACGCTAGATTATTTATTATCTAGAGTAATTTAAAAATCACCTTCAAAAGCCGTGAGCGCCGACAACGGGAAGGATTTTGCGTAGGGGAGAAAAAAAGGTACACAGTTTATTTTTATATTAAAAGTTGTTTTTTATGGAGGCTTTAATAATATTTTCATGTTGCGAAATGGGGTCCAAAAAAAATGTATGAACCAACAGTATTTTTCCTCCCGACTTCACCGCAAACCGCAACGTTCCAATCCACCGCATTCCACTAAAACCCACTCGCTAGTTGATTTAAATGGCCAATAATTTACAGGCATTAAACACTAAATCCCTTCCATTTGCCCCAGAAATTCATGAAAGTGAGATTTATAAATTATGTTATATTGTGGATTATTGTGTGAATGTTATTTGGACACTTAGGCAATTTTAAAAAGTTTATCTTTTCTTAAGAAATGGATAGATGTTTAGATCTAATTGAATTTTGTAATTAGCTACAATTAGATAACTAACTAATTATATGCTTTAATTTCAGGTCATCCAAGTAAGATTGCTTCATATTTGTTTCAGAATTCTTCAATCTATAATAACTGAAAATTTCATTGAGTTCTCTTAATTTTTAAGAAAGTTATGGGCTTTTAACGGTTCTAGATCACAGCTTTTGAGTTAAGTCAATTGAAAGGCAATGGGGAACAAGATGCTAATTTCGGAGTATGAAAATGGTCATAACTTTCTTAATACTGAAGATATGAAAGTGAATTAGGTGTCAAATTAAACTTCTTTTTACGCTTTATCTGATGGGATAAATTGCAGACTTGATTTTTTAAATCTCAAAATTTTGTAACATTGCTACTCTACTGAGTGGAAAAGTTGCCCCTGAGGTTCCGCTTAAATCTTTCCTCTCTTACTTTAAGACTATGCCTTCTAGTTTTCGTATCAGCAAAAAAAAATGGAGTCCATGGCCTTCATGGGCCTGTAAACCTCGTTAAGGTCACCCCTCAGTCTCTTCCATTCCCAAGAAAACTTCTAGCTAATCCAGCCTCTGCCAATCACTCAAGCCCAAACGCCCAGATATCATCCTAATGAATCTCTCTTGCACCTTTCCATCCTAATAACACCCTTCCTGAAGCCGAACGTCCAGATCTGCATTCAGTACTCCAAACATTTTCTCACCAACTACCAACAAACTGCATCATGATATGACAACTTCTGTACTCTGCAGGTGTGCCATGAGCCTGTTTAATCACACTCTCTACCTGGCACGCCACTTCTGGGGAACTATGTGCATATTGGAGTCAGAGAGTCAGAGAGACATAGAGTGATACAATGTAGAAGCAGGCCCTTCGGCCGAACTCGCCCACACCGACCAACAATGTCCCAGCTACACTAGTCCCACTTGCCTGTACCTGTTCCACACCCCCCCAAACCTGTCCTATCCATGTACCTATCTAACTGTTTCTTAAACGATGGGATAGTCCCAGTTTTAACTACCTCCTCTGGCAACTTGCTCCATATACCTTCCACCCTTCGTGTGAAAAAGTTACCCCTTGGATTCCTATTAAATCTTTTCCCCTTCACCTTGAACCTATGTCCTCTGGTCCTCGATTCCCCTACTCTGGGATTAACTTCCATTTCCTCTGATTCATTGCCCCAGGTATCCTGTTGTAAGCTTGGATACCCTTCTTCCTTGTATGCTGTATCATAAATTTTGGTACCTGCAAATTTCCTGTGTCTTTCTAACCGGCTCCGAAATGTCACCATTCTATGTTTGATCCACTATACATCATGGAGCGCAGTTTGAATGTCCAGGAGCGGAAAAGACGGCAAACATTTGTGACCACTGCCCAGTCCATCACCAGCTCTGACCTCCCCACCATTGAAGGGATCTATCAAAGTTGCTGCCTCAAAAAGGCAGCCAACATCATCAAAGACCCACACCATCCTGACCACACACTAATTTCGCCATTGCCATCGGGAAGAAGGTACAGGAGCCTGAAAACTGTAACGTCCAGGTTCAGGAACAGCTTCTTCCCTACAGCCATCAGGCTATTAAACACAACAACAAATAAGCTCTGTATTACAACAGACTATTATTATTATTGCACTATATTCATTTATTTATTGAGTATGTGTGCATGTGTGTGTATATATACACACTGAACTTTTTTTCTCCCGTATGGACTATGTTTACATATTCTGTTGTGCTACAGCAAGTAAGAATTTAATTGTCCTGTCTGTGACATCTATATAACTAAAAATCTAGTCTTGTTTGTGTGTGTCTGCCCATGATGTGTCAATCTGCTTTTCCTATCTTCTTCCAATCGCTAGGCCACAGCCATCCCATTTTCCCATATCCTAATAACATTTTTCCCGTCGTGGTGATAAACATCTTCCCGTCGCATTCCCACCTATACTTCCGAAGCTATTAATCCTTTCAATTTTAAAAACAGCCTCAAAAACTCAGACGTCATTCTGAAAAAAGTCAGAATGACGTCGCCCTGATAAGATTACGGAGATTCGGCATGTCGAGAGGATTCTCCAAAACTTCTATAGGTGAATGGTAGAGAGCATTCTGATTGGTTGCATCATGGCCTGGTTCGGCAACTTGAACGTCGAGGAGCAATAAATACTACAAAAAGTTGTGACCACTGCCCATCACCGGCTTTGACCTCTCATCCCTCTCTACCCCCCCGCCCCTCTCTACCCCCCCCCTCCCTCTCTACCACCTCTCCCTCTCTATCCCCCCACATCATCTCTAGGAATTGAAGATGGAGGGTGAAGAGACGGAGGAGTGCTGGCGGATGAGGAGAAATGACCCCCCCTCCCCCTCTCTACCCCCCTCCATCTCTACCCACCCCCCTCCCTCTCTACCCCCCTCTCCCTCTCTACCCCCCTGCTCCCTCTCTAGGTATTGAAGAGGGAGGGAGTGCTGGGGGATGAGGAAAAGTGACTGCGCCTGCGTAGTTGGGGGCTATGCATGAGTGGTCGAATATTGCATTGGGGGAACAGCTTGCATTGAGGGAACGGGTGAGTGGTGGAATCTTGCATTGGGGGAGCAGACCGAACATGTCTGCACTTGGTCTAGTCTGACAATAAAACACACTTGACTCTTGATTCTTGACTCTTGAGATTCTCAAGGGAATAAACTAACAGATTGTTCTACACTGGCAGGAATGATCCATCATGTCCATGTCCCATTCCAACATAAAACAAACATAATTTCATAATGTAACAGGAAATATCAAACTCACCTTCTCGAGAATACAAGTATCCGGTCTGCCCAACAGTCTACAAAAAGTTACGTCACATTTGTGAATAGGCGGACAATCAATTGTGTCCCAAGTGTTTCCGTTAAATTTGCTGAATTGTAGTTTAGCCTAAGAAATTTAAAAGTAGAAATGCAAGGGTTATTTCTGTGAAGTGAAAAGGATTGAAATTACAATGCAGCTTCGCGTCGTGTTCCAAGCATTGGCGATAAAATAACTAAATCCTTCAGATTCACTGGAGAGACAAGCGAAACACAGTCAGTATCTTCTCGCAGGCCAACACCCAATTTAGGCCATTGTTATACACAATCTGTTACACTGATATGTCTGACACAGACTTCCTTTGCTATTGTTGCTCTATCCCATGGGAAAATATTATACTACTACCTCTGCTAAATGACATGGGAAGTGGTCATTATGGTCATACCTGGTCATAATGTCATCATTCAGGGTCTTATGAGACGGATCACTATCGGGGACAAGAAATTGATGGTACCGTTGGAGGAAAATTTGATAACAGTAAACTTGGTTTATTTGCCACAGAAGTCTGTGAAGGCCAAGTCAATGGATATTTTTAAAGCAGAGATAGATAGATTCTTGCCTAGTACGGGTGTCAGGGGTTATAGGGAGAAGGCAGGAGAATGGGGTTAGGAGGGAGAGATAGATCAGCCATGATTGAATGCTGGAGTAGAATTTATGGGCCGAATGGCCTAATTCTTCCCCCTTAACTTATGAACCTTATGAGCTCTTCCTGCATGCCCAACCAATATCAGGGTTTTCAGCTTATTATGTTGCTTCCTGTTTTACCAAAATAAGAATATCAAAACAATTACATTCAATAACATTCCAAATACTAATACATGTGATATAATCCTAATCTATGGGTGTACAATGTCATTCAGTCCCAGTTCCAGGCTCTTTCCCACAAAGTCTGTTTATTCAAAATGTCCTCTGCATATCTACCATGCTTCTGAATAGTCATAGGCTCATAAGTGATAGGAGCAGAATTAGGCATCGATATGTTCCAGTAGGTGTAATAGAGGTTGTTATTTAATATAGTTTAATTACAGAAATTCAGCTGTGTGTACATTACATTCTAACAATGATATGGCAAGAAATCCAAGTTTAAATTTCGACTGAAAATGAGAATTATTCAGGCAGCTCTCCATTGGTTCAATATGAACAATGAATGAATATGAACTTATGAACCATCAGCTGTTATAAGACAATCAGCACAAAATACACGGATATGAAATTAGATGACACGATGCCCCAGTTTGACAGTGCCAAAGTAGAGATTCCAACTTCAAATTCCAAGGAGTCAATATCACCAACAACTTCTCCTGGACCACCCATATTGAAGCAACGACCAAGAAAGCACACTAATGTCTCCACTTCCTGAGAATGCTTAGGAATTTCGGCATGTCCCCTACAACTCTCACCATCTTCTACAGATGCACCACAGAAAGCATTTTATCAGAATGCATCACAGCTTGGTTTGGGAACAGCTCCATCCAAGACTGCAAGATATTGTGGTGAATTGTGGACGCAGCCCAGACCATCACACAAACCAGCTTCCATTTTATTGATGCCATTTATACCTCACACTGCCTCGGCAAGGTCAGCAGCATAATCTAGGATGGGTCGCACCCTGGCCACTCCCTCTCCTACCCTCTTCCATCAGAAAAAAGGTAAAGAAATGTGAAACCACAACACCTCCAGATTCAGAGACAGTTTCTTCCCAGATGTTATCAGGCAACTGAATAACCCTACCATAACCAGAGAGCAGTGCTGAACTACTATCTACCACATTGGTGACCCTCGGACTATGGACTTGATCTGACTTTGCTGTCTTTACCTTGCATTCTATGTTATTCCCTTATCATGTATCTATACACTGTAAATGGCTCGATCATAATCATGTATTGTCTTTCTGCTGACTTGATAGCAAGCTACAAAAGCTTTTCACTGTACCTCGGTACACATGAAAATAAACTAAACTGCAAAATGTAGAATGGATTGTATGAATACCCACTCACCTTCACTCTCGGGATTGAACGACTCAATTCAGCAGTCCATTTAGCGGAGACATTTCCTGGTATTATAAGTGGATGTGGGTTGATTACAATAGATGAAAAATGAAGCGGGTCTTCGGGTGCACCACAGTCTTCAGAATTAGTGGCATCAGACTAAAAGGAGAAAGTGGATGAGTTCTATAAATGGCAGAGCTTACTCTGAGCATAAGCAGACATGCTTCATTTCTTTTTCGTTAGTTTCTCACAATTCATTTATTCTATCTATATTACCATCTCTATCTCCTGTTTACTTTCCCCTGACTCTCTGTCTGAAGAAGGGTCTTGACCCTAAATGTCACCTACTCCTTTTCTCCAGAGATGCTGAGTTACTCCAACATTTGTTTTTATATCATGCTTCATTTCTAATTTTTTTTAATTGAACAAACTAATCTTATTCTTGTGGTTTCACTGTTTGATCTTCTCTGTCATTTTCCATTCCAAGCAGATGATTTGTTTGATGATCAAAGATTTAAAACAGATCACCAAAGTAAATTTATTTTCCAAAACAAATATTCATGTATAATACTTTATTTGTGTACAATTCTTGCCAACCTTGCCTATTTTCTAGAAGATATTGGGGGATTGAACACTAGAGAAGGGAGATTAATCTCCAAATTAATAAGGCATTGATCAGACCTTAGCGGGAGTCGTTCCTGTGCACAGTGATGGTCACCATGCCCTGAAGAAAGATGAGTTTGAGTTTGAGGAATCTGTGATTGTGCCGGAGAGCTAACAGGTGAGATTCACCTGGATGTGTTCTGAGACAGAGCACTTTAGTTATGAGGGACTGGAGAGGTTAGGACTTTGTTCCCTGAAGAAAATAAAGTTAAGAGGGGACATGACTGCATTATATAACAGTGTGAGGAGTATAGATAAAGTAGACTGCAGGGAGGTTTTTCCCTTATTAGATGAGAGGACTCTTTCCACTCAAGATTTGTGAGTACATGGAATGCCCTGCAGGGGGAAGCAAAGTTACAGACAATATTTAAGTTTCCAGATAAGCACAGGAATTGCCGGGGGCATAGAGGCTACAGATCTAATGGTGGAAAATGTGCTTAGTATAGCAATGTCAAGTCTGCAATTTATCCCATCAGATAGAGCATAAAAAGAAGTTTAATTTGACACCTAATTCACTTTCATAGCTTCAGTATTAAAAAGGTTATGACAATTTTCATACTCGGAAATTAGCTTCTTGTTCCCCATTGCCTCTCCATTGAATTAAATCAAAAGCTGAGATCTGGGACAGTCAAAAGCCCATAACTTTTTTTTTAATTAAGAGAACTCAATGAAATGTTCAGTTATTATAGATTGAAGCATTCAGAAACAAATATGAAACAATCTTACTTGGATTACCTGAAATTAAAGTATATAATTAGTTAGTTACCTGATTGTAGCTAATTACAAAATTCAATTACTGGCTCTAAACATCTATCCATTTCTTAAGAAAAGATAAACATTTTTTAATTGCCTAAGTGTCCAAATAACATTCACACAATAATTCACAATATGACATGATTTTTAAATCTAATTTTCATGAATTTATAGGCCAAATGGAAGGAATTTAGTGTTTAATTCTCGTAAATGAATGGCCAGTTAAATCAACTTGCGAGTGGGTTTTAGTGGAATGCGTGGATTGGAACTTTGCGGTTTGCGGTGAATTTAAGCCACAGGAAAAACACTGCCGGTTCGTACATTTTTTTTGTCCCCTTTTAACAACATAAAAATTTGAATAAATGCTTCCTAAGAACCCCGTTTTCATGTAAAAATAAACTGTGTACCTTCTTTTGTCCCCGACATAATATCCTTCCTGTTGTCGGTGCTCACGGCTTTAGAAGATGATTTTTAAATTACTATTGCTAATAAATGATCTAGCGCAGTTTAAAAATACCTCCATAAAACAAATGTTGGAGCGATTTCTCTTTAGCAACGAAATCCCCTGAGATGGATCAATTTGCCCAATCTGGAGACAAACGGCATTTTAAACCCGCCCCCTGATGAAAGGCGCCAAAGTCGCGCGCACGGGGAGTGGCAGAACTGCAGCGCCGTTCAAGGTAAGTATTGTAACATACCCACTTATTATGAATAGGTGCCTCCAGATGTGGTCTCACTTTTGTCCTAGACCGCTGCAGTAAGATTTCTTTACTTTATTACTCCAACAGCCTTGAAATATAGATTGACTTTCCATTCCATTTCACTATTAACTGCTGATCTTCTGAAGAATTACAAACTCTGCAACCGTTTCTCGTTATCCACTTTTTAATTAAAGAAGTTTGTACAACATTACCCTAAATACTGACTCCTCTGCTATTTTCTTGTTCAACATAGCAATTTTACCTTCCCCCATTCTCTTAGGAGCCTCAATTGGACCTTGCTCATCCATTTTACATGCTTTTTTTGTCTGATCTTTGATACTCTGGATTGATTTATCCTTAGTTTATTTTCTCCCTTTTTTTATTACCTTACTTTGGTACTTCTTTGATGGATTAAACCAATCTTGGGTCCTTGAAGTAGATTAGTGTGATGGAGTCATAGGGTAGTGTAACTGATATTTCAACCCACCTCATCCCTGTTACCTCTTTTCCTATTAAAGCTCTTACCATTTACTATCATTAAGTCTACAGCTGTGTTGTCTTGGAGCTACGTCAGAAACAAAGAAACATAGAAACATAGAAAATAGGTTCAAGCTAGCACCGCCATTCATTGTGATCATGGCTGATCGTCTGCTATCAATAACCTGTGCCTGCCTTCTCCCCATATCCCTTGACTCCACTAGCCCCTAGAGCTCTATCCAACTCTCTCCTAAATCCATCCAGTGATTTGGCCTCCACTGCCCACTGTGGCTGGGAATTCCATAAATTCACAACTCTTTGGGTAAAAACGTTTTTTCTCACCTCAGTCTTAAATGACCTCCCCATTATTCTAAGACTGTGGCCCTGGTTCTGGACTCACCCAATATTGCGAATATTTTTCCTGCATCTAGCTTGCCAGTCCTTTTATAATTTTATATGTTTCTATAAGATCCCCCCTCATCCTTCTAAACTCCAGTGAATCCAAGCCTAGTCTTTTCAACCTTTCCTCATATGACAGTCCCGCCATCCCAGGGATCAATCTCGTGAACCTACGCTGCACTGCCTCAATCACAAGGATGTCCTTCCTCAAATTAGGAGACCAAAACTGTACACAATACTCCAGATGTGGTCTCACCAGAGCCCTATACAACTGCAGAAGAACCTCTTTACTCCTATGCTGAAATCCTCTTGTTATGAAGGCCAACATTCCATTAGCTTTCTTCACTGCCGGCTGTACCTGCACGCCAACTTTCAGTGACCGGTGTACAAGGACACCCAGGTCTCGCTGTAGCTCCCCCTTACCTAACCTAACCACATTGAGATAATAATCTGCCCCCTTGTTTTTGCCACCAAAGTGGATAACCTCACATTTATCTGTATTATACTGCATCTGCCACGCATCGGCCCACTAACGCAACCTGTCCAGGTCCCCCTGCAACCTCCTAACATCCTCTTCACAGTTCACACTGCCACCCAGCTTTGTGTCATACTCAAACTTGCTAGTGTTGCTCCTAATTCCCTCTTCCAAATTATTAATATATATAGTAAACAGTTGCGGCCACAACATCGAGCCTTGGGGCACTCCACTCGCCGCTGCCCGCTACTCTGGGAAGGGGGTGTGGAGGAGGCCGGGCTGTGGGGGAGGGGCTGTGGGGAAGGGGGGTGTGGGGGGTGTGGGGGAGGGGAACCTTCAAAATCTTCATATCTTTTGTACTATTTCACCGACCGGAATAAAACTCACTTGACTTGCAGCAGAGGAGAATGATGAGTTAGGTGGCAAAAAATCATAGCGCTATGGGGGATTGCTTTTGCGCAAATTTAATTACAATGCAGACAGGAAGTGGTCAAGATGAGAGTTTTAGTAATATATAGATATTTTATACAGCATTAAGATTTCCAGATGTTTTCAATATATGGATCATAAAGATTTTGTGTCTTCAGGAAGCAAGTAAATGTTGCTTTATTCCTTTACAATTGGGCAGTTACACTACCCTCTAATCTTAAACACTCACCCACTGAGCTTTAGCTCTGCAGAGCAATAGGCATCTGGCCCGAAACATCACCCGCTCTTGTTCTCCAGAGATACTCCCTAACCCGTTGAGTTACTCTGGCACCTTGTGCCTATCTTTGGTATAAAACAACATCTGTAGTTCCTTTCTACACAGACTCATCGGACTAGAGATGTAGCATGAAAACAGGCCCTTTGACCCACTAAGTCCGCAACAACCTGCGATTACCTGCAGTGAACCTGGAAACCTGCACATCTTTGGAGTGTGGGAGAAAACTAGAGCACCTGGAAAATAACCCATGCTGCGTGACAGCGTGAAAGTACAAATTCCATACAGACAACACCCATAGTCAGGATCAAACCCGTGTCTACAGGGCTGTTTCTTCGACTGCTCTACCGCTGTGTCATTGTGCCATCCTTCTGTGACAGTAAATTGCTCAGCTCGCATTTTATCTCAAGTTGTCTTTCAACAAATGGCTCCTTAATCTGAGAGACAAATTTTCAAACACTTTTGCTTCTTTCCAATAGAATACTTACACTCAATCGAATCAAATGCTTACCATTCTTAACTGGCCGAGCCAGCAAGTGACCAGGAAAATGACACTGAAGTGAATCGCCATTGTTCTTTGACTTCAGAGAATGAAGAGAGAAGTACCAAAGCTTGGTTAGTTGGGCAGTTATATGGAGCTTGAGAATGGGTGTCAACGTCAATGTAACTAATCATTAGCATTTCTTTGCTTCAATTTACATAATTAATGTTGTATGTATATATATATTTAGATTTCAAGATTGTTCCAATATTTTTTTTCATAACATTATGTGCACATTTTAAAATTGAAATTAAAGACAAACACCGTGGTTTTCACTTAAAGGCTCCTCATCCTTCCCTGTATCTTTGATGGAAGACTAATGGACCTGTTTGGATAAACGTAGAAAGGCCTCGACAAAATGGATGTGGAGAGGATGTTTCCAGTTGTGGGAGAGTCCAGGTCCAGGCACAATGGATTTGAGGAGGAATTTCTTTAGCCAGAGGGTGGTGAATCTGTGGAATTCATTGCCACAGATGGCTGTGGAGGCCAAGTCATTGGGTATTTTTAAAGTGGAGATTAATATGTTCTGATTTGTAAAGGTGCCAAGTCAGGACGTCCACACAATTTTTCTCAGATAGGTTATTTTAACCACACATAGCCAACTGTCTGTTGGTTATGTGTTTTATTGTGAAACTGTGATATGTGATGAGTGAGGTCAGGGGCAAGAGGTTTAACTAACATCTGAGGTCAGTGAGGTGAGTGCATATCATGGTCAGGGGAAATTGCCTTGGTTAAAATTACAGTCAAGGGAAGGTCAATGGACTTATGGACTTCCAGAAGGCATTTGCAAATATTATTCATTAAAACTTGATAGGTAAAGTTGAAACTCTGGGGATTAAATGCAATTTATTAAACAGGCCAAAAGACTGGCTAAGTCGCAGGCAACAATGGGAATAATAACCAGGCAGTCAAAATATCCGGATGTTTCCTGTTCAGCTATAGGCATGCTGATTAAGATGCCCCATCAACATTAGCCCCACCTGCCCATATTTGATCCATATCCCTCTAAACCTTTCCTATCCATGTACCTGCCTATACCTGTCTCATGCCTCAATTTTCCTGACCAGAGCCTCAATTTCTCTTGTCATCCAAGCTCTTCACTCTATCCACGCTGTGTAATCTGCATGCTGCTTTATTTAATTTTTAGTTTAGATTAGTTTAGAGATACAGCACAGAAACAGGCCCTTTGGCCCAGTTAGTGTGCACCAACCATCTGCGATCCCCGCACATTAGCACTATCCTATGCACATAAGGGACAGTTTACAATGTTTAACAAGCCAATTAACCTACAAACCTATGTGGCTTAGGAGTGTGGGAGGAAAGCTGAGCTCCTGGGCAAAACTCATGCATAGCACAAGGAGAAAATTCAAACTCTGCACAGACAGCACCCGTAGTCAGGATTAAAATCGTGCCTCTGGCACCGTAAGGCACTTACTCTACCGCTGCGCCATCATGCAAAATTTCTGGGGTTTTTTGTGTGTTGCATCCTTAGAGCAATGAGCATTTTCAAAGCTGAGCTGCAGGAAAGTGTATACAATGTTTATTAAAGAACAGCAGATGCTGATTTAAGTCAAAGGTAGACACAAAATGCTAGAGTAACTCAGGCAGCATCTCTGGAGAGAAGGAAAGGGGGACGATTCGGGTCAAGATGCTTCTTCAGATTCCTAAGGGTCTCGTCCCAAAACATAATCCATTCCCTATCTCCTGAGGTGCTGCCTGTCCCGCTGAGTTACTCCAGCAGTTTGTGCATACAATGTTGCTAGGTTAGCCAAATGATAGAGTTTCATAAAGTGAAATTGATTACAACTTGTAAATACAACACACCTAAGGTCCTTCCTGGGGTGATGCAGTGCAATGCATAATTCCAACCAGGTTTTATCCACCATGGTCGAGAAAATGTTGGACATAGATCTGACTTCATCATGTATCCTGTATACAAGTAGCTCCCTTTATCAAGAGTCAAGAGTGTTTTCTTGTTATATGTCCCAGATAGAACAATGAAATTCTTACTAGCAGCAGCACAACATAATTGGTAAACATGATAACTGTGAACAATATAATAAACAAGAGAGAAATAAAAGTTCAGTGTGAATATATAAACATACTCACAAATACACATACATATATACATATATAGATCATATATATATATTCTCACACACACACACACACACACACACACACACACACACACACACACACACACAAATCAAACAATAATAGCGCAATAATAACAATAATACTATGAAGTTCAGAGCTTATTTGGAGGTTATAATGTTTAATAGCCATTCGGCTTAATCATTCGGTTTAATACCCATCGCTGTCGTGATGAAGCTATTCCTGAACCTGAACGTTACAGTTTTCAGGCTGCTGTTCTTTCTTCCCGATGGCCGGGGCAAAATGAGTGGGTGGCCAGGGTGGTGTGGGCCTCTGATGATGCTGGCTGCCTTATTGAGACACCGATTCCGATAAATTAGCTTGATGGTGGGGAGGCCAGAGCCAGTGATGGACTGGGCAGTGTTCACAACCTTTTGCAGTCTTCTTCACTCTTGGGCATTCAAGTTACCGAACCAGGCCATGATGCAGCCAGTCAATATGCTCTCTACTGTAACCTGTAAGGTCCTATGAAGGTTGATAATTCAGTATTGCTGACTACTTTTGTGAATATTGAGTTGCACACTAACAATGGAGAAAGCATACACTAATGGTGAAATTATACACTATACACTGGAAGAGGACTTTGATGTTCTATTTCTCAGTTTGTTCCTCCTTTCTCACTCTGTACAGTAAACATGCATTTTTGTTTACTAATGGTGCTGTTTCCAAATATGCTGTCTCTATGAAGTAATTGTGATTTTAGGAACATGCAGTAACATCAATAGGAGGGTGGATTCAAGTGCACTCTCGTACAGCTGTTGATCCGGATTTATGTCCTGTAGACATTGTACACCGAAGGAACTGCAAATATTGGATTACCAAATACTGATCCATAAAGTGAAGTTGATTACAACTTGGAAATACAGCACACCGTTAACCTGCAATTTGGAAGTGAGAAGGTGAAATCAGATGTGTTGGTATTACAGCTGAGCAAAGGGAACTACCAAGTCATGAGGGAAGAGATGGCAAAGATTGGCTGGAAAGGGCCTTTAGTAGGAATGACGGTAGAGCAGCAATGGAATGATTTTCTGTGGATAATTCGGAACGTGCAGGATCATTTCATTCCAAAGAGGAAGAAAGATTCCAGGGAGAGAATAAGATGACCATGTGTGACATGAGAGGTCAAGGACAACATAAAAACAAAATATAACATTGCAAAGATTAGTTGGAAGCCAGTGGATTGGGATGTTTTTGAAGAACAACAAAAGGTAACTAAAAGGACAAAGATGAAGTACGAATGTAAGCTAGCCAATAATATAAAAGAGGCTAGCAAGAGTTTTTACGGATATATAAAAAGTAAAAAAGAGGCAAGAGTGGAGTTGGGCTGCTTGAGAATGATGCAGGAGAGGTGATAATGGAAAATCAAGAAATGGGAGAGGAATTGAATATCTTTTTTGCATCATTCTTCACTGTGGAGGACACCAGCAGTGTGCCTGTAATCCAAGAGAGTCAGGGGGTGGTGGTTAGTGGAGTGGCGATTACTAACGAGTAGATGCTAGGAAAACAGAAATATCTGAGGGTGGATAAGTCACCTGGACCAGATGGTCTGCACCAGACTCGCATCTTAACTTTAATCTTCTGAAGGAAATAGCCTCAGAGATTGTGGAGGCATTAGTTGTGATATTTCAAGAATCACTAGAGTTAGGAGTTGTTCCTGAAGACTGGAAAATTGCTAATATCACCCCGCTGTACTAGAAGGAAGCAAAGCAGAAGACCGGAAACTATAGGCCGGTTTGCCTGACTTTGGTGGTTGGTAAGATTTTAGCGTCAATTATAAAGAATAAGATTACACAGTACTTGGAAGTTCATGATAAAATAGGCCAGAGTCAGCATGGTTTTCTGAAGGGAAGAACTTGCCTGACAAATCTGCTGGAGTTCTTTGAGGAAGTTAATAGCAGGACAGACTGAGGGGAGGCTGTAGATGTTATTTACCTTGATTTCAGAGGACCTGAGGTCATGACCTCAGAATTAAAGGCCGCCCTTTTATAAAGGAGGTGAGGAGGAATTTCTTTAGTCAGAGGGTAGTTAATCTGTGGAACTCATTGCCACAGAGGGCTGTTGAGTCCAAGTCAGTGGAGATATTTAAGGCATAGATAGACAAATTCTTGATTTTACTTTGGAATCACGTGAGTGATTCTTTGAAGAACCCCGCCAGACCGCATGTGCGTCTTTACACCATTTCGCATGGCTCAGCGACTGACTGGCAACGCTACGGTCCTGCCAGCGGTAAGTTTAAACAAACAGGTAATTTTTCTACTTCTTACCAGGTTCTGTTTTCTCTTGCAGGAACCTCTTCTTATTGAGGTTTCCTGCTGGATTGTCGCGAAGTGCGGCGAGCCGCAGGGAAACCGGCTTGGGCTGTGTGGAGACTCCGGTCCGAACCACTGAATCGCCGGAGCCGGCTGCTGTCTGGTTCGCAACTCCAGTCGCTGACAATGGGATCAGCAGCTTCCAGACCGCTGTGGTTCCTGTGGAGGGGTAAATCCAGGAGGCGGTATCACTACCTGAGTCACTGACAATGGACTCGGGACAAGTCGGGCCGGGAGGGATCCCCCTCTGGCAGGTCGGGGCCTGATCAACCCCGGCTGGGTCGTCTGGTAGAGGGTGTCTGATGTTGTGAGACCCGAAACACCCGATGACCACAGGTGACATCACTGAGGATGCGTCCCAGCTCATCTAGAAGATGTATATTTTTTACATTGAAGTCTGGCTCAGCCAGTGGCACGTAGGAATAGACTGGGTGACAACCAAGTATAGTTTGGTGACTACTGGAGAGACAGTTGATGGCACGGAAAGACGGCACCCGGGAAAGGCTGGGTTAGCACCCCAGTCTGTGTCTTTCGTGAGAAAGACACCCAACAAAGCTACGGAAAGGCCTTGTGAGATATAGTTTGTGCTCCCAATCACTACTCAGAGACTAAATCGTGGAAACAAGAAATGCTTTATTTGCGAGTCTGCAGAATCGGGTGCCTCTCCAAGTTAAGACACACCAAAGTCAGGGAAGTAAAGCCCCTTTATACACACAATTCTGCTGGGTTAACCTCCCCTTCTGGCTCCTCCCAATCAGAGCACTGAGGTGCACAGTCTATAGGTACGTCCCCCAGTACCTCCCACATCATACATCGCATGTTCATACATGTTCATGGTAATGAGCAGTTTCTTGACCAGGGGTGTATAAGTAATATTCATTTATTTCATTAAGCATGCTCAGTTACAATTGACCTGGCCTAGTTTCTTGTATTTTAATTGAAAAGCTAGTATCAAGTGATAATGGCCGCATCCCCATCTCTGTCTGCCACTATACCCTGCTATCAATGGTGCTCAAGGATGATGCTGGTTACCTCATTCATAACGATGTCAGACTGCTTGCCTGGGCCTTCACAACAGTGGGGGTTTAATCATTCTATTTCTCACAACCCTCCCTTTTTCTTTTGCTACGCATTTATTGATTAAACCCCAATTTCAAGCTCCCTTGGTTCCAATTGAAGTAACATTCTCCTAATCTCCTCTTCCTTTGGATCCTGGACCTTCCCTGGTCACATTATCATTATTTTCTGTGCTACCCCTTTTTCTCCCAAAGGTACTACTACAGCCTGCATCTGACTTACACTCCTCATAATAAGTTCCCTAAAACAAGGGTTACAACAGGGGATAAAGATCAGCCCAGCCAATGCACATAGAAACATGAGTCCCACCCTTCTCCACCATGATCCTCCGAGGATGGAATCCCACCATCAAGTACCCATAATCGAATTCCACTTTTGTATTGGAACATGTGCCAATTTCAGGATTCCTTCTGATATGTCCATCACTGCCTGTCCATTGTCATCGATATCTGTGTCTGCTGCTTCGCCAGCATCTCTAGTGCCGCCGCAGTTTGGTTGGTAATTACTTCCAGTACTGCCTGGAGTCTTATGATCCAGTATAACATGTATACCGGGGTTCGGTAGCCCCAGGATCCGTCCTGTGCCCAAGTGGCTGGTCCATAGTATGAGATGATTCTTGCGGGTGGCCATTCATCATCCTCCCATTCTCCGATGTCCATTTTCCTCTTTTTCCGATATAGGTCATCAAATATGGGTGTTCCTAGAGACCGCCCCTCTTCGTCGTTTTGCAGGAAAAATCCCGGTTGTACCAGTCCAATGAAGCAAGTTCCGCTCCAATTTCCTGGCAACACCGAATATGCCTTGTGTCCGCATATCCATAACAGTCCTTCAGGGGCCGGTCCACTAGAGGCAACATTGTCCCATATATCTCGCAACACCGGGATTCCTTGATAAAGGTTGTTCCCGGTGCAGTTCCATAGTCCAGTTGATTCCATTCCATCAGTCTTCATCCAGATAGTGCAGTTTCTTCCCTCTTTCTTATTTGGATACCATTTAGGCTCCTCTGGCCACCACACTCGGGACTGATTCGGCCACTGGATGATGATGCGCTGGCAGGGACTGCTGCCTACTAGGACGGCATCCCTTACCCAGGGCCTAGAGATACACTCAGTCCCAACCGGAGTGTCTGTCAGGACCCATTCCTGGGGACCACGGTCTTCTTCTACTGTCAGGTTCCACTTCGTCAGGTCCCATACCTCAACAATGGATCTTCTCTATGGCCAACGTGAGCTCATCAGTGGTCCTCCGCAAACCCAACAGTTAGTCACATTCAGGGTTCCAGCAATCCGGAGGGCCAAGTCCACGAACAGGTTTTTTCCTACTTCGGGGATCTCAATCTGCCTCTTTATTTCTTCATACATTGTTTGGTGCAGTTGGGGCTGAGTGGGTGGGAGAGGGGGAGGGTTGGTGATTAACCTCTTTATTACTTCTTCCTTAATTTTACCTAATGTTTCTCTTAAGGCATGAGAAGGGATACCTAACTGTCCTGTCCTGGTCATGCAGACCCATTTTTCCACTTTTGGGCAGGTAATGTACCCAAAACTTCCTACATATCCCTTATTCTCTACCACGTAATACTCTTTTCCCCCGTTCTTACAAACAGTTCTAGTCCTTAGGTTATAGCAAGCATCGTTCACATGGGAATGATAGGTAAACGATCTGGTTGTCCGCCCTCCATATCTGATAGGATGGTAGCATTTATAACAGTTATTAACACTTTTTACAACGATTACATGCAGAGTAAGCAATACCACGACTGCTCCGTTCATACTGTCAGTCATACACTTATTTCTTACTAAAAGTTAACGCTAGGGGCTTACTCCCCGGCTTCACCATCCACTGTTCCTCTTTATCGGGGCGGGTGGGTTAACGGGCCCTTTAACTCGGGTCGCTTGGGTCCACCCTTTTTCTTTTGTTCGTACTGCTGTCTCGGTTGTCAGTAATACTAGGTATGGGCCGGTCAACCGGGGCTGGAGTTTCTCCTCCTTCCAATTCTAGAACAGTACTCAGTCGCCGGCCTTTACAGCATGTATTGGAAAGTCGAGTGGTGGGCTTTGAGCCAATAATCCTTTAGCTTTTAATTCTGTAACAGAACGAGATACTGTCAGTAAATAGTTCTTTAACAATACATCACTGACCTCTATGGTGGGTATTCCTTCTATCTTTCCCAACTAAGGTAACCCAAACAACATTTCATAGGGGGATACTACTAACTTTGCATGGGGTCTCCGTTGCTTTTCTCAAAGCCTTTCTGCTTCCCTACTGCTCCAAACATGTGCCAGACTCCATGTACACATGCTGCTTTTAAAGTCTTAATTTCTGCCAACTGAGCTAAGCAAGATTGCAGGCAAGTTTCCAATTTAATTACCTTAAAGTCTAATTCATCCTGATGCACCACTTCAAACCCTGCATACTTGCTATTATGATCCCTTTAACAAGAAACATCCACAAGCAAAATCATTTTGTCCCCTTCATTCAAAGGCTCTGACTGTAAAACATTTCTCAGACTTGTGTGTCCTTCTTCCTTCATTATTTTCCTTAATGGCATACTTTCAACATACTTTCCAATCTAGTCTGAACTATATCCTGCTATTCCCAAGATCATCATCATCTGTCCTACTGTCTGAGGTTTCGGAACTTCAATTATCACTTCAATTTGATCCTGCTCTATAGCTTTTACTTCTTTAGATATTACTCGTCCAAAATATTCTACCTGCTGCTGACAAAACAACAACTTATTCCTTGATACTTTATGACCTCCTGTGCCATCTTTTCCAAGATAATTACAATGTCTCACTCACATTGCTTCTTACTTGTGGAACAAACCAACAAATCATCCACATACTATATCAACACCTTCCAAATCTGCCTTTAACATCTGATTTAAAACATGGGGCTAGTATTTAAAACCCTGCTGCATCCTAGCCTAGGTGTATTTAACACCTCTTCTTAATGTTCTTACCATAGCTATTTTCACCATTATCTTAATTATTATTATTATTTCATGATTACCATACCTGAACACATCCCTAACACATCTTATCCATTACCTGTCTCCTTACTAGCCTTTCTTGACCTCCTCCTTGAGATCCCCTCCCTCCCTCCCTTGGGGACCCCAGTCTAGTCTGGGCTTATATCCAGATTTATTTCATTCCTGATAGGGCATTTGAGGAAACACTCTCCCAAATACATTTATTATTGGCATGGAATTCTCTGGCCCCTGTTTGGCTGTCATAGGACTCACTGTATGTCGGTACATCACTTATTTCAGACTTTTCAACCAGGTCTGTTGTTACTGACAACATTCTCTTTCCTTTTTCACGCTCTTTCTTTTTGAGCTCTTCAAGTTACATTTGCATCATTTTTCTCTGCACCTCTTCCTGCTTGTCTGCAAGTCTTTTTCCTATCTTTGCGATATTTCTCAACCTCATTGACCAAATGATCACTGAATCAGGGGTGGGAAATAGATGACAATCCCACCACCTCCTCCAATCTAGATTTGACTTTAGGAGGAATGACATCCATCACAGTGGTTCAGAATATAGTGTTCATTAACTGGTTGCCTTCTATTTCTTGTTCAGTTTCCAGTCTCCACCTTTTCAGCTTGTTTTCCAGATAGGCTGCTGGATTATTGTCTGAGGGCCTGCCATACCCTCTGCCTGACTGTATCAAACAGTATGCCATTGTTTATAGGTATGTCATAATACCTACCTTTAGCAGCGCTGCAGTTCTGCCGCTCCCCGAGTGCGTGACTTTGGCGCCTTTCAGAGGGGGGCGGGTTTAAAATGCCGTTTTTCCCTAGACAGTCCAAATCGATCCATGTCGGGCGATTTTGTCGCTAAAGAGAAATCGCTCCGACATTTCATTCATAAAGGTATTTTTAAACTACGCTAGATTATTTATTAACTAGAGTAGTTTATAAATCATCTTCTAAAGCTCTGAACGGTGACAGCGGAACGGATCTAACGTAGGCAATAAAATAAGCTACACAATTTATTTTTACATAAAAACTTAGATTTTAGGAAGGCTTTAGTCACATTTTCATGGTGTGAAAAGGGGACAAAAAAAATGTATGAACCGGCTGTATTTTTCATACCGACTTCAGCGCAAACCGCAACGTTCTAATCCACCGCATTCCACTAAAACCCACTCGCTAGTTGATTTAAATGGCCATTAATTTACAGGCATTAAGCACTAAATCCCTTCCATTTGGCCCAGAAATTCATGAAAATGTGATTTAAAAATTATGTTATATTGTGGATTATTGTATGAATGTTATTTGGACAGCTTTTTTTTTAGATTTGACAGTTGCCTTTTCTATTTCTTTCTGTGTTGCTCCTTCCTTTTTTAACTTTTCGTACTCAAAACATTTGGTACTGTGATTTTCCTTAAATTTTTGCAATGTTTGAGTGATACTCTGAATATTCTGTACAGCATCCAAAGTGCCTAATCCTCATTGGAGCCCAGCTGTGGCCACCAGACTGAAATCCCCCTTGTTGGTTCCTTTGGTTAATCAAAAATACAGAACTTAATCATAGTCTCCTTATCTTTACCCCCGGGGCTTCCTTCTCCCCAAGATTGCCACATTCGCCCCAATGGACTATCAGGCGGAATGTGCGGCTCTTCACCATTGAGCCATTTTATTTTTGCCCCGGACTCTTACTTTTCCCGTTCCGGATATTTATTGTCTTATCGGACTATTCCCGTCCGACAGACCCTCGGTCGCCCAGGCAATACTTAATAGGCAGTTTTCTTACCCGGGTCCTGTGCACAAGAATCGCACGACCGTCCCCTTTTTCCCGACACTCCCTCTTGTTTCCTGAGTCTTTTGCCCAGATATCACTCGCACAAACCGCTGATGGCCAGCAGCGCCGATTCAGGTCTGCTTAATGTCTCCCTCTTGGAGGAGGAGAGCATGCGGGGCCAGAATTATTCGGCCGGCGAGTATGTTCCATTCTGGTGATAGGTCTGTTGGAGAGGCCATATCAGCGCAGGTACCCTCAGGTGCCTGAGCCAGCACCCGTTCAGGGCTGCCTACGATCTTCCCCGTTATGGAGTGGAGTGCGAATGGTCAGTAGGTAACTGACTTCAAATTCTAAAGTATGTACATGGAACATACTGGAGTACATGTGTATGGGTTCAAGGCAATCCTCGCAGATGAAGGTGTTGCTGCCAGAAGAGTTGGTTACCAGCCGTTGGCAGAATACCTGGAAGGGGTCAGACTTCCTCTCACGCTACAAGTGCCAGCAGTGAACAGAGCTCTAGCTGCAAAACCTGGATGAGGAAGCAAAAGCTGTCGGACCAATCAAGGTACCAACGACGAGCAAAGCTTCATCAGTTCGGCAACAACACACTCCACGCCTCCATTGGCTGTAAGCGGTTCACTGAAGCTATGGCAGCATGAAAACTGGACAGACATTCCACGCACCCCACCAGTCCTACTCTATAACCAGGCAGGTAGGTGGGTCCGGCACTTCCGAAACATGGGGTAAGTGGACCACTTACAAGTTGGCAATTTTACACTTGTTTGTACAACACTCATATGGTTAAGGCATTGTCACCTAACCATGTAAAACTGCACAATACTAACATTCCAAGCAGGTTGGAATGTTAGGCCAGTATTATCTTTTAAGGCAGGCTCAGTATTATGGCCAGGCTCGCTTCGAGACAGGATTGAAATACGGTCAGAGTTGTATTTCACGGCAGGCTTAGAATTATGGCCAGAGTAGCCATTAGAGGCAGTTTCGGAATTATGAGGTAGGCTCATTATTATGGCCAGGATTGTCTTCCAAGACAGGCTCGGAAATCGGACCAGAGTGGTCGTTCCAGGCAGGCACGGAATGATGGCAGACGTGGCTGTTCATTGTTAAGATGGAGAAGATGGTGTAACTCGTATGTGCAGTATAAACTTTCAGAACAGGAAACTTCGTTAATGACTAACAATTGATTTTCATAAGGATGTCAAAGATACATTCTATTCAGTTCCCATTTACAGGGATCACCGGAGACATTTGAAATTATCAGGAGAATGATAACAATAATGATAATTTGCTAATGATGAGGCAATGATAACAGTAATAATAACAGTAAAACATTGCAAGATGGGCTAAATTATTTACCCAGGTATTTACCAAATTACTCAAATCGGTGCTTCGGCTACTCAGAGTTCAAACTTGTTATGTATAGCCTGAATGATATTCTAACGCTCTAGTTTACAAAAAATAATTGTTCAGCCTCAAACTATATTTGAGAAATTCCAAGATGGGAAGAGCTTTGTAGGATCCCTCATCCATCCAGTTAAAATAGTAAGATTAAATGAGAACTTACCTGTTCAAAGTTTGATCTTTATTTTATGAGGAGTTACGATGAGGGATTACGTGAAGAAGCCCCGCCTGGCGCTTGATCAGCACACTTCAAAGCAGTGGCATGAAAAACACAGAACCAATAGCCAGAGTAAGATAGTAAGGCCCAACATAGACTAGAACTACCAGATGAACATTTATATTATGAGGGTTGGGAGCGGAGGGCACGTAATCCCTCATCGAAACTCCTCATAAAATAAAGATCAAACTTCGAACAGGTAAGTTCTCGTTTAATCTTACTATTTTACTTCGGAGTCACGTGAGTGACTACGTGAAGATTTTAAAGCTCTGTTTTTTTATGTCGTAGATTCATAACATACGAATGTACAGTAGTAAGTAAATAGTATTTTTAAAACATTGTTTCAATTTATGTAATGTATTTTAATCATAAAAAGAACAATTTTTTAATAACCCCTCTATCGCAGGGGAAATTTTACAAAAGAAAAATGATAATGATATCAAATGATAACATAAATAGATAATATAAAACAAAGCAAGCATTTAAAGAGAACCCAACACTGCATGTCCAAATCCTGGCACCGTGACAACAGGTTTATCGTACAACTTTGAAAAAGTTTCTTCTTTACATCACCCTGTGGCCTCAAAAATTTGATCGAGTGGTACGTCCTGTACCTTCGCCGCGGACATAGCTGCAGCCCTAGTGGAGTGAGATTTAAACACATCAGTGTCTATTCCTGCTAAATCCAAAACCTGTTTTAACCATCTACAAATGGTTTGAACTGAAACTTTTGTATGTGTTTTTTTGTGCGTTATCAGTAACGCTGTCTAAGCCCCTCTGAGATTTTTGGTTACTTCAATGTATTGAGTTAAATGCTTAACTACACACAATGTTTCATCGACAGGGTATGGTTTAAACATTACCTTGGCTCCAGTTTTTCCTGATCTGCTTTGTTTGATCAGATCATAAACATAAAACACAATGTTATCTGAAGCCAAATGCATGCAATCTAACCGTAACAATTGCAAAGTTTGTACTCTTTGAGCTGATACTAATGCCATTAACATTACTACCTTGAATGTTAACCTCTGCAAAGACATTGAAGTAATTGGAGTCCATTGCTTAAGCAAAGTGAGAACAATGCTAACATCCCAAATTTCTGTATATCTGGGCTTGGGAGGATTTTTATTAAAAATTCCTTTCATGAATCGGGATACTAATGGGTGAGACCCAATTGAGTCTCAATCAGAAATTTGTCCTAAATAGGATGACAAAGCACTACGAGCACTATTAATTGCACTATAACTTAAGTGCTCATCAAAATGTAACCGAGCAAGGAACTCCAATACATTTGATATGTTCGCAGTATGATAAGATATCTTTGACTGTCTACAGAATGCTTCCCATTTCTTTATATGCGACATATATTATTTTTTAGTGCTATTTCTCCAAGCTGCAGCTATAACATCCATGGTCTTGTCCGACAGTCCAAACTCTTGCAATGGTCTGGTCAGAACCTGCAGATTAACAAATTCATATGATCATGCAACGGATGAATTTCTTTTGTTACTGGTTGTATCAACAAATCGTTGCAACTAGGAATCGTCATACATGATTCAATAATCATTTTAAGCATCAACGGGAACCATGACTGTGTAGGCCAATTTGGCACCACCAAAATGCCCTTGACAGTGTCTTGCACTATTTTCTTGAGACATAGCCCAATCAGACAGAATGGGGGAAAAGCATAAAAGAACGTATTCTCCCAGTGTAGCGAGAAAGCATCCACCGCTACTGCCCCTGGATTGTGTTCCCAAGACACGTATTTGGGCAATTGGTGATTCAATCTAGATGCAAACAGATCAATGTCCAGTGCTCCATAACGACTGACAATATTTTTGAAAATTTGTGGATTTAACATCCATTCTGTACTGTCTTTAAATTTTCGTGATCTTTTGTCTGCCACAATATTGTCTCTCCCTGGGAGATAAATAGCTGAAAGCCAAATATTCTTACAAACACATCAATGCCACATCTGGTTAACCAGATGATCACATGATAATGAGTTTACTCCACCTATGTGATTGATATATGCCACAGCTGTGGTATTGTCTATTTGTAATTGGACATGCAAGTCCTTCATAGTAGAACAATAAGCTTTTAATCCATAAAATGCTCCCAGTAACTCCAAATAATTTATACCATATGTTTGGAGAAATAAATCCTCTTGGACAGTCCATCTGCCCCCATAGCTGGTATCATTATCCGTAGCACCCCATCCAAGGGAACTTGCAACAGTTTGCAAAATCACTGCTGGCTGCTGAACTAATATGTTTCTAACAGCTTGTGGAACATTCTCAATCCACCAATGCAATTCTGATAAGGCTTCCTTTGGCAATTGCATGGGCCTATCAAAATGGCCTGCTCGCTGTATAAGCGCTTGTGTTTTTGCCCTTTGGGGATTTTGGTAATGCAGTGGACCAAATTCTACTGCAGGGAATGCTGCTACTAACTTACCAATAACCTTAGCAACTTCTCGGATGGAGGGATAAGGTTTGTCAATAAGGCACTGACATACATTTGTAATATCAACAATCTTGCCTATTGGTAAAGTTACTAACATGGTAACTGAATTAATCACAAACCCCAAATATTCAAAGGTTTGGGATGGCTGTAACTTAGATTTTGTTGGATGAATCAGGAACCCTAGCCTTTCAAACAGACTTGTGGTTGCTGAGTGATTTTTCAGCTGACTCCTGATTAGCATTGACAATTAAAATGTCATCTAGATAAGCCATAACGATGTGTTTTTGTGCCCTTAGCAGTGCAAGTGCTGGTTTCAACAATTTAGTGAACAGCCTGGGAGCTGAGCTTAATCCATTAGGTAATGCTTTGTATTGCCACAGCTGTCCCATCCAATTAAATTTCAAATACCTGCGAAAGTGACAATGAATTGGTACTGAATAATATGCACCCTTCAAATCTATTGGAGCCATGTAACAATTTGTTGATACCAGCTGCATTGCAGTGTTGAAGGTATCCATTTTAAAATGTTTATACTGGACAAATGTATTCAATTGTGTGAGGTCTAAAATGATTCTACAACCCCCATCTTTCTTTGGTCCGGGGAAAATATTTGACACAAATTGTTGTGGATCCTCACCTGATTTCTCGATAACTCCTTTTTTACACAAATTCTTAACTTCTTTATCAATTTGAATTTTTTCAAATACAGAAAACACCAAAATATGATTAGGCTTATTCTGTCCCGGTGGATCAATACCTTCTACAAAATCAATGGTAGATCCTAAAACAGTATCTAATATAACACGATCAGATGTTATACAGCCCCATTCATCACAAAACATTTGTAGTCTACCACCAATCTGAGGTTCATCCAAAGATTCGTCTTTAATAGGGTAAAGTTTTTGTACCTCTCCAACCGGACGTGGTGGTCTCCTTCTCCCAACATATGGGTGAACATTCGGCTGTGCTGGTTGGTAATTCTTCCTTACCATACTCCTGCCTCGGCTGGTTCCAGCTCCAAAATCAAGTCCCCTTCTCATTTGACAGGCCCTCCTTTGGCCAAAAATGAAGGGTTTCATGAAGCCAATAGTCTTTGCCTCGTCATCAATTTCTTTAATTTGTTTAGACAGATTTTCTCCGAACAAATAACCAGGAGCTTGAACATTGCTCGATCTGCACAAACCTGCAAATCTTGGATGTAAAATGGGCCGAATGGCAATCTTCCTCATACAATTGATCTCAAAATATGAATTGCAGAACAATGCCAACAAATCCTTCTGAAATTTGGTCATTCCACAACCTTCCACTTGCCTTCCAAAACCAGTGATCCCAGCCAAAATCAGTTTGAGGATTCTTTGAAATTGTATTTCATTACCGCTGGTGGAGATGCGCTCTGCAGCTCTTTCCTTACCGACAGCGTCAAAATAAATGCCGATCAAGCGCCAGGTGGGGCTTCTTCACGTAGTCACTCACGTGACTCCGAAGTCAAATTAAGTAGTTACCAATAGACTTGTTGGTCATTGGGATTTACCTCCAACTCTTAATTAGCCTATGACTCCACCCTGGGACAAGAGATTGGAGTTAATAGGAACGTGTAACAGTCTTGTTGTTCAAAGCATCCTTTTTACAAAAGCCAATTAACCAACAAGCCTCCATGTATTTGGAATGTGAGAGGGCACCGGAACTCCCAGAGAAAACTCACGCGGTCATACGTTAGAATGTAAAAAATCTCTGTACAGACAGCACTAGGATTGAAGACCTCTGGCAATGTGCAGCAGCAACTTTACTGCTGTGCCACTGTGTCACCCAACGCAACACACAATATCCAATTAACAAACAAAGATTGTTCCTCCATATCACTCTGGAGTTAAGCCAATTGACAGGAAGATTAGGATAAAGTTTTCCTCGTGCCCACTTTTTCACCTTGAAGGTATTCTATCTCACAGATAGGAGGGGTAAGAATTAAAGGGGGCAACAGTTTCACACATAAGGTGAAGAATATAAGGAACAATTTGCCAGAGAAAGTTGTAGAGGCGTGTACAATTCCAACATTTAAAGACTTTTGGATGGTATATAGATAGAAAAGAGCGGCCATGTTTCCACCAATCTTTCCACGCACAAGAAGCACAAGAAGTGCAAGACACCATTGTGCAGATGCCGAGAAGTGTGTTCAGCTCTGGCTGAACAACTTCTAATCTTGTAGGTGGACTCGATATGAAGAAGCATAGATTAATGGGCTGAAGGGTCCACTTGTATGCTGTATAACTTTCAATTCTATGACTCTAAACTATAGGATGCTGAATGTGAGACTTAAATTACTTGTACAATACGTTTTGTTAAACATAAAAAGGAAGTCCCTGAACAGAGGTGTCAGGTAAAGGGAATGGACTTACAGTAGTTGGCAGAATAATTAAAGGGGAGATAAGGATCAATGATGAGACAAAGTACAGGATGGAGAAAGAGAGCTCAGAAACATGGTGTCAAGGCGGCAACTTCTGCTCAATGCCAGTAAGATGAAGAAGCTGTTATTGGCTTCAGGAAACTGGATGGTCCACACAACCAGTCAGCATCAATGAAGATGGTCGACAGTTTCAAGTTCCTGGCTGTAAATATAAACAATAATCAGTCTTAGTCCAACCACATTGATGCTGGAGCCAAAAAAAAACACATCACATCTCTACTTCCAAAGAAGACTAAGGAAATTTGGCATAACTCAAACAACTGTCATCATTTCTGCAGGTGCACAGTGAAAAGCATCCTATTGGGATGCATCACAACTTGGTTTGGCATCTGCTTTGTCCAAGACCATAAGAAATTGCAGACAGATGGGGATGCAGCCCAGTCCATTAATCAAACCTCCCATCAATCCCTCCTCCACTTAATGCTGCCTCGAGAAATAAGCCAACATCAAGGACTACTTACACCTTGGTCATTCCCTCTTCTTCCTTCTTTCTTCACTGCTAGCTATTGTCAGACTGCTGAAAGATCCCTTCATAGGTTAAGGATGTAGCCCTGATCCCACAATTTCGTCATTGTGACCATTGCGCTTTGTTAATCTGCACTTTCTCTGCAGCGGTAACATTGCAAGACGGCAGCACAACATTCTGCCCTCTGTTATTTTTTTCTTTGCTCAGCCAAGCATGTTGTAATTTATGTGTGGCATGATTTGTCTGGATAGCACCAAGAACAATTGTTTTATGAACTGTATCTAGTGCATGCGACAATCCTAAACCAATATCATTAGAGATACCAATTCAAAAGGTCAGAAGTTGATTACCTGAAAATATAATGTGTAGAAACCTCATCACATTTGAAGTGTTTTGACTATGTACTGAGGGCTGGGATAGGGATGGTAATGAACCTAATGCTGAAGTTGGTCCTGACCCGAAACATTGCCTTTCCCATTTCCCCAGGGATGTTGCCTGTCCTGTTGAGTTACAGCAACTCTTTGTGTATTTTTTTGTAAACCAGCATCTGCTGTTCCTTACTTGCACAAGATAGCACCTGATTTTGATGTCCAGTCAGGTACCAGTAGTTACATAGATTTGGCAAACATCTGGGAACATTTTTGGTAACTGCAAAATTCTAATTAGCTTATTCTCCTTAAATTAGCAATTGCTTTGCAAACTCAGAAGAGGGCTGAGAAATGGGACTAATTAACTTCCAACTGCAGGTACTTTGTTTCTATGTGAGCACAGTTCTAAATGTAAATCTTCCACAATAATTTGGATTTAAATTGTGTATTTACATGGAAAAATGAACCAGGCTCTTTGACAGGAGATATCACCCAAAGATTGCAATTATTATTATTATTATTTTTTAAATTAATTAGAAACAATTACATAATAAAAAGGTGCTTGTTCATTGTTGACATAATAAAAAGCATTTTGTTCTTTGTAGATATACATTATCAGTATTATTTATATTCACAATTGCATAATAATTGTGCTTCTATATTTTTTTTCCATTTTTTATAAAGATAGAAAATAGTAGAGAAAGATTAAACAAAAAAAAGTATAAAAAGTTGGGAAAGAATGGAATATTCTACAGATTATGCATCGTTGGAGATATATCAACGTTTTATGAAATGTACTACTGTTCATCTATTCTTTGATTCTGGTTTCAGTCGGGTTCTTGAGCCGAACCAGTTTGCCCCTTCAAATATTCAATAAATGGGGACCATATTATTTTAAATAGTTCTTGTTTGTCCATTAAGACAAATCTTTATCTTTCCAAATATAGGGTCTCCGACATTTCTGTAGTCCACATTTTAATTGTGGGGGTTATAGGGCCTTTCCAAAATTTTAATATTAATTTTTTCCCAATTATTAAGCTATAATCAATAAAAGTTCTTTGATTCGAAGTAATGAATTGATTTGGTTCTGTTATTCCTAATATTATTAATTTTGAAATAGGAACCAGTTTGGTATTGACGACTTCTGAGATTATCTTAAAAATCCCCATCCAAAAATTATTTATTTATTTATTTATTTATTTTGACCGCCAAAATTATTTTTATTATTTGTTTCCATCAATAGTCTGTATGCATTTTTTAAATTTAAAAAAAATATATTTTTTATTAGAAGTAAATACGTATTAAGACAATTTAAAATGTGAGAAAAAAACAAAAGAATATATTATTCATCACATACATTCTTAATATTTTTAAAGTTTACAGTCATTCTTGTTTGTACTTCTATATTTTTTATTATTTTTAATACAGAAATAAATTAATAGAAAGAAATAATAAAGAAAATTAAAATAAGAATAAAAATAGAAAATCAATAATGTGAGTGGAGTTTTAAACAATCTATACTTCATTGGAGATATATCAGTGATCTATTATATATGATTCTTCATCCATTCCTCGTTCAGGTTTCAGTCAGGCCCTCGAACCGAGCCAATTTGTCCCTTTAGATAATCAATAAATGGAGACCATGTTCCTCTAAACTGGTCTAGCCTGTCCGAGAGGACAAGTCTTAATCTTTCCAAATGAAGTGTCTCCGACATTTCTGTAATCCACATTTTGATAGTGGGGGAGGTAGGACCTTTCCAACATCTTAATATTAATTTTTTACCAATTATTAAACTATAATCGATAATAAATTGTTGTTTTATTGTTAGTGATTGATCAGTTTCTAATATACCTAATATGATTAATTTTGAATCTGGAGACAAATTTGTATTAACTACCTTCGAAATTATCTTAAAAATTTCTGACCAAAAATTAGTAATTTTTATACATTTGGTAAATGAGTGCGTTAGGTTGGCTTCTAGGTGTTGACATTTATCACATATAGCAGAAACATTTGAGAACATTCTGTTTAATTTGGACTTTGAAAGATGTAATCTATGTAAAATTTTAAATTGTATCAGAGAGTGTCTGGCATTTAATGAACAGTAGTGTATATGTTGTAAACTTTCCTCCCATACTTCTAAATTGATTGTTTGTCCTAATTCGCTTTCCCATGCTTGCCTATATATTTCCGACGTTGGTGCATCATTTTCCAATAAAATATTATAAATATTTGATATTAATTTTTCTGTGTTCAGGTGTTTATTTAAACATTCATCTAGAATTTCTGTCTTTCTATTTCTAAGTTCTTGTGTATTCATAATCTCTAATTTGTAAATATCTAAAATATTCCTTTGAGTGTAGTCCATACTCTTGTTGTAGTTCTTGAAATGAAAGAAAAAGGTTTTCCCTGTAGAGATCCCGTATCTTATTAATTCCATAATTTTTCCATTGTGAAAAACCTTTATCCATCCTTGAGGGTTTAAAAGTAATATTGTTTGCAATATGAAGATCCAGTGGTATACATTCCAATTTTAAAGATTTCTTTAATTGTTTCCAAATACGTATCCCATTTTCTATTATTGGGTTTCCTCTATAAGTTTTTTTTTATGTAGTTTGGTATTAGCAAATATTAATTTTTTCAAATTATTAAACTATAATCAATAAAAGTTCTTTGATTCAAAGTAATGAATTGATTTGGTTCTGTTATTCCTAATATTATTAATTTTGAGATAGGAACCAGTTTGGTATTGACGACTTCTGAGATTATCTTAAAAATTTCCATCCAAAAATTATTAATTTTTATAGAACTTACAAATGCGTGCAATGGGTTAGCCTCTAAGTGTTGACATTTATCACAAATGGGGAAACACTTGGAAAAATTCTATTCAGTTTTGTTTTTGAATAATGCAATCTATGTAATACTTTAAATTGTATTAAAGAATGTTTAGTATTTAACAAACAGTGATGTATATGTTGTAAGCTTTCATCCCAAATTTCTGATCTAATTATTTGACCTAATTCATTTTCCCATGATTGCCTATATAAATCGGTCTTAGGAGCATCGCTATCTAATAGAATACTAGAAATATAAGGTATCAATTTTTCTGTGTTTAGGTGTTTATTCAGACATTCATCAAAAATTTCTATCTTTCTAATTCTATATTCATTTGTAATTGACTTAACATAGTCTCTAATTTGTAAATATCTAAAGTAATCCTTTGATTGAAGCCCATTCATTTGTTGTAATTCCTGAAATGAGAGAAATGTATTTTTCCTATAGAGATCACCCATCTTTGTAATTCCATGATTTTTCCATTGTAAAAAACCCTTATCCATCCATGAGGGTTTAAATGCTGCATTGTTTACAATAGGAAGAGATAGTGGTATATAATCCATTTTTTAAAATGTTTTCTTTATTTGTTTCCAAGTGCGTATTCCACTGTCTATTATAGGGTTTTCTTTATAGGTTTTTTTGCTTAATTTAGTAATAGCAAATAGAATTGACCCAATTTCAAAAGGCAAACAATCTTCGTTTTCTATTTTTAACCAGTCTGGTTGTTTATCCAATTCTTCCAAACAAAAATTCATATTCTTAATATTAACTGCCCAGAAATAAAACATAAAATTCGGCAATGCTAAGCCTCCATTTACTTTTGAATTACATAAATCTTTCTCGTTTATTCTGTGGTTCTTAAATCCCATATAAAATTGGTGACTATAGAATCAAACTTTTTTTAAAAAGTTTTTGGGAGATATATCGGGATTAATTGAAAAAGGTATAATAGTTGCGGGAGAAAAATCATTTTTATCGCATTAATTCTACCCAACATTGAAATGGGTAATGTTTTCCAATACAAAATATTCTTATCTAATTTGTTCAGTAAAGGCGGAAAATTAGATTTAAGTAAAGAGGTATATATCTTTGTTACATAGATTCCAAGATATTTAAGTTTTTCTTTTATTATTTTAAAAGGGAATTGTTGTAAAATATGTGGGTTACTTTCCATTATTGGCATAATTTCGCTTTTGTTCCAATTAATTATGTATCATGAAAATGAGCCATATTGAATTATTAAATTTAGTAAATTTGGGATACTAACTTCAGGTTTAGTAATGTAAACTAATACATCATCTGCGTATAATAAGATATTATTTTCCGTATCTTTGATTTTATACTGGCATATTTCAGGGTTGGACCTCATGATTTCTGCTAATGGTTCTAATACCAGTGCAAATAATAACGGGCATAATGGACATCCGTGTCTACAACCTCTGGATAAATTAAATTTAGTTGATACCATTTGATTTGTTGATATTCTAGCTGTTGGATTAGTATATAGAAGTTTTATCCATGTACTAAACTTCTCGCCCAGTTGAAAAATTTTCATAACCGAAAATAAATAGGGCCACTCCACCTGGTCAAAAGCTTTCTCAGCGGCTAATGGAATAATTGCTAGGTCTTTGGTAATATTTCTTTTTGAGTATATAATATTGAATAACCATCTCAGGTTGTATAAAAAATACCTTTTTGGTATAAATCCTGTCTGATCCGGGTGTATTAATTTATTAAGCACTATACTTAATCTTTGTGCTAGGATTTTTGTTAATATTTTCTGATCAGTATTTAAAAGAGCTATAGCTCTATATGATCCTGGATCATCCAGATCCTTATCTATTTTTGGTATAAGTGTTATAATAGATTCATTTAACATTTCTGGTATTTTTTGTTGTGTATAGATATGTGCAATTAAACACATAAAGAGATATTTTGACAGAAGAGGATGCTTTTAAGGAGTGCTTTGAAGGAAAAGAGAAGTGAAGAGGCTCGGGGCAGGAATTTGGTTAACTGATCAAATTCAGGCACAACTCAATGGTCAAAATTGGAGCACAGATGTCTCATGTGTTGTAATTGGAGAAAAGGATGAGAAGATTGGCTGACTGCATAACGTAAAGAGTTGGAACAAAGGGGGTCTTTTCTAGTTTGATGCCGGTGACTATTAGTGATGTTCTACAGGCATTGGTATTGTATCCACTACTTTTCTTGTTGTATGATAATGATCTGGATGAAGGAATTGATGGCTTTGTGGCCACGTTTGGGGGGTTACGAAGATAGGTGAGGGGCAGAGAGTGTTGAGGAAGCAGGTAGACTGTAAAAGGAAGAAGGTTCTTGACCCGAAACATCACCCATTCCTTCTCTACAGAGATGCTGTCTGGACTGCTGAGTTACTCCAGCTTGTGTGTCTATCTTAGGTTGTAGAATGACTTGGACAGGATGGAAGAATGGGCATAGAAGTGTCAATTGGAATATAGTGTAACACAGTGTATGGGCATGCACCGTTGTAGAAGCAATAGAGGCACAGACTACTTTCTTAATTTGGAGAGAATCTGAAATCGGACGTAAAAAATAATTTGGGAGTGCTGGCACAGGATTCCCAAAAGATTAATTTACAGTGAGTGGTATGTTAGCAATCATTTCAAGGGGTCTAAAATATAAAAGCAAGAATTGGAGAATCTAGGATAGAGGTCACAGCCTCAGATAAAAAGGATGTACCTTCAAAATGGAGATGAGGAGGAATTTCTTTAGCCAAAAGGTGTTGAATCTGGGGATTTAATCGCTACAGCCACATGTAGAGACAAAAACATTGAGTATTATTAAGGCAGAGATTGATTGGTTCTTGATTGGGAAGATGTCAAAGGCTACGGGGAGATGACAGGAGATTGTGATTTAAAGGGAATAATAGATCAACATAATTGAATGGCACAGTAAATTAATGGGGTGAATGGCCTAATTCTGCTCCTATGTCTTATGGTCTTATGTTCTAAGATGGGGGAGGAGAGGCATGGAGATATTTGAAGTCAAGGATGAGGATGGGTTGTTTAAACTGGATCTCATTCTGCTTGGAATCCCTGTAGTTGATTGTATAGTCATACTCCAAGAGAAGGATTGTTCATCTTTGTATTCTTGACATAACTATTGTAGGAAACGTTGATTTGGAGCCTAATACCGCTGGTACATGATTGTAGGTTATGTAATCATTCTCACTTTCTGGAATGTATCATATGGCTAATTTGGCAATACTGTATGAATTCACATTCCGTTCAGCTTTAATAACTATTGCTGGTATTACTGCATCAAGATCATAAATTAATTAAATTAAAATGTTGTAATTGGGTTTTAAATAAATGTGCAATTATTTGTTACTGAATTAAATCTTATTGTGCTGTTATCTTCTTTAGTGGGTTGTGAAAACCACTATTTGGAATAGTGCTTTTTACAGGGTAGGCCCGGAGGCACTGGACATGTGTTTATGGAACCAAGGATATGTTGGCCTGAAAACGTTTGGGAACAATGTTCCTCCAGTTTGCATGTTGCATCACTCTTGCAGTGGAGGAGGCCCAGGACAGAAAGTTTAGTGTGGGAATGGGAAGGGGAGCTAAAATGGTTAGCAACAAGGAGATCCAATAGGCCTTGGTGGATCAAGTGCAAGTGTTCAGCGAAACAGTAGCAAAGCCTACACCTGGTCTCGCCGATGTACAGCAGGCCACTTTGGGCACACTGGATGCAGTAGATGTGGTTACATGAACCTCTGTCAAACTGGAAGGACTACACCGGTCCCTGGATGGCGGTGAGAGAGCAGATATAAGGGCAGGTGTTACTCTTGTGGTTGCAGGGGAAAGTACCAGGGAGGAGGGTGGTTTGGGTGGGAAAGGATGAGTGAACCAAAGAGTTGTGGAAGGAGCAGTCTCAGCGGAAAATCGAAAGGGATGGAGATGTGAAGATGTGACAAGTGGTGGGAACACGTTGGATGTGACGGAAATGTTGGAGAATGATGTGATAGATGCGAAGGCTGGTGGGGTGAAAGGTGGGATCAGGAGACCTCAAATATTTTCATGCCTGGGGGAAACGGGGAGCAAGAACAGAACTAAGCAACATAATGGAGATGCAGGTGAGGGATCAATCTATGACAGAAGGAGGAAAACCACATATACTAAAGAAAGAAAACATCAAGGGTGTCTTAGAATAGAAAGTCATCTTAGGAGTAGATGCAGCAGTGACAGGAATTCAGTGAAGGGAATAGCGTTTTAGCAAAAGATAAGGTGGGAGGACTTCCGGTGGCGCCACGTTCTGAGAGGGAATCGCGCCAGATCAGCTCCGCAAAAATCTGCAAACAAAAGGGGGTAAAGGGGACTGCTAACGGTACTTACCGCAGGAGAACGACTCTGAACGGCTCCGGTTGCGATCGCAAGGTGCGTGACGTCATCAGGCGCGCGACTCTAGTAAGAAATTTTAAATGCATCGCTCCCCCCCCCCCCCCCACTGCAAAAAAAGTTGTAAAAAGGGAGGTAGGCCTCACCGGAGCCTCGGGCTCGAGTTTGGCTGCCTCCCAAGAAGAGATCTCACTGAAGAAAAGCGAAATGGAGGAACTTAAAAACTCCATGTTAGGTGAGATGAAGAAACTGCTGAAAGAAATAAAGAAGGAATATAAAGATGAAATAAAAATTTTAAGAGCAGATATCCTGGTGTTTCATGAAAGAATTAAAGATGAATTAACAAAAGAAGTCATAATGACGGTAAAGATCATGATGGATGAATGGAAAGTAAAGGCGGATGCTGAGTTACAAACCCAAATGGCTGAGGTAAATGACAAAGTTGCTGGGATGGAAAAAATAATGGATGCGAAGATAGATCCTATTCTAATCTCACTCGACCAACAAAATGATGCAATTAAAGAACTGACTGAACTTGCTGTAGCAAGTACTAAGGAGAGAGAGAAGCTACGCGCCGAGAATAAACGCCTCTCAGAGCTACTACGCAAAATAAATGAGAAATGTATTGATTTGGAGGGACGACAAAGACGTAAGAACTTGCGTATAGTAGGATTGAGTGAGAGTCGTGAAGGAAATCAAGACCCACGAAAATTTGCTACAAAACTCCTAAAGGACATTCTGAATTTGGATCAAGAACCCCTGTTGGGCCGTGCGCACAGGGCTTTAAGACGGATCCCTGGGAGAGGTGCACCACCAAGACAAATGATTGTAAAGGTGGCTTATGATCACGTCGTTGAAGAAATGATGAAGATAATAATAAGAAAGAAAAATCTGAAATACGAGGGAGACAACATCAGTATTTTCAGAGATTACCCAGCGGAAGTGGCTAAGAGAAGATCTTTATTCACAGAAACAAGAGGCATTCTGAGGAATATAAAAGATACAAAGGATCTTAGATATGGCTTGATGTACCCAGCAACACTGAGAGTAACCTACGATAACAAGGAATACTGTTTCGTTAAGCATACAGAAGCACTGGAATTCGCTCGAAACATACAGAAGAAGGCAGAAGAGGAAGCAGACGAAGAAGCACTGGAGGAAGAAGAAGATGACTGAACTTTTATCACCGGCCTGCGGTTATGAATTACTCATTGAGAAAGAGGAGGAATAATGGACACAAAGTTGTAGTTTTGTATTAATTATTAAAAATTTCAATTATTCCCCAACATAGTATTACTTATTATAATATTAATAATAATAGAAACTAGTAACTAGAAACTAGTAATATGAATAATAGAAATAACTACTAAGTATATAAAGTTAGTACCCCACCCCAATATACACAGTATCCTAGATAGGAGCTGGAACAATTAACATATTTTTTTTAAAAAATGGAAGTCAATAGATTAATAGCCACGCTAGTGTGGCTTCCACTAATGCACACTACACAATATACAAGTGTAGTTTCTTTTTTTTCTGGGCACCCTACTAACACCCTTTACTCTTTTTTTATTTACATTTTTTATTATTTTTTAGATATCAAATATTTGATCTTATATTATATATTATATGAATGTATTAACAATCGATATTATATAATTAGTTGAAGAAGACATGTATATGAATTAATAAGGATAGTAATTTTCATCAAATTGATGTTTGGGTATAATGTTGAGTTGGAGGAGTCGAGAAGGCTACTCCAAAAAAAGCCACCCTAACGGTAAAATGCAAGACATGAATGTGAAGACTGGGGGTGATGGAATTACCTTCTGTAGTTGGAATGTTAAGGGAATTAATGGAATACCAAGTTAAGGGAATACCAATTAAAAGGGGAAAGGTGTTAGCTCAGTTGAACAGATTGAAATCAGATGTCATTTTCCTTCAAGAGACTCATCTTAAAAAAGATGCTCAACATAGATTAACAGCTAAATGGATTTCAAAGGTGTATCACTCTTCATTTATACATAAATCTAGAGGAGTTGCATTAATTATTCGTAAAGGTATACCATTTAAACAAAGTTCTATAATAGAGGATAAGGAGGGTAGATATGTAATAATTACAGGGGAATTATATTCAAAAAAAGTAATTTTTGTGAATATATATGCCCCTAATTTTGATAATCCATTATTTTTTAAGAAAATATTTAATAATATCCCTATATCCACTCAATATAATTTAATAATTGGGGGTGATTTAAATTGTACTTTAGATAACTATCTAGATAGATCTTCATCAAAAAGGAAAGCTGCCTCTAAGTCAAGTAAATTTATAAATTATTTTATTAACACATCTAATGTTAAGGATATTTGGAGATTAGATAACCCATCCGGACGAGAATATTCCTTTTTCTCGCCCGTATTTGGAATTTACTCGAGGATAGATTATTTTCTAATAGATTCAAAACTACTTCCTTTCACGTATGATGCAAAATATCATAATATTATTATTTCAGACCATGCACCACTAACATTCAAGATAAAATTAAAAGATATATTCAACAAAACCACTACTTGGAGATTTAATCCCCAGATATTAAAGGACAAGGACTGTTGTAATCATGTGGTGGAACAGATTAAATTATTTTTTGAAACTAATGACAAACCTGAAATTTCACCATTGCTACTTTGGGATACATTTAAAGCATTTATGCGTGGTGCAATAATATCAGCCCAAGCATATTTTAATAAAGAAAATCGAAAGATGGAACAAAAGTTAGAAAAGGAGATAAAACAACTAGATAGTGAAAATATAAAACATCCTTCTAAAGAGTTAAGTAATAAAATTGCAATATTAAAATATAGATTAAATAAAATATATTCTAACCAAGTCATTAAACTTTTTCAACAAACCAAACAAGTGCATTTTGAATTTGGAGATAAACCACAAAAATTGCTGGCACGGCAACTCAGAAAATTAGATGATGAAAAAATGATACATAGAATTAGATCTGCGCATGGAAATATATTAACTATACCAAAAGACATTAATGACAGATTTCTACAATATTATCAAAATCTTTATTCATCGAAATTAACAGGACAAACAGATGGAATGGAAACATTCCTACAAGAATGTCAAATTAATAGTTTAGATCAGGAAGGAAGACACTTGTTAAATGCTGAAATATCAGTAAAAGATATTGAAGAATCAATTGGTTCGTTAAAGAATGGAAAAGCTGCGGGCCCCGATGTCCTGAGTGCAGAATTTTATAAAAAATTTCAAGATCTGATTTCCCCAAGATTACATACAGTGTATAGATATGCATATGAACATGGAAAATTACCAGAATCTTTAAATGAATCCACAATCGCACTCATTCCTAAGGTAGACAAGGATTTGGAAGATCCTGGATCATATAGAGCGATTGCTCTTCTAAATACAGACCAAAAAATATTAACTAAAGTTTTATCTCGGAGATTAAGTCTGGTGATCTCTACATTAATACATTATGATCAAACAGGTTTTATTCCAAAACGCTATTCATCCCATAATCCTAGACGTTTGTTTAATATTATATATTCAAAAAGAGTATGGGACACAGAATTAGCGGTTATATCGTTAGACGTAGAAAAAGCATTCGATCAGGTGGAATGGTCATATTTATTTAATATATTGGAAAAGTTTCAATTGGGAGATAGATTTTGTAAATGGGTAAGAATTCTATATTCGAATCCTACTGCAAGAATTTTAACTAATCAAATACTATCAGCTAAATTTAAGCTTTTTAGGGAATGCAGACAGGGATGTCCGTTATCGCCTTTATTATTCGCTTTGGTGATAGAGCCTTTGGCGGAAAGAATTAGATCTGAACCTGAAATATATGGTTATAATACTGATACAACAACTAATAAAATATCTGTATATGCAGATGATGTTTTGATTTATGTTACAAAACCGGAAATTAGTATTCCTATGCTGTTTAATGTTATAACTAAATTTAGCACATTTTCTGGATATAATGGTTTATGGTAGATGTTAGTCAATAGTCTGTCCCCTGTGAAGGAGACAGACTGATTTAAAAAGGAGAGAGAGGTGTCAAAGATAGTCCATGTACATTTGAATGCAATATTAATCACACAACTTCTCTCGTGCTGGGTGTGATCCAGCCAGTGGAGAGCTTTACACCTGACTCTTGTTGATTTGACCTTATTAAAACACCTTCCTTCCACACATGGTTAATGTAGATCGGCTATTGCATGTTAGCCAATTAGAATGTTTAGCAATTATAACTCCACCTAATTATAACATTCATAGTGTAAGAACTTGCCCTCTGCCTGCCGGTAGCTGTAGCAGAGTGAACATGTAATGACCTGCTTACAAGATTATGACCTGAATAATAAAGATGCTTGTGTTTCAACCTGTGTGAGTTTGAGCTCTTTACATGGTGTCAGAAAATCGGGTCTACCCCGCATCTATTTACCACGATTTATTTTGTTTACCAGTTTTTATTAGTGAGTGATTTTGCTGACGTGGCTCACTCTTGTAGAAAGCCCAGCCTGTCCGTGTTTGATTCTGATATTGCTGAGCGTTGACAAATGTTTCAGAAGGATTACTCTCATTAAATCAGCATCGTTCACCGAAACGATCCAGACGATTTGAAAGCTTCGCTATTGTTGAATTTAACGGGTCCAAAGGCTATGATCCACGCTGACTCTTTTGAATTTGCACCAGCTCAACTGGACAGGAGTGGTCTGGTAGTGGTGCCGACTGAAACTATTGACAACTCAATGGATCTGCTGAGGAAGTTCAGAGAACTGTGTGACCTGCCTTCTAACAGGATCCTGTTAGAGGACGGGATTTTTAGCCGAAATGCAACAGGCGAATGAGCCTGTGGAAAGATTTATCGGTGACCTGAGGCATATCAGCTCCGCTGCAGATTTGGTGAGTTGTCAAATGAGCAAGTACGTGATAAAATTGTGGGAGGGATGAGCGACCGCTAGTTAAGTGCCGAACTGCTGCCGAATGTTGAACTGACTTTGGAGCAAGCGATTCATGCTTGTCGGATGGGTGAGACTGGAGCACCATTTGCTGACTTTGATAGCGTTAACCCTCATCATCAACAATGCAAATCTGGCTAGTTATTCTCCACAAAGATTTCTCAATGTGTCCCACAAAGATCAAAATGTGCCTGCCACGAGGTGCACGAACTGTAACTAATTCCACCCTAGGGGGCGCCAATTTTGCGTAGCCCATAGGAAAGTATGTCATAATTGCAAGAAACTCAATCACTTTGCTAAATGTTGTTCATCTAGTGGCAGTACAGCTTCAAGGATGAAGCTGCACCTGATTCAACAAGAGCCGTCGATACCGGCGCCAGGGTAAACGTCATGTCACCCAAAGTGTTCAACAGGATAAGAACTACTGAGCTCATGAAAAAAGACTCCTCCACTCTACATGCTTACGGAGGGGAAATTCTTCAACCGTTAGGTAAAGCTGATTTGAAATGTACCATCAAAGAGCAGACAAAGAACTTACGCTTTTACATTGTTCAACCAATCTCAGAACCCCTGCTTGGCATTAATGCATGCCATGACTTGGGTCTGGTTTATTTTGGGTGTGCCACCTGTTAGATAAGGTGATTATGTTTAACCCCATTATTATTAGATGTGCCGATTTTAACATTTTATTTACTCATTGTAGTTGTCATGCCTTACTTGCTTTTCATTTATACATGAGGAGATGTAGATTGGCTATTGCATGTTAGCCAATTAGAATGTTTAGCAATTATAACTCCACCTAATTATAACATTCATAGTGTAAGGACTCGCCCTCTGCCTGCCAGTAGCTGTAGCAGTGTGAACGTGTAATGACCTGCTTACAAGATTATGACCTGAATAATAAAGATGCTTGTGTTTCAACCTGTGTGAGTCTGAGCTCTTTACAGTTAAGTTTTATGTTTTATCTTTGTTTTATGTCATTGCTCGGAATTGGCCATGTAGAAACAAAGATCTGCAGATGTTGGTTTACAGCAAAGAAACAGAGTGCTGGAGTAGCTCAACAGGTCTGGAGGCATCTTAGGAGAGCATGGATAGGTGGTGTTTCACGTTGGGCTGACAGAAAGAGCTGAGAGTCCTTAGCTGAAACTTAATCTATTCCTGTTCACCTGCTGCTTGACCTCCTGAGCTACTCCACACCCCGTGTCTTGTTTTAGACCATGTTTACACTATTGCTGTTTAGTTTTGTTTAGTTCAGTTCATGTTAGTTTAGTTTAGAGATACAGCATGAAAACAAGCCTTTTGCCCACCGAGTCCAAACTGACCCGCCCGCAATCCCCGCGCTCAGAAAGCAGTGGAAGCCAATTCTCAGGATGCTTTCAAGAGAGAGTAAGATAGAGCTCTTAAAGAAAGCAGAGTCAAGAGATATGGGGAGAAGGCAGGAATGGGGTACTGATTGTGGATGATCAGCCATGATCACAGTGAATGGCGGTGCTGGCTTGGAGGGCCGAATGGCCTACTCCAGCATCTATTGTCTATTGTCTATTTTCTATCCTGCACACACGAGGGACAATTTACAATTTTACCAAGCCATTTAGTCAACAAACCTGTACATCTTTGGATTGTGGGAGGAAACAGGAGAAAACCCATGTAAGTCATGGGGACAAGGAGACAAACTCCTTACAGACACCACCTGTGGTCAGGATTGAATCCGGGTCTCTGGTGCTGTAAGGCAGCAACTCTGCCACTGAGCAATCATGACGTCCACGATTGAAGAGGTCTGAGATCAAATAGTCATTCTGAGACCAAACAAAGCATCAACATCTATCGGTGATGAAGAATTGCTTTGCAAACCTACCACTAGCTCTTTCCTTCACTTTCCTGAAGATAGCAGATAGTTTGATGAGACAATAATTGTTTCATTACATTTGTCCTGCTTTTTACTGAACAGGAAATCCCAGGGGTGATTTACACTTCTTTGCTCCCACTGCCAACACTGGGAAGGTCAACATTTATTGGCCATTCTTTATTGTTCTTGAACTGAATAACTCAATAGTCCACTACTGTGAATTCATTTTACATGGTTTACATATGTTTATAACTTCTGCGTCAACATGCTAACCTTGTATCAGGCATTCAAGGGTAAATAATAATGAAAACACCTGTTAAAAACCTGTTGGACAGCAAAATGAACCAACAGTGTAAATAACACATAATCTGCATTGAAAAAATACAAATACACATTTGGTTGTTCTTATTGCATTTAGTGTTGATTTATTTCAGGCTATATAACGGTTTATATCCGCATACATTCAGTAATGTTAATTCATTCAATATCACAGAATGTTTGATTTTGTTTCGAGAATTCACATTGGGTGAATTTCTGTAATCTAATGGTCATAATACAGGGTTACTTGTATGGGTGACAGATTATGGTTTAAATTGTTCTGCTGTAACAAGATTATGACTACATTAATACAGAGAATTATGTAAAATTAATTTGTGTTTTTTGACATGAAACATAAAGCCATTAAAATGCAAATTAAAGCATTTCTGGAAGCAGAGAATATCAGTGAATTAAGACAAATTTCAATAATGATGCAGCAAGACGAAAGAATTCAAAGCTAAAGTGAAAATGTCAAAACTCTTTGCCTGTAACAGAAGACAATGTGTCTTGTCGTCGACCTGTGTGCTGTTGATCTTCTTTGTCATCTCTTGTGCACATTATAAGGATTTGACATCATATTTCAAATTTAGACATCCAACACTATTTCCATCACTCGTGAAAGTAATTCGTGAATTGTATTTACCACTTGGTATAGGGATTTTGTAGACATATACTCTCGGTGCCGGTGTTAAAGTTCCCTGAAATGCAAAACTGCAGTTTAAAAATTAATTCATCTTTTACTTTGCCTTATCTGTGCAGAAGAACATACATTTCAACATATAATAAACCATCATTTATTTCCTAATATATCTTTGTCATCATTCATGATCTTACACAATTTGTAGAATACCAACATTTTGGCACTCCGAACACTAAAATAGTGTTTCATCAAATCACGAAAATACAGGTATTTTCATTAGTATTTACCTTTGAATGCCTGATACAAGGTTAACATGTTGACGCAGAAGTTGTAAACCTATGTAAACCATGTAAAATAAATTCACAGCAGTGGACTATCGAGTGGCAGTGGCCTCTGCAATCTGTCTGTCTTTTTTTTTGTCCCTTTGACTGTATAGTTTGTCTGTTTTTTTAATTGTTTTTACCTGTGTATGTGTGGGGGGTGGGGGAAACTTTTAAATCTCTTCCCAGCACCGGAGACCCGACCTTTTCCCTGTCGTGTCTCCGTTGTCGTTGAGGCCTTGCACTGTGGAGCGGCCTGCAGCCGGAACGACCTGGGAGCTCCACTCGCGGAGCCTGCAGACTTACCATCGTGGGGCTAGCCGGCATCGGATCATGGAGACGTGGTGACGTGCTGCTGCGGCTCGATTCTGGAGCTTCAGAAGTTCCATCCACAGGTCCGGTGGACGGTGACATGGGGAGCTCGCGGGTCCCTGGTGGGAGACCGCTTTTCGGGGCTCTTGCAATGGTAACTTCTCCCGCCCGAGTTGTGGGGTTCAAGGCGTCCCAGAGCGGGGCCTTCCATCACCGGGTGCGGCTTAAACCGTTGCGGGACTTGTCAGCGCCCGCCGGGGCTCCAATACCAAGACCCGGGCAGAGCCTTACATCGCCCGGCGTGGCCTTAATGGCCGCAGGACTTGCCATCGTCCACCGGGGGCTTTGGCATTAGGAGAAGAATGGAGAGAAGGGGAGAGACAAGACTTTGCCTTCCACCACAGTGAGGAGGAGATTCTCTGTGATGGATGTTTGTGTGAACTGTGGTGGCTGTGTGTCTTAGTTATTTTCTTGTTGTATGACTGCAGAAACAAAATTTTGGAATGCATTAAATGGTATTGTATTGTATAGTATAGTTACTCATACTATTCACCAAAAATAATATTTATCTTTACATTAACATACCATTTATCTTGTGTTTTTTGTTGTGCAGAGGATTGCGCTTAAAATATCTGAGAAATGTGGGCAAGATTTATCTGTGTAGTAACTGTGCTTAAATTTATGCCCTGCTTTTCAGGGTGCAAGACTTGAAGGTAAACTAATCCCATCTGTCTGCACATGATCTATGTCCCTCGTAGATCAAGTTGTTATGTTGGATGGTCACAATTCCCTGCATTTGATCCTTCGCCTCAACCCTTCCGACCCATATATCTGTCCAGAAGTGTTTTTCATAATTGCATCTACTCTATAACCTCCTCTGACAGCTCATTCCAGTGATGGAATCTACCTAAGTATGTTATAAAACTTACCTTGAGCAGCGCTGCAGTTCTACCGCTCCCCGTGTGCGTGACTTTGGCGCCTTTCAGAGGGCGGTGGGCATAAAGTGCCATTTTTCTACAGACTGGGCAAATCGATCCATGTCGGGAGATTTTGTTGCGGAAGAAAAATCACTCCGACATTTCATTAATGAAGGTATTTTTAAATTACGCTAGATTATTTATTATCTAGAGTAATTTAAAAATCACCTTCAAAAGCCGTGAGCGCCGACAACGGGAAGGATTTTGCGTAGGGGAGAAAAAAAGATACACAGTTTATTTTTATATTAAAAGTTGTTTTTATGGAGGCTTTAATAATATTTTCATGTTGCGAAATGGGGTCCAAAAAAAATGTATGAACCAACAGTATTTTTCCTCCCGACTTCACCGCAAACCGCAACGTTCCAATCCACCGCATTCCACTAAAACCCACTCGCTAGTTGATTTAAATGGCCAATAATTTACAGGCATTAAACACTAAATCCCTTCCATTTGCCCCAGAAATTCATGAAAGTGAGATTTATAAATTATGTTATATTGTGGATTATTGTGTGAATGTTATTTGGACACTTAGGCAATTTTAAAAAGTTTATCTTTTCTTAAGAAATGGATAGATGTTTAGATCTAATTGAATTTTGTAATTAGCTACAATTAGATAACTAACTAATTATATGCTTTAATTTCAGGTCATCCAAGTAAGATTGCTTCATATTTGTTTCAGAATTCTTCAATCTATAATAACTGAAAATTTTATTGAGTTCTCTTAATTTTTAAGAAAGTTATGGGCTTTTAACGGTTCTAGATCACAGCTTTTGAGTTAAGTCAATTGAAAGGCAATGGGGAACAAGATGCTAATTTCGGAGTATGAAAATGGTCATAACTTTCTTAATACTGAAGATATGAAAGTGAATTAGGTGTCAAATTAAACTTCTTTTTACGCTTTATCTGATGGGATAAATTGCAGACTTGATTTTTTAAATCTCAAAATTTTGTAACATTGCTACTCTACTGAGTGGAAAAGTTGCCCCTGAGGTTCCGCTTAAATCTTTCCTCTCTTACTTTAAGACTATGCCTTCTAGTTTTCGTATCAGCAAAAAAAAATGGAGTCCATGGCCTTCATGGGCCTGTAAACCTCGTTAAGGTCACCCCTCAGTCTCTTCCATTCCCAAGAAAACTTCTAGCTAATCCAGCCTCTGCCAATCACTCAAGCCCAAACGCCCAGATATCATCCTAATGAATCTCTCTTGCACCTTTCCATCCTAATAACACCCTTCCTGAAGCCGAACGTCCAGATCTGCATTCAGTACTCCAAACATTTTCTCACCAACTACCAACAAACTGCATCATGATATGACAACTTCTGTACTCTGCAGGTGTGCCATGAGCCTGTTTAATCACACTCTCTACCTGGCACGCCACTTCTGGGGAACTATGTGCATATTGGAGTCAGAGAGTCAGAGAGACATAGAGTGATACAATGTAGAAGCAGGCCCTTCGGCCGAACTCGCCCACACCGACCAACAATGTCCCAGCTACACTAGTCCCACTTGCCTGCACCTGTTCCACACCCCCCCAAACCTGTCCTATCCATGTACCTATCTAACTGTTTCTTAAACGATGGGATAGTCCCAGTTTTAACTACCTCCTCTGGCAGCTTGCTCCATATACCTTCCACCCTTCGTGTGAAAAAGTTACCCCTTGGATTCCTATTAAATCTTTTCCCCTTCACCTTGAACCTATGTCCTCTGGTCCTCGATTCCCCTACTCTGGGATTAACTTCCATTTCCTCTGATTCATTGCCCCAGGTATCCTGTTGTAAGCTTGGATACCCTTCTTCCTTGTATGCTGTATCATAAATTTTGGTACCTGCAAATTTCCTGTGTCTTTCTAACCGGCTCCGAAATGTCACCATTCTATGTTTGATCCACAATACATCATGGAGCGCAGTTTGAATGTCCAGGAGCGGAAAAGACGGCAAACATTTGTGACCACTGCCCAGTCCATCACCAGCTCTGACCTTCCCACCATTGAAGGGATCTATCAAAGTTGCTGCCTCAAAAAGGCAGCCAACATCATCAAAGACCCACACCATCCTGACCACACACTAATTTCACCATTGCCATCGGGAAGAAGGTACAGGAGCCTGAAAACTGTAACGTCCAGGTTCAGGAACAGCTTCTTCCCTACAGCCATCAGGCTATTAAACACAACAACAAATAAGCTCTGTATTACAACAGACTATTATTATTATTGCACTATATTCATTTATTTATTGAGTATGTGTGCATGTGTGTGTATATATACACACTGAACTTTTTTTCTCCCGTATGGACTATGTTTACATATTCTGTTGTGCTACAGCAAGTAAGAATTTAATTGTCCTGTCTGTGACATCTATATAACTAAAAATCTAGTCTTGTTTGTGTGTGTCTGCCCATGATGTGTCAATCTGCTTTTCCTATCTTCTTCCAATCGCTAGGCCACAGCCATCCCATTTTCCCATATCCTAATAACATTTTTCCCGTCGTGGTGATAAACATCTTCCCGTCGCATTCCCACCTATATTTCCGAAGCTATTAATCCTTTCAATTTTAAAAACAGCCTCAAAAACTCAGACGTCATTCTGAAAAAAGTCAGAATGACGTCGCCCTGATAAGATTACGGAGATTCGGCATGTCGAGAGGATTCTCCAAAACTTCTATAGGTGAATGGTAGAGAGCATTCTGATTGGTTGCATCATGGCCTGGTTCGGCAACTTGAACGTCGAGGAGCAATAAATACTACAAAAAGTTGTGACCACTGCCCATCACCGGCTTTGACCTCTCATCCCTCTCTACCCCCCCGCCCCTCTCTACCCCCCCCCCCCTCCCTCTCTACCACCTCTCCCTCTCTATCCCCCCACATCATCTCTAGGAATTGAAGATGGAGGGTGAAGAGACGGAGGAGTGCTGGCGGATGAGGAGAAATGACCCCCCCTCCCCCTCTCTACCCCCCTCCATCTCTACCCACCCCCCTCCCTCTCTACCCCCCTCTCCCTCTCTACCCCCCTGCTCCCTCTCTAGGTATTGAAGAGGGAGGGAGTGCTGGGGGATGAGGAAAAGTGACTGCGCCTGCGTAGTTGGGGGCTATGCATGAGTGGTCGAATATTGCATTGGGGGAACAGCTTGCATTGAGGGAACGGGTGAGTGGTGGAATCTTGCATTGGGGGAGCAGACCGAACATGTCTGCACTTGGTCTAGTCTGACAATAAAACACACTTGACTCTTGATTCTTGACTCTTGAGATTCTCAAGGGAATAAACTAACAGATTGTTCTACACTGACAGGAATGATCCATCATGTCCATGTCCCATTCCAACATAAAACAAACATAATTTCATCATGTAACAGGAAATATCAAACTCACCTTCTCGAGAATACAAGTATCCGGTCTGCCCAACAGTCTACAAAAAGTTACGTCACATTTGTGAATAGGCGGACAATCAATTGTGTCCCAAGTGTTTCCGTTAAATTTGCTGAATTGTAGTTTAGCCTAAGAAATTTAAAAGTAGAAATGCAAGGGTTATTTCTGTGAAGTGAAAAGGATTGAAATTACAATGCAGCTTCGCGTCGTGTTCCAAGCATTGGCGATAAAATAACTAAATCCTTCAGATTCACTGGAGAGACAAGCGAAACACAGTCAGTATCTTCTCGCAGGCCAACACCCAATTTAGGCCATTGTTATACACAATCTGTTACACTGATATGTCTGACACAGACTTCCTTTGCTATTGTTGCTCTATCCCATGGGAAAATATTATACTACTACCTCTGCTAAATGACATGGGAAGTGGTCATTATGGTCAAAGGTTGGTGAATCTGTGGAACTATTTGCCACAGAAGTCTGTGAAGGCCAAGTCAATGGATATTTTTAAAGCAGAGATAGATAGATTCTTGCCTAGTACGGGTGTCAGGGGTTATAGGGAGAAGGCAGGAGAATGGGGTTAGGAGGGAGAGATAGATCAGCCATGATTGAATGCTGGAGTAGAATTTATGGGCCGAATGGCCTAATTCTTCCCCCTTAATTTATGAACCTTATGAGCTCTTCCTGCATGCCCAACCAATATCAGGGTTTTCAGCTTATTATGTTGCTTCCTGTTTTACCAAAATAAGAATATCAAAACAATTACATTCAATAACATTCCAAATACTAATACATGTGATATAATCCTAATCTATGGGTGTACAATGTCATTCAGTCCCAGTTCCAGGCTCTTTCCCACAAAGTCTGTTTATTCAAAATGTCCTCTGCATCTCTACCATGCTTCTGAATAGTCATAGGCTCATAAGTGATAGGAGCAGAATTAGGCATCGATATGTTCCAGTAGGTGTAATAGAGGTTGTTATTTAATATAGTTTAATTACAGAAGTTCAGCTGTGTGTACATTACATTCTAACAATGATATGGCTGGAAATCCAAGTTTAAATTTCGACTGAAAATGAGAATTATTCAGGCAGCTCTCCATTGGTTCAATATGAACAATGAATGAATATGAACTTATGAACCATCAGCTGTTATAAGACAATCAGCACAAAATACACGGATATGAAATTAGATGACACGATGCCCCAGTTTGACAGTGCCAAAGTAGAGATTCCAACTTCAAATTCCAAGGAGTCAATATCACCAACAACTTCTCCTGGACCACCCATATTGAAGCAACGACCAAGAAAGCACACTAATGTCTCCACTTCCTGAGAATGCTTAGGAATTTTGGCATGTCCCCTACAACTCTCACCATCTTCTACAGATGCACCACAGAAAGCATTTTATCAGAATGCATCACAGCTTGGTTTGGGAACAGCTCCATCCAAGACTGCAAGATATTGTGGTGAATTGTGGACGCAGCCCAGACCATCACACAAACCAGCTTCCATTTTATTGATGCCATTTATACCTCACACTGCCTCGGCAAGGTCAGCAGCATAATCTAGGATGGGTCGCACCCTGGCCACTCCCTCTCCTACCCTCTTCCATCAGAAAAAAGGTAAAGAAGTGTGAAACCACAACACCTCCAGATTCAGAGACAGTTTCTTCCCAGATGTTATCAGGCAACTGAATAACCCTACCATAACCAGAGAGCAGTGCTGAACTACTATCTACCACATTGGTGACCCTCGGACTATGGACTTGATCTGACTTTGCTGTCTTTACCTTGCATTCAATGTTATTCCCTTATCATGTATCTATACACTGTAAATGGCTCGATCATAATCATGTATTGTCTTTCTGCTGACTTGATAGCAAGCTACAAAAGCTTTTCACTGTACCTCGGTACACATGAAAATAAACTAAACTGCAAAATGTAGAATGGATTGTATGAATACCCACTCACCTTCACTCTCGGGATTGAACGACTCAATTCAGCAGTCCATTTAGCGGAGACATTTCCTGGTATTATAAGTGGATGTGGGTTGATTACAATAGATGAAAAATGAAGCGGGTCTTCGGGTGCACCGCAGTCTTCAGAATTAGTGGCATCAGACTAAAAGGAGAAAGTGGATGAGTTCTATAAATGGCAGAGCTTACTCTGAGCATAAGCAGACATGCTTCATTTCTTTTTCGTTAGTTTCTCACAATTCTTTTATTCTATCTATATCACCATCTCTATCTCCTGTTTACTTTCCCCTGACTCTCGGTCTGAAGAAGGGTCTTGACCCTAAATGTCACCTACTCCTTTTCTCCAGAGATGCTGAGTTACTCCAGCTTTTGTTTTTAATATCATGCTTCATTTCTAATTTTTTTTAATTGAACAAACTAATCTTATTCTTGTGGTTTCACTGTTCGATCCTCTCTGTCATTTTCCATTCCAAGCAGATGATTTGTTTGATGATCAAAGATTTAAAACAGATCACCAAAGTAAATTTATTTTCCAAAACAAATATTCATGTATAATACTTTATTTGTGTACAATTCTTGCCAACCTTGCCTATTTTCTAGAAGATATTGGGGGATTGAACACTAGAGAAGGGAGATTAATCTCCAAATTAATAAGGCATTGATCAGACCTTAGCGGGAGTCGTTCCTGTGCACAGTGATGGTCACCATGCCCTGAAGAAAGATGAGTTTGAGTTTGAGGAATCTGTGATTGTGCCGGAGAGCTAACAGGTGAGATTCACCTGGATGTGTTCTGAGACAGAGCACTTTAGTTATGAGGGACTGGAGAGGTTAGGACTTTGTTCCCTGAAGAAAATAAAGTTAAGAGGGGACATGACTGCATTATATAACAGTGTGAGGAGTATAGATAAGGTAGACTGCAGGGAGGTTTTTCCCTTATTAGATGAGAGGACTCTTTCCACTCAAGATTTGTGAGTACATGGAATGCCCTGCAGGGGGAAGCAGAGTTACAGACAATATTTAAGTGTCCAGATAAGCACAGGAATTGCCGGGGGCATAGAGGCTACAGATCTAATGGTGGAAAATGTGCTTAGTATAGCAATGTTACAAAATTTTGAGATTCAAAAAATCAAGTCTGCAATTTATCCCATCAGATAGAGCATAAAAAGAAGTTTAATTTGACACCTAATTCACTTTCATATCTTCAGTATTAAAAAGGTTATGACAATTTTCATACTCGGAAATTAGCATCTTGTTCCCCATTGCCTCTCCATTGAATTAAATCAAAAGCTGAGATCTAGTCAAAAGCCCATAACTTTTTTTTTAATTAAGAGAACTCAATGAAATGATCAGTTATTATAGATTGAATCATTCAGAAACAAATAAGAAACAATCTTACTTGGATTACCTGAAATTAAAGTATATAATTAGTTAGTTACCTGATTGTAGCTAATTACAAAATTCAATTACTGGCTCTAAACATCTATCCATTTCTTAAGAAAAGATAAACATTTTTTAATTGCCTAAGTGTCCAAATAACATTCACACAATAATTCACAATATGACATGATTTTTAAATCTAATTTTCATGAATTTATAGGCCAAATGGAAGGAATTTAGTGTTTAATTCTAGTAAATGAATGGCCAGTTAAATCAACTTGCGAGTGGGTTTTAGTGGAATGTGTGGATTGGAACTTTGCGGTTTGCGGTGAATTTAAGCCACAGGAAAAACACTGCCGGTTCGTACATTTTTTTTGTCCCCTTTTAACAACATGAAAATTTGAATAAATGCTTCCTAAGAACCCCGTTTTCATGTAAAAATAAACTGTGTACCTTCTTTTGTCCCCGACATAATATCTTTCCTGTTGTCGGTGCTCATGGCTTTAGAAGATGATTTTTAAATTACTATTGCTAATAAATGATCTAGCGCAGTTTAAAAATACCTTCATAAAACAAATGTTGGAGCGATTTCTCTTTAGCAACGAAATCCCCTGAGATGGATCAATTTGCCCAATCTGGAGACAAACGGCATTTTAAACCCGCCCCCTGCTGAAAGGCGCCAAAGTCGCGCGCACGGGGAGTGGCAGAACTGCAGCGCCGTTCAAGGTAAGTATTGTAACATACCCACTTATTATGAATAGGTGCCTCCAGATGTGGTCTCACTTTTGTCCTAGACCGCTGCAGTAAGATTTCTTTACTTTATTACTCCAACAGCCTTGAAATATAGATTGACTTTCCATTCCATTTCACTATTAACTGCTGATCTTCTGAAGAATTACAAACTCTGCAACCGTTTCTCGTTATCCACTTTTTAATTAAAGAAGTTTGTACAACATTACCCTAAATACTGACTCCTCTGCTATTTTCTTGTTCAACATAGCAATTTTACCTTCCCCCATTCTCTTAGGAGCCTCAATTGGACCTTGCTCATCCATTTTACATGCTTTTTTTGTCTGATCTTTGATACTCTGGATTGATTTATCCTTAGTTTATTTTCTCCCTTTTTTTATTACCTTACTTTGGTACTTCTTTGATGGATTAAACCAATCTTGGGTCCTTGAAGTAGATTAGTGTGATGGAGTCATAGGGTAGTGAAACTGATATTTCAACCCACCTCATCCCTGTTACCTCTTTTCCTATTAAAGCTCTTACCATTTACTATCATTAAGTCTACAGCTGTGTTGTCTTGGAGCTACGTCAGAAACAAAGAAACATAGAAACATAGAAAATAGGTTCAAGCTAGCACCGCCATTCATTGTGATCATGGCTGATCGTCTGCTATCAATAACCTGTGCCTGCCTTCTCCCCATATCCCTTGACTCCACTAGCCCCTAGAGCTCTATCCAACTCTCTCCTAAATCCATCCAGTGATTTGGCCTCCACTGCCCACTGTGGCTGGGAATTCCATAAATTCACAACTCTTTGGGTAAAAACGTTTTTTCTCACCTCAGTCTTAAATGACCTCCCCATTATTCTAAGACTGTGGCCCTGGTTCTGGACTCACCCAATATTGCGAACATTTTTCCTGCATCTAGCTTGCCAGTCCTTTTATAATTTTATATGTTTCTATAAGATCCCCACTCATCCTTCTAAACTCCAGTGAATCCAAGCCTAGTCTTTTCAACCTTTCCTCATATGACAGTCCCGCCATCCCAGGGATCAATCTCGTGAACCTACGCTGCACTGCCTCAATCACAAGGATGTCCTTCCTCAAATTAGGAGACCAAAACTGTACACAATACTCCAGATGTGGTCTCACCAGAGCCCTATACAACTGCAGAAGAACCTCTTTACTCCTATGCTGAAATCCTCTTGTTATGAAGGCCAACATTCCATTAGCTTTCTTCACTGCCGGCTGTACCTGCACGCCAACTTTCAGTGACCGGTGTACAAGGACACCCAGGTCTCGCTGTAGCTCCCCCTTACCTAACCTAACCACATTGAGATAATAATCTGCCCCCTTGTTTTTGCCACCAAAGTGGATAACCTCACATTTATCTGTATTATACTGCATCTGCCACGCATCGGCCCACTAACTCAACCTGTCCAGGTCCCCCTGCAACCTCCTAACATCCTCTTCACAATTCACACTGCCACCCAGCTTTGTGTCATACTCAAACTTGCTAGTGTTGCTCCTAATTCCCTCTTCCAAATTATTAATATATATAGTAAACAGTTGCGGCCACAACATCGAGCCTTGGGGCACTCCACTCGCCGCTGCCCGCTACTCTGGGAAGGGGGTGTGGAGGAGGCCGGGCTGTGGGGGAGGGGCTGTGGGGAAGGGGGGTGTGGGGGAGGGGAACCTTCAAAATCTTCATATCTTTTGTACTATTTCACCGACCGGAATAAAACTCACTTGACTTGCAGCAGAGGAGAATGATGAGTTAGGTGGCAAAAAATCACAGCGCTATGGGGGATTGCTTTTGCGCAAATTTAATTACAACGCAGACAGGAAGTGGTCAAGATGAGAGTTTTAGTAATATATAGATATTTTATACAGCATTAAGATTTCCAGATGTTTTCAATATATGGATCATAAAGATTTTGTGTCTTCAGGAAGCAAGTAAATGTTGCTTTATTCCTTTACAATTGGGCAGTTACACTACCCTCTAATCTTAAACACTCACCCACTGAGCTTTAGCTCTGCAGAGCAATAGGCATCTGGCCCGAAACATCACCCGCTCTTGTTCTCCAGAGATACTCCCTAACCCGTTGAGTTACTCTGGCACCTTGTGCCTATCTTTGGTATAAAACAACATCTGTAGTTCCTTTCTACACAGACTCATCGGACTAGAGATGTAGCATGAAAACAGGCCCTTTGACCCACTAAGTCCGCAACAACCTGCGATTACCTGCAGTGAACCTGGAAACCTGCACATCTTTGGAGTGTGGGAGAAAACTAGAGCACCTGGAAAATAACCCATGCTGCGTGACAGCGTGAACGTACAAATTCCATACAGACAACACCCATAGTCAGGATCAAACCCGTGTCTACAGGGCTGTTTCTTCGACTGCTCTACCGCTGTGTCATTGTGCCATCCTTCTGTGACAGTAAATTGCTCAGCTCGCATTTTATCTCAAGTTGTCTTTCAACAAATGGCTCATTAATCTGAGAGACAAATTTGCAAACACTTTTGCTTCTTTCCAATAGAATACTTACACTCAATCGAATCAAATGCTTACCATTCTTAACTGGCCGAGCCAGCAAGTGACCAGGAAAATGACACTGAAGTGAATCGCCATTGTTCTTTGACTTCAGAGAATGAAGAGATAAGTACCAAAGCTTGGTTAGTTGGGCAGTTATATGGAGCTTGAGAATGGGTGTCAACGTCAATGTAACTAATCATTAGCATTTCTTTGCTTCAATTTACATAATTAATGTTGTATGTATATATATATTTAGATTTCAAGATTGTTCCAATATTTTTTTTCATAACATTATGTGCACATTTTAAAATTGAAATTAAAGACAAACACCGTGGTTTTCACTTAAAGGCTCCTCATCCTTCCCTGTATCTTTGATGGAAGACTAATGGACCTGTTTGGATAAACGTAGAAAGGCCTCGACAAAATGGATGTGGAGAGGATGTTTCCAGTTGTGGGAGAGTCCAGGTCCAGGCACAATGGAGTTGAGGAGGAATTTCTTTAGCCAGAGGGTGGTGAATCTGTGGAATTCATTGCCACAGATGGCTGTGGAGGCCAAGTCATTGGGTATTTTTAAAGTGGAGATTAATATGTTCTGATTTGTAAAGGTGCCAAGTCAGGACGTCCACACAATTTTTCTCAGATAGGTTATTTTAACCACACATAGCCAACTGTCTGTTGGTTATGTGTTTTATTGTGAAACTGTGATATGTGATGAGTGAGGTCAGGGGCAAGAGGTTTAACTAACATCTGAGGTCAGTGAGGTGAGTGCATATCATGGTCAGGGGAAATTGCTTTGGTTAAAATTACAGTCAAGGGAAGGTCAATGGACTTATGGACTTCCAGAAGGCATTTGCAAATATTATTCATTAAAACTTGATAGGTAAAGTTGAAACTCTGGGGATTAAATGCAATTTATTAAACAGGCCAAAAGACTGGCTAAGTCGCAGGCAAAAATGGGAATAATAACCAGGCAGTCAAAATATCCGGATGTTTCCTGTTCAGCTATAGGCATGCTGATTAAGATGCCCCATCAACATTAGCCCCACCTGCCCATATTTGATCCATATCCCTCTAAACCTTTCCTATCCATGTACCTGCCTATACCTGTCTCATACCTCAATTTTCCTGACCAGAGCCTCAATTTCTCTTGTCATCCAAGCTCTTCACTCTATCCACGCTGTGTAATCTGCATGCTGCTTTATTTAATTTTTAGTTTAGATTAGTTTAGAGATACAGCACAGAAACAGGCCCTTTGGCCCAGTTAGTGTGCACCAACCATCTGCGATCCCCGCACATTAGCACTATCCTATGCACATAAGGGACAGTTTACAATGTTTAACAAGCCAATTAACCTACAAACCTATGTGGCTTAGGAGTGTGGGAGGAAAGCTGAGCTCCTGGGCAAAACTCATGCATAGCACAAGGAGAAAATTCAAACTCTGCACAGACAGCACCCGTAGTCAGGATTAAAATCGTGCCTCTGGCACCGTAAGGCACTTACTCTACCGCTGTGCCATCATGCAAAATTTCTGGGGTTTTTTGTGTGTTGCATCCTTAGAGCAATGAGCATTTTCAAAGCTGAGCTGCAGGAAAGTGTATACAATGTTTATTAAAGAACAGCAGATGCTGATTTAAGTCAAAGGTAGACACAAAATGCTAGAGTAACTCAGGCAGCATCTCTGGAGAGAAGGAAAGGGGGACGATTCGGGTCAAGATGCTTCTTCAGATTCCTAAGGGTCTCGTCCCAAAACATAATCCATTCCCTATCTCCTGAGGTGCTGCCTGTCCCGCTGAGTTACTCCAGCAGTTTGTGCATACAATGTTGCTAGGTTAGCCAAATGATAGAGTTTCATAAAGTGAAATTGATTACAACTTGTAAATACAACACACCTAAGGTCCTTCCTGGGGTGATGCAGTGCAATGCATAATTCCAACCAGGTTTTATCCACCATGGTCGAGAAAATGTTGGACATAGATCTGACTTCATCATGTATCCTGTATACAAGTAGCTCCCTTTATCAAGAGTCAAGAGTGTTTTCTTGTTATATGTCCCAGATAAAACAATGAAATTCTTACTAGCAGCAGCACAACATAATTGGTAAACATGATAACTGTGAACAATATAATAAACAAGAGAGAAATAAAAGTTCAGTGTGAATATATAAACATACTCACAAATACACATACATATATATATATATATAGATCATATATATATATTCACACACACACACACACACACACACACACACACACACACACACACACACACACACACACACACACACACACACACACACACACACACACGCACACACACACACAAATCAAACAATAATACTATGAAGTTCAGAGCTTATTTGGAGGTTATAATGTTTAATAGCCATTCGGCTTAATCGTTTGGTTTAATACCCATCGCTGTCGTGATGAAGCTATTCCTGAACCTGAACGTTACAGTTTTCAGGCTGCTGTTCTGTCTTCCCGATGGCCGGGGCAAAATGAGTGGGTGGCCAGGGTGGTGTGGGCCTCTGATGATGCTGGCTGCCTTATTGAGACACCGATTCCGATAAATTAGCTTGATGGTGGGGAGGCCAGAGCCAGTGATGGACTGGGCAGTGTTCACAACCTTTTGCAGTCTTCTTCACTCTTGGGCATTCAAGTTGCCGAACCAGGCCATGATGCAGCCAGTCAATATGCTCTCTACTGTAACCTGTAAGGTCCTATGAAAGTTGATAATTCAGTATTGCTGACTACTTTTGTGAATATTCAGTTGCACACTAACAATGGAGAAAGCATACACTAATGGTGAAATTATACACTATACACTGGAAGAGGACTTTGATGTTCTATTTCTCAGTTTGTTCCTCCTTTCTCACTCTGTACAGTAAACATGCATTTTTGTTTACTAATGGTGCTGTTTCCAAATATGCTGTCTCTATGAAGTAATTGTGATTTTAGGAACATGCAGTAACATCAATAGGAGGGTGGATTCAAGTGCACTCTCGTACAGCTGTTGATCCGGATTTATGTCCTGTAGACATTGTACACCGAAGGAACTGCAAATATTGGATTACCAAATACTGATCCATAAAGTGAAGTTGATTACAACTTGGAAATACAGTACACCGTTAACCTGCAATTTGGAAGTGAGAAGGTGAAATCAGATGTGTTGGTATTACAGCTGAGCAAAGGGAACTACCAAGTCATGAGGGAAGAGATGGCAAAGATTGGCTGGAAAGGGCCTTTAGTAGGAATGACGGTAGAGCAGCAATGGAATGATTTTCTGTGGATAATTCGGAAGGTGCAGGATCATTTCATTCCAAAGAGGAAGAAAGATTCCAGGGGGAGAATAAGATGACCATGTGTGACATGGGAGGTCAAGGACAACATAAAAACAAAATATAACATTGCAAAGATTAGTTGGAAGCCAGTGGATTGGGATGTTTTTGAAGAACAACAAAAGGTAACTAAAAGGACAAAGATGAAGTACGAATGTAAGCTAGCCAATAATATAAAAGAGGCTAGCAAGAGTTTTTACGGATATATAAAAAGTAAAAAAGAGGCAAGAGTGGAGTTGGGCTGCTTGAGAATGATGCAGGAGAAGTGATAATGGGAAATCAAGAAATGGGAGAGGAATTGAATATCTTTTTTGCATCATTCTTCACTGTGGAGGACACCAGCAGTGTGCCTGTAATCCAAGAGAGTCAGGGGGTGGTGGTTAGCGGAGTGGCGATTACTAACGAGTAGATGCTAGGAAAACGGAAATATCTGAGGGTGGATAAGTCACCTGGACCAGATGGTCTGCACCAGACTCGCATCTTAACTTTAATCTTCTGAAGGAAGTAGCCTCAGAGATTGTGGAGGCATTAGTTGTGATATTTCAAGAATCACTAGAGTTAGGAGTGGTTCCTGAAGACTGGAAAATTGCTAACATCACCCCGCTGTACTAGAAGGAAGCAAAGCAGAAGAGCGGAAACTATAGGCCGGTTTGCCTGACTTTGGTGGTTGGTAAGATTTTAGCGTCAATTATAAAGAATAAGATTACACAGTACTTGGAAGTTCATGATAAAATAGGCCAGAGTCAGCATGGTTTTGTGAAGGGAAGAACTTGCCTGACAAATCTGCTGGAATTCTTTGAGGACGTTAATAGCAGGACAGACTGAGGGGAGGCTGTAGATGTTATTTACCTTGATTTCAGAGGACCTGAGGTCATGACCTCAGAATTAAAGGCCGCCCTTTTATAAAGGAGGTGAGGAGGAATTTCTTTAGTCAGAGGGTAGTTAATCTGTGGAACTCATTGCCACAGAGGGCTGTTGAGGCCAAGTCAGTGGAGATATTTAAGGCATAGATAGACAAATTCTTGATTTTACTTTGGAATCACGTGAGTGATTCTTTGAAGAACCCCGCCAGACCGCATGTGCGTCTTTACGCCATTTCGCATGGCTCAGCGACTGACTGGCAACGCTACGGTCCTGCCAGCGGTAAGTTTAAACAAACAGGTAATTTTTCTACTTCTTACCAGGTTCTGTTTTCTCTTGCAGGAACCTCTTCTTATGGAGGTTTCCTGCTGGATTGTCGCGAAGTGCGGCGAGCCGCAGGGAAACCGGCTTGGGCTGTGTGGAGACTCCGGTCCGAACCACTGAATCGCCGGAGCCGGCTGCTGTCTGGTTCGCAACTCCAGTCGCTGACAATGGGATCAGCGGCTTCCAGACCGCTGTGGTTCCTGTGGAGGGGTAAATCCAGGAGGCGGTATCACTACCTGAGTCACTGACAATGCGGTCAGCGGCTCCCAGACCGCCGTGGTTCCCGTGGAGGGTTAAATACAGAAGGAAGGTGGGATCACCACCAGAGTCGCTGACAGTACGGTCAGCGGCTCCCACACTGCTGTGGTCCCCAAGACATGGGGTATAACCAACAATAAAGCAGTCAGGCCAATGGACTCGGGACAAGTCGGGCCGGGAGGGATCCCCCTCTGGCAGGTCGGGGCCTGATCAACCCCGGCTGGGTCGTCTGGTAGAGGGTGTCTGATGTTGTGAGACCCGAAACACCCGATGACCACAGGTGACATCACTGAGGATGCGTCCCAGCTCATCTAGAAGATGTATATTTTTTACATTGAAGTCTGGCTCAGCCAGTGGCACGTAGGAATAGACTGGGTGACAACCAAGTATAGTTTGGTGACTACTGGAGAGACAGTTGATGGCACGGAAAGACGGCACCCGGGAAAGGCTGGGTTAGCACCCCAGTCTGTGTCTTTCGTGAGAAAGACACCCAACAAAGCTACGGAAAGGCCTTGTGAGATATAGTTTGTGCTCCCAATCACTACTCAGAGACTAAATCGTGGAAACAAGAAATGCTTTATTTGCGAGTCTGCAGAATCGGGTGCCTCTCCAAGTTAAGACACACCAAAGTCAGGGAAGTAAAGCCCCTTTATACACACAATTCTGCTGGGTTAACCTCCCCTTCTGGCTCCTCCCAATCAGAGCACTGAGGTGCACAGTCTATAGGTACGTCCCCCAGTACCTCCCACATCATACATCGCATGTTCATACATGTTCATGGTAATGAGCAGTTTCTTGACCAGGGGTGTATAAGTAATATTCATTTATTTCATTAAGCATGCTCAGTTACAATTGACCTGGCCTAGTTTCTTGTATTTTAATTGAAAAGCTAGTATCAAGTGATTATGGCCGCATCCCCATCTCTGTCTGCCACTGTACCCTGCTATCAATGGTGCTCAAGGATGATGCTGGTTACCTCATTCATAACGATGTCAGACTGCTTACCTGGGCCTTCACAACAGTGGGGTTTAATCATTCTATTTCTCACAACCCTCCCTTTTTCTTTTGCTACGCATTTATTGATTAAACCCCAATTTCAAGCTCCCTTGGTTCCAATTGAAGTAACATTCTCCTAATCTCCTCTTCCTTTGGATCCTGGACCTTCCCTGGTCACATTATCATTATTTTCTGTGCTACCCCTTTTTCTCCCAAAGGTACTACTACAGCCTGCATCTGACTTACACTCCTCATAATAAGTTCCCTAAAACAAGGGTTACAACAGGGGATAAAGATCAGCCCAGCCAATGCACATAGAAACATGAGTCCCACCCTTCTCCACCATGATCCTCCGAGGACGGAATCCCACCATCAAGTACCCATAATCGAATTCCACTTTTGTATTGGAACATGTGCCAATTTCAGGATTCCTTCTGATATGTCCATCACTGCCTGTCCATTGTCATCGATATCTGTGTCTGCTGCTTCGCCAGCATCTCTAGTGCCGCCGCAGTTTGGTTGGTAATTACTTCCAGTACTGCCTGGAGTCTTATGATCCAGTATAACATGTATACCGGGGTTCGGTAGCCCCAGGATCCGTCCTGTGCCCAAGTGGCTGGTCCATAGTATGAGATGATTCTTGCGGGTGGCCATTCATCATCCTCCCATTCTCCGATGTCCATTTTCCTCTTTTTCCGATATAGGTCATCAAATATGGGTGTTCCTAGAGACCGCCCCTCTTCGTCGTTTTGCAGGAAAAATCCCGGTTGTACCAGTCCAATGAAGCAAGTTCCGCTCCAATTTCCTGGCAACACCGAATATGCCTTGTGTCCGCATATCCATAACAGTCCTTCAGGGGCCGGTCCACTAGAGGCAACATTGTCCCATATATCTCGCAACACCGGGATTCCTTGATAAAGGTTGTTCCCGGTGCAGTTCCATAGTCCAGTTGATTCCATTCCATCAGTCTTCATCCAGATAGTGCAGTTTCTTCCCTCTTTCTTATTTGGATACCATTTAGGCTCCTCTGGCCACCACACTCGGGACTGATTCGGCCACTGGATGATGATGCGCTGGCAGGGACTGCTGCCTACTAGGACGGCATCCCTTACCCAGGGCCTAGAGATACACTCAGTCCCAACCGGAGTGTCTGTCAGGACCCATTCCTGGGGACCACGGTCTTCTTCTACTGTCAGGTTCCACTTCGTCAGGTCCCATACCTCAACAATGGATCTTCTCTATGGCCAACGTGAGCTCATCAGTGGTCCTCCGCAGACCCAACAGTTAGTCACATTCAGGGTTCCAGCAATCCGGAGGGCCAAGTCCACGAACAGGTTTTTTCCTACTTCGGGGATCTCAATCTGCCTCTTTATTTCTTCATACATTGTTTGGTGCAGTTGGGGCTGAGTGGGTGGGAGAGGGGGAGGGTTGGTGATGAACCTCTTTATTACTTCTTCCTTAATTTTACCTAATGTTTCTCTTAAGGCATGGGAAGGGATACCTAACTGTCCTGTCCTGGTCATGCAGACCCATTTTTCCACTTTTGGGCAGGTAATGTACCCAAAACTTCCTACATATCCCTTATTCTCTACCACGTAATACTCTTTTCCCCCGTTCTTACAAACAGTTCTAGTCCTTAGGTTATAGCAAGCATCGTTCACATGGGAATGATAGGTAAACGATCTGGTTGTCCGCCCTCCATATCTGATAGGATGGTAGCATTTATAACAGTTATTAACACTTTTTACAACGATTACATGCAGAGTAAGCAATACCACGACTGCTCCGTTCATACTGTCAGTCATACACTTATTTCTTACTAAAAGTTAACGCTAGGGGCTTACTCCCCGGCTTCACCATCCACTGTTCCTCTTTATCGGGGCGGGTGGGTTAACGGGCCCTTTAACTCGGGTCGCTTGGGTCCACCCTTTTTCTTTTGTTCATACTGCTGTCTCGGTTGTCAGTAATACTAGGTATGGGCCGGTCAACCGGGGCTGGAGTTTCTCCTCCTTCCAATTCTAGAACAGTACTCAGTCGCCGGCCTTTACAGCATGTATTGGAAAGTCGAGTGGTGGGCTTTGAGCCAATAATCCTTTAGCTTTTAATTCTGTAACAGAACGAGATACTGTCAGTAAATAGTTCTTTAACAATACATCACTGACCTCTATGGTGGGTATTCCTTCTATCTTTCCCAACTAAGGTAACCCAAACAACATTTCATAGGGGGATACTACTAACTTTGCATGGGGTCTCCGTTGCTTTTCTCAAAGCCTTTCTGCTTCCCTACTGCTCCAAACATGTGCCAGACTCCATGTACACATGCTGCTTTTAAAGTCTTAATTTCTGCCAACTGAGCTAAGCAAGATTGCAGGCAAGTTTCCAATTTAATTACCTTAAAGTCTAATTCATCCTGATGCACCACTTCAAACCCTGCATACTTGCTATTATGATCCCTTTAACAAGAAACATCCACAAGCAAAATCATTTTGTCCCCTTCATTCAAAGGCTCTGACTGTAAAACATTTCTCAGACTTGTGTGTCCTTCTTCCTTCATTATTTTCCTTAATGGCATACTTTCAACATACTTTCCAATCTAGTCTGAACTATATCCTGCTATTCCCAAGATCATCATCATCTGTCCTACTGTCTGAGGTTTCGGAACTTCAATTATCACTTCAATTTGATCCTGCTCTATAGCTTTTACTTCTTTAGATATTACTCGTCCAAAATATTCTACCTGCTGCTGACAAAACAACAACTTCTTCCTTGATACTTTATGACCTCCTGTGCCATCTTTTCCAAGATAATTACAATGTCTCTCTCACATTGCTTCTTACTTGTGGAACAAACCAACAAATCATCCACATACTATATCAACACCTTCCAAATCTGCCTTTAATATCTGATTTAAAACATGGGGCTAGTATTTAAAACCCTGCTGCATCCTAGCCTAGGTGTATTTAACACCTCTTCTTAATGTTCTTACCATAGCTATGTTCACCATTATCTTAATTATTATTATTATTTCATGATTACCATACCTGAACACATCCCTAACACATCTTATCCATTACCTGTCTCCTTACTAGCCTTTCTTGACCTCCTCCTTGAGATCCCTCCCTCCCTCCCTTGGGGACCCCAGTCTAGTCTGGGCTTATATCCAGATTTATTTCATTCCTGATAGGGCATTTGAGGAAACACTCTCCCAAATACATTTATTATTGGCATGGAATTCTCTGGCCCCTGTTTGGCTGTCATAGGACTCACTGTATGTCGGTACATCACTTATTTCAGACTTTTCAACCAGGTCTGTTGTTACTGACAACATTCTCTTTCCTTTTTCACGCTCTTTCTTTTTGAGCTCTTCAAGTTACATTTGCATCATTTTTCTCTGCACCTCTTCCTGCTTGTCTGCAAGTCTTTTTCCTATCTTTGCGATATTTCTCAACCTCATTGACCAAATGATCACTGAATCAGGGGTGGGAAATAGATGACAATCCCACCACCTCCTCCAATCTAGATTTGACTTTAGGAGGAATGACATCCATCACAGTGGTTCAGAATATAGTGTTCATTAACTGGTTGCCTTCTATTTCTTGTTCAGTTTCCAGTCTCCACCTTTTCAGCTTGTTTTCCAGATAGGCTGCTGGATTATTGTCTGAGGGCCTGCCATACCCTCTGCCTGACTGTATCAAACAGTATGCCATTGTTTATAGGTATGTCACAATACCTACCTTTAGCAGCGCTGCAGTTCTGCCGCTCCCCGAGTGCGTGACTTTGGCGCCTTTCAGAGGGGGGCGGGTTTAAAATGCCGTTTTTCCCTAGACAGTCCAAATCGATCCATGTCGGGCGATTTTGTCGCTAAAGAGAAATCGCTCCGACATTTCATTCATAAAGGTATTTTTAAACTACGCTAGATTATTTATTAACTAGAGTAGTTTATAAATCATCTTCTAAAGCTTTGAACGGTGACAGCGGAACGGATCTAACGTAGGCAATAAAATAAGCTACACAATTTATTTTTACATAAAAACTTAGATTTTAGGAAGGCTTTAGTCACATTTTCATGGTGTGAAAAGGGGACAAAAAAAATGTATGAACCGGCTGTATTTTTCATACCGACTTCAGCGCAAACCGCAACGTTCTAATCCACCGCATTCCACTAAAACCCACTCGCTAGTTGATTTAAATGGCCATTAATTTACAGGCATTAAGCACTAAATCCCTTCCATTTGGCCCAGAAATTCATGAAAATGTGATTTAAAAATTATGTTATATTGTGGATTATTGTATGAATGTTATTTGGACAGCTTTTTTTTTAGATTTGACAGTTGCCTTTTCTATTTCTTTCTGTGTTGCTCCTTCCTTTTTTAACTTTTCGTACTCAAAACATTTGGTACTGTGATTTTCCTTAAATTTTTGCAATGTTTGAGTGATACTCTGAATATTCTGTACAGCATCCAAAGTGCCTAATCCTCATTGGAGCCCAGCTGTGGCCACCAGACTGAAATCTCCCTTGTTGGTTCCTTTGGTTACTATCATGGGCCTATCAAAATGGCCTGCTCGCTGTATAAGCGCTTGTGTTTTTGCCCTTTGGGGATTTTGGTAATGCAGTGGACCAAATTCTACTGCAGGGAATGCTGCTACTAACTTACCAATAACCTTAGCAACTTCTCGGATGGAGGGATAAGGTTTGTCAATAAGGCACTGACATACATTTGTAATATCAACAATCTTGCCTATTGGTAAAGTTACTAACATGGTAACTGAATTAATCACAAACCCCAAATATTCAAAGGTTTGGGATGGCTGTAACTTAGATTTTGTTGGATGAATCAGGAACCCTAGCCTTTCAAACAGACTTGTGGTTGCTGAGTGATTTTTCAGCTGACTCCTGATTAGCATTGACAATTAAAATGTCATCTAGATAAGCCATAACGATGTGTTTTTGTGCCCTTAGCAGTGCAAGTGCTGGTTTCAACAATTTAGTGAACAGCCTGGGAGCTGAGCTTAATCCATTAGGTAATGCTTTGTATTGCCACAGCTGTCCCATCCAATTAAATTTCAAATACCTGCGAAAGTGACAATGAATTGGTACTGAATAATATGCACCCTTCAAATCTATTGGAGCCATGTAACAATTTGTTGATACCAGCTGCATTGCAGTGTTGAAGGTATCCATTTTAAAATGTTTATACTGGACAAATGTATTCAATTGTGTGAGGTCTAAAATGATTCTACAACCCCCATCTTTCTTTGGTCCGGGGAAAATATTTGACACAAATTGTTGTGGATCCTCACCTGATTTCTCGATAACTCCTTTTTTACACAAATTCTTAACTTCTTTATCAATTTGAATTTTTTCAAATACAGAAAACACCAAAATATGATTAGGCTTATTCTGTCCCGGTGGATCAATACCTTCTACAAAATCAATGGTAGATCCTAAAACAGTATCTAATATAACACGATCAGATGTTATACAGCCCCATTCATCACAAAACATTTGTAGTCTACCACCAATCTGAGGTTCATCCAAAGATTCGTCTTTAATAGGGTAAAGTTTTTGTACCTCTCCAACCGGACGTGGTGGTCTCCTTCTCCCAACATATGGGTGAACATTCGGCTGTGCTGGTTGGTAATTCTTCCTTACCATACTCCTGCCTCGGCTGGTTCCAGCTCCAAAATCAAGTCCCCTTCTCATTTGACAGGCCCTCCTTTGGCCAAAAATGAAGGGTTTCATGAAGCCAATAGTCTTTGCCTCGTCATCAATTTCTTTAATTTGTTTAGACAGATTTTCTCCGAACAAATAACCAGGAGCTTGAACATTGCTCGATCTGCACAAACCTGCAAATCTTGGATGTAAAATGGGCCGAATGGCAATCTTCCTCATACAATTGATCTCAAAATATGAATTGCAGAACAATGCCAACAAATCCTTCTGAAATTTGGTCATTCCACAACCTTCCACTTGCCTTCCAAAACCAGTGATCCCAGCCAAAATCAGTTTGAGGATTCTTTGAAATTGTATTTCATTACCGCTGGTGGAGATGCGCTCTGCAGCTCTTTCCTTACCGACAGCGTCAACATAAATGCCGATCAAGCGCCAGGTGGGGGTTCTTCACGTAGACACTCACGTGACTCCGAAGTCAAATTAAGTAGTTACCAATAGACTTGTTGGTCATTGGGATTTACCTCCAACTCTTAATTAGCCTATGACTCCACCCTGGGACAAGAGATTGGAATTAATAGGAACGTGTAACAGTCTTGTTGTTCAAAGCATCCTTTTTACAAAAGCCAATTAACCAACAAGCCTCCATGTATTTGGAATGTGAGAGGGCACCGGAACTCCCAGAGAAAACTCACGCGGTCATACGTTAGAATGTAAAAAATCTCTGTACAGACAGCACTAGGATTGAAGACCTCTGGCAATGTGCAGCAGCAACTTTACTGCTGTGCCACTGTGTCACCCAACGCAACACACAATATCCAATTAACAAACAAAGATTGTTCCTCCATATCACTCTGGAGTTAAGCCAATTGACAGGAAGATTAGGATAAAGTTTTCCTCGTGCCCACTTTTTCACCTTGAGGGTATTCTATCTCACAGATAGGAGGGGTAAGAATTAAAGGGGGCAACAGTTTCACACATAAGGTGAAGAATATAAGGAACAATTTGCCAGAGAAAGTTGTAGAGGCGGGTACAATTCCAACATTTAAAGACTTTTGGATGGTATATAGATAGAAAAGAGCGGCCATGTTTCCACCAATCTTTCCACGCACAAGAAGCACAAGAAGTGCAAGACACCATTGTGCAGATGCCGAGAAGTGTGTTCAGCTCTGGCTGAACAACTTCTAATCTTGTAGGTGGACTCGATATGAAGAAGCATAGATTAATGGGCTGAAGGGTCTACTTGTATGCTGTATAACTTTCAATTCTATGACTCTAAACTATAGGATGCTGAATGTGAGACTTAAATTACTTGTACAATACGTTTTGTTAAACATAAAAAGGAAGTCCCTGAACAGAGGTGTCAGGTAAAGGGAATGGACTTACAGTAGTTGGCAGAATAATTAAAGGGGAGATAAGGATCAATGATGAGACAAAGTACAGGATGGAGAAAGAGAGCTCAGAAACATGGTGTCAAGGCGGCAACTTCTGCTCAATGCCAGTAAGATGAAGAAGCTGTTATTGGCTTCAGGAAACTGGATGGTCCACACAACCAGTCAGCATCAATGAAGATGGTCGACAGTTTCAAGTTCCTGGCTGTAAATATAAACAATAATCAGTCTTAGTCCAACCACATTGATGCTGGAGCCAAAAAAAAACACATCACATCTCTACTTCCAAAGAAGACTAAGGAAATTTGGCATAACTCAAACAACTGTCATCATTTCTGCAGGTGCACAGTGAAAAGCATCCTATTGGGATGCATCACAACTTGGTTTGGCATCTGCTTTGTCCAAGACCATAAGAAATTGCAGACAGATGGGGATGCAGCCCAGTCCATTAATCAAACCTCCCATCAATCCCTCCTCCACTTAATGCTGCCTCGGGAAATAAGCCAACATCAAGGACTACTTACACCTTGGTCATTCCCTCTTCTTCCTTCTTTCTTCACTGCTAGCTATTGTCAGACTGCTGAAAGATCCCTTCATAGGTTAAGGATGTAGCCCTGATCCCACAATTTCGTCATTGTGACCCTTGCGCTTTGTTAATCTGCACTTTCTCTGCAGCGGTAACATTGCAAGACGGCAGCACAACATTCTGCCCTCTGTTATTTTTTTCTTTGCTCAGCCAAGCATGTTGTAATTTATGTGTGGCATGATTTGTCTGGATAGCACCAAGAACAATTGTTTTATGAACTGTATCTAGTGCATGCGACAATCCTAAACCAATATCATTAGAGATACCAATTCAAAAGGTCAGAAATTGATTACCTGAAAATATAATGTGTAGAAACCTCATCACATTTGAAGTGTTTTGAATATGTACTGAGGGCTGGGATAGGGATGGTAATGAACCTAATGCTGAAGTTGGTCCTGACCCGAAACATTGCCTTTCCCATTTCCCCAGGGATGTTGCCTGTCCTGTTGAGTTATAGCAACTCTTTGTGTATTTTTATGTAAACCAGCATCTGCTGTTCCTTACTTGCACAAGATAGCACCTGATTTTGATGTCCAGTCAGGTACCAGTAGTTACATAGATTTGGCAAACATCTGGGAACATTTTTGGTAACTGCAAAATTCTAATTAGCTTATTCTCCTTAAATTAGCAATTGCTTTGCAAACTCAGAAGAGGGCTGAGAAATGGGACTAATTAACTTCCAACTGCAGGTACTTTGTTTCTATGTGAGCACAGTTCTAAATGTAAATCTTCCACAATAACTTGGATTTAAATTGTGTATTTACATGGAAAAATGAACCAAGCTCTTTGACAGGAGATATCACCCAAAGATTGCAATTATTTTATTTATTTATTAAAAAAAAAAAAATTAGAAGCAATTACATAATAAAAAGGTGCTTGTTCATTGTTGACATAATAAAAAGCATTTTGTTCTTTATAGATATACATTATCAGTATTATTTATATTCACAATTGCATAATAATTGTGCTTCTATATATGTTTTTCCATTTTTTATAAAGATAGAAAATAGTAGAGAAAGATTAAACAAAAAAAAGTATAAAAAGTTGGGAAAGAATGGAATGTTCTACAGATTATGCATCGTTGGAGATATATCCGCATTTTATGAAATGTACTAATATTCATCTATTCTTTGATTCTGGTTTCAGTCGGGTTCTTGAGCCGAACCAGTTTGCCCCTTCAAATATTCAATAAATGGGGACCATATTATTTTAAATAGTTCTTGTTTGTCCATTAAGACAAATCTTAATCTTTCCAAATATAGGGTCACCGACATTTCTGTAGTCCATATTTTAATTGTGGGGGTTATAGGGCCTTTCCAAAATTTTAATATTAATTTTTTCCCAATTATTAAATTATAATCAATAAAAGTTATTTAATTCAAAGTAATGAATTGATTTTGTTCTGTTATTCCTAATATTATTAATTTTGAGTCCGGGACCAGTTTGGTATTGACGACTTCTGAGATTATCATAAAAATTTCCATCCAAAAATTATAAATTTTTATACAACTTACGAATGTGTGCGTTAGGTTAGCCTCTAAGTGTTGACATTTATCACAAATAGGGGAAACACTTGGAAAAATTCTATTCAGTTTTGTTTTTGAATAATGGAATCTACGTAATACTTTAAATTGTATTAAAGAATGTTTAGTATTTAACGAACAGTGATGTATATGTTGTAAGCTTTCATCCCAAATTTCTGATCTAATTGTTTGACCTAATTCATTTTCCCATGATTGCCTATATAAATCTGTCTTAGGAGCATCGCTATCTAATAGAATACAATAAATATAAGGTATCATTTTTTCTGTGTTCGGGTGTTTATTCAGACATTCATCAACAATTTCTCTTTCTAAATCTATATTAATTTGTAATTGACTTAACATAGTCTCTAATTTGTAAATATCTAAAGTAATCCTTTGATTGAAGCCCATTCATTTGTTGTAATTCCTGAAATGAGATAAATGTATTTTTCCTATAGAGATTACCCATCTTTGTAATTCCATGATTTTTCCATTGTAAAAAACCCTTACCATCCATGAGGGTTTAAATGCTGCATTGTTTACAATAGGAAGAGATAGTGGTATATAATCAATTTTTTTAAATGTTTTCTTTATTTGTTTCCAAGTGCGTATTCCACTGTCTATTATAGGGTTTTCTTTATAGGTTTTTTTGCTTAATTTAGTAATAGCAAATAGAATTGACCCAATTTCAAAAGGTAAACAATCTTCTTTTTCTCTTTTTAACCAGTCTGGTTGTTTATCCAATTCTTCCAAACAAAAAATCATATTCTTAATATTAACTGCCCAGAAATAAAAAATAAAATTCGGTAATGCTAAACCTCCATTTACTTTTGAATTACATAAATGTTTCTTGTTTATTCTGTGGTTCTTAAATCCCATATAAAATTGGTGACTATAGAAAATACCTTTTTAAAAAAGTTTTTGGGAGATATATCGGGATTAATTGAAAAATCATTTTTATCGCATTAATTCTACCCAACATTGAAATGGGTAATGTTTTCCAATACAAAATATTCTTATCAAATACGTTCAGTAATGGCGGAAAATTAGATTTAAATAAAGAAGTATATCTCTTTGTTACATAGATTCCAAGATATTTAAGTTTTTCTTTTACTATTTTAAAAGGGAATTGTTGTAAAATACGTGGGTTACTTTCCATTATTGGCATAATTTCGCTTTTGTTCCAATTAATTCTGTATCATGAAAATGAGCCATATTGAGTTATTAAATTTAGTAAATTTGGGATACTAACTTTAGTAAGGTTTAGTAATGTAAACTAATACATCATCAGCGTATAATGAGATATTATTTTCCGTATCTTTGGTTTTATACCCGCATATTTCAGGGTTGGACCTCACGCTTTCTGCTAATGGTTCTAATACCAGTGCAAATAATAACGGGCATAATGGACATCCTTGTCTACAACCTCTGGTTGAATTAAATTTAGTTGATAACATTTGATTTGTTGATATTCTAGCTGTTGTATTAGTATATAGAAGTTTTATCCATATACTAAACTTCTCGCCCAGTTGAAAAATTTTCATAACCGAAAATAAATAGGGCCACTCCACCTGGTCAAAAGCTTTCTCAGCGGCTAATGAAATAATTGCTAGGTCTTTGATAATATTTCTTTTTGAGTATATAATATTGAATAACCGTCTCAGGTTGTATGAAGAATACCTTTTTGGTATAAATCCTGTCTGATCCGGGTGTATTAATTTATTAAGCACTATATTTAATCTTTGTGCTAGGATTTTAGTTAATATTTTCTGATCAGTATTTAAAAGAGCTATAGCTCTATATGATCCTGGATCATCCAGATCCTTATCTATTTTTGGTATAAGTGTTATAATAGATTCATTTAACATTTCTGGTATTTTTTGTTGTGTATAGATATGTGCAATTGAACACATAAAGAGATATTTTGACAGAAGAGGATGATTTTAAGGAGTGCTTTGAAGGAAAAGAGAAGTGAAGAGGCTTGGGGCAGGAATTTGGTTAACTGATCAAATTCAGGCCCAACTCAATGGTCAAAATTGGAGCACAGATGTCTCATGTGTTGTAATTGGGGAAAAGGATGAGAAGATTGGCTGACTGCATAACGTAAAGAGTTGGAATAAAGGGGGTCTTTTCTAGTTTGATGCCGGTGACTATTAGTGATGTTCTACAGGCATTGGTATTGTATCCACTACTTTTCTTGTTGTATGATAATGATCTGGATGAAGGAATTGATGGCTTTCTGGCCACGTTTGGGGGGTTACGAAGATAGTTGAGGGGCAGAGAGTGTTGAGGAAGCAGGTAGACTGTAAAAGGAAGAAGGTTCTTGACCCGAAACATTACCCATTCCTTCTCTCCAGAGATGCTGTCTGGACTGCTGAGTTACTCCAGCTTGTGTGTCTATCTTAGGTTGTAGAATGACTTGGACAGGATGGAAGAATGGGCATAGAAGTGTCAAATGGAATATAGTGTAACAAAGTGTATGGGCATGCACCGTTGTAGAAGCAATAGAGGCACAGACTACTTTCTTAATTTGGAGAGAATCTGAAATCGGACGTAAAAAATAATTTGGGAGTGATGGCACAGGATTCCCAAAAGATTAATTTACAGTGAGTGGTATGTTAGCAATCATTTCAAGGGGTCTAAAATATAAAAGCAAGAATTGGAGAATCTAGGATAGAGGTCACAGCCTCAGATAAAAAGGACGTACCTTCAAAATGGAGATGAGGAGGAATTTCTTTAGCCAAAAGGTGATGAATCTGGGGATTTAATCGCTACAGCCACATGTAGAGACAAAAACATTGAGTATTATTAAGGCAGAGATTGATTGGTTCTTGATTGGGAAGGCGTCAAAGGCTTCGGGGAGATGACAGGAGAATGTGATTTAAAGGGAATAATAGATCAACATAATTGAATGGCACAGTAAAATTAATGGGGTGAATGGCCTAATTCTGCTCCTATGTCTTATGGTCTTATGTTCTAAGATGGGGGAGGAGAGGGATGGAGATATTTGAAGTCAAGGATGAGGATGGGTTGTTTAAACTGGATCTCATTCTGCTTGGAATCCCTGTAGTTGATTGTATAGTCATACTCCAAGAGAAGGATTGTTCATCTTTGCATTCTTGACATAACTATTGTAGGAAACGTTGATTTGAAGCCTAATGTCGCTGGTACATGATTATAGGTTATGTAATCATCCTCACTTTCTGCAATGTATCATATGGCTAATTTGGCATTACTGTATGCATTTCCATTCCGTTCAGCTTTAATAACTATTGCTGGTATTACTGCATCAAGATCATAAATTAATTAAATTAAAATGTTGTAATTGGGTTTTAAATAAATGTGCAATTATTTGTTACTGAATTAAATCTTATTGTGCTGTTATCTTCTTTAGTGGGTTGTGAAAACCACTATTTGGAATAGTGCTTTTTACAGGGTAGGCCCGGAGGCACTGGACATGTGTTTATGGAACCAAGGAGATGTTGGCCTGAAAACGTTTGGGAACAATGTTCCTCCAGTTTGCATGTTGCATCACTCTTGCAGTGGAGGAGGCCCAGGACAGAAAGTTTAGTGTGGGAATGGGAAGGGGAGCTAAAATGGTTAGCAACAAGGAGATCCAATAGGCCTTGGTGGATCAAGTGCAAGTGTTCAGCGAAACAGTAGCAAAGCCTACACCTGGTCTCGCCGATGTACAGCAGGCCACTTTGGGCACACTGGATGCAGTAGATGTGGTTACATGAACCTCTGTCAAACTGGAAGGACTACACCGGTCGCTGGATGGCGGTGAGAGAGCAGATATAAGGGCAGGTGTTACTCTTGTGGTTGCAGGGAAAAGTACCAGGGAGGAGGGTGGTTTGGGTGGGAAAGGATGAGTGAACCAAAGAGTTGTGGAAGGAGCAGTCTCAGCGGAAGATCGAAAGGGATGGAGATGTGAAGATGTGACAAGTGGTGGGAACACGTTGGATGTTGGAAATGTCGGAGAATGATGTGATAGATGCGAAGGCTGGTGGGGTGCAAGGTGGGATCAGGAGACCTCAAATATTTTCATGTCTGGGGGAAACGGGGAGCAAGAACAGAACTAAGCAACATAATGGAGATGCAGGTGAGGGATCAATCTATGACAGAAGGAGGAAAACCACATATACTAAAGAAAGAAAACATCAAGGGTGTCTTAGAATAGAAAGTCATCTTAGGAGTAGATGCAGCAGTGACAGGAATTCAGTGAAGGGAATAGCGTTTTAGCAAAAGATAAGGTGGGAGGACTTCCGGTGGCGCCACGTTCTGAGAGGGAATCGCGCCAGATCAGCTCCGCAAAAATCTGCAAAAAAAACAGGGGTAAAGGGGACTGCTAACGGTACTTACCACAGGAGAACGACTCTGAACGGCTCCGGTTGCGATCGCAAGGTGCGTGACGTCATCAGGCGCGCGACTCTAGTAAGAAATTTAAGATGCATCGCTCCCCCCCCCCCCACTGCAAAAAAAGTTGTAAAAAGGGAGGTAGGCCTCACCGGAGCCTCGGGCTCGAGTTTGGCTGCCTCCCAAGAAGAGATCTCACTGAAGAAAAGCGAAATGGAGGAACTTAAAAACTCCATGTTAGGTGAGATGAAGAAACTGCTGAAAGAAATAAAGAAGGAATATAAAGATGAAATAAAAATTTTAAGAGCAGATATCCTGGTGTTTCATGAAAGAATTAAAGATGAATTAACAAAAGAAGTCATAATGACGGTAAAGATCATGATGGATGAATGGAAAGTAAAGGCGGATGCTGAGTTACAAACCCAAATGGCTGAGGTAAATGACAAAGTTGCTGGGATGGAAAAAATAATGGATGCGAAGATAGATCCTATTCTAATCTCACTCGACCAACAAAATGATGCAATTAAAGAACTGACTGAACTTGCTGTAGCAAGTACTAAGGAGAGAGAGAAGCTACGCGCCGAGAATAAACGCCTCTCAGAGCTACTACGCAAAATAAATGAGAAATGTATTGATTTGGAGGGACGACAAAGACGTAAGAACTTGCGTATAGTAGGATTGAGCGAGGGTCGTGAAGGTAATCAAGACCCATGAAAATTTGCTGCAAAACTCCTAAAGGACATTCTGAATTTGGATCAAGAACCCCTGTTGGGCCGTGCGCACAGGGCTTTAAGACGGGTCCCTGGGAGAGGTGCACCACCGAGACAAATGATTGTAAAGGTGGCTTATGATCACGTCTTTGAAGAAATGATGAAGATAATAATAAGAAAGAAAAATCTGAAATACGAGAGAGACAACATCAGTATTTTCAGAGATTACCCAGCGGAAGTGGCTAAGAGAAGATCTTTATTCACAGAAACAAGAGGCATTCTGAGGAATATAAAAGATACAAAGGATCTTAGATATGGCTTGATGTACCCAGCAACACTGAGAGTAACCTACGATAACAAGGAATACCGTTTCGTTAAGCATACAGAAGCACTGGAATTTGCTCGAAACATACAGAAGAAGGCAGAAGAGGAAGCAGACGAAGAAGCACTGGAGGAAGAAGAAGATGACTGAACTTTTATCACCAGCCTGCGGTTATGAATTACTCATTGAGAAAGAGGAGGAATAGACTTCCGGTGGCGCCATCATGAGGTGAAGACGCCCTGCCAGCCAGCTCCATAAGAATGTTGAAGAAAACGGGGTAAAAAACGCTGAAAAAAGACTTACTTGCCGTCTGAAATCTCAGTACTGATTAGTACAGAATTGGTGACTGACGTTATCAGCCCTGCGCCCTGCGACATGCAACGGACCCCAGAAGAAAAACTGAAAACCCGGCTACCGACCACTCGGGATCCGGTAGACCGTTCTGAAGCCTCGGTCTCGGGTAGAACCCGATCCCAGGAAGACATTGCAGGAAAAAAACCTTCTGGAGCTGAAGAAGTTAAAACGAAACTGGAGATGGAAGGATTGAAAACTCTTATTGAAAAAGAGATGGCAAGTATCAAAACCGAACTATTGAATTTAAAGAAAGATATGAAAAAGTTGAATATTAAGGAAGAAGTTGAAAAAATTAATGAAGAAGTGAAAGATTTGAAAACTGAAATAAAAGACTTGAAGACTGAAATCACTGAATCTGCTCAAGCACTGAAAAAAGAGATTACGGACAAATTAAAAGAGCAGAACAAACCGATGAAAATTAAAATCGAAACCCTGGTGAAGGACAAGCTGTCTGAAGTCGAAGCAGCATTAAATTTACATTTGACAGATATAAGCATTATTAAAGACTTAGCCGAAGCATCGGCTCGGAACTCAGACAGAAATATACAACGCTTATCTGAACTTCTGGACAAGATAACAGAAAAATGCACGGAGTTGGAAGGCTACCAAAGAAGGTCGAATCTTAGAATTGTGGGTATTCCGGAAGGCATGGAACGGAATAACCCACGAGGATTTACAGCAGATTTACTGCAACAAGTTTTAGCCTTGGATCAGAAACCCTTACTGGCTCGTGCACATAGAGTAAAGAGGCGTTTTACAGGACCTGGTGCTCCGCCAAGACAAATGATATTAAAAGTACAGAATGATTACGAACTGGAAGAAATGATGGGTAAGATTGTAAGAAGTAAAAATCTTACTTTTGAAGGAGCACGAATCAGTATTTACCGAGATTATCCTGCTGAAGTTGCCAAGAAACGAAACGCATTCAGGGAGACTAAAAGAATTCTGAGAGAATTGAAGGATGTAAGGTATACTCTGAGATACCCCGCTACCTTGAGGGTGACCTATGACAATCAAGATCATTTCTTCAAGAACCCACAAAATGCACTGGACTTTGCGCAGGGGATTAAGAATCAAGAAGAAGACTGAATAATATTTCACCTTTGAACTATATTAATGAATAAACTGTATGTTTTCATTTGGTTTAAAGGATTACCGGAATATGGACTGGTTATAGTCTGGCTACAATCAAGAAAGATGAAGAAATGAGTGGACTGGGTCCCTACATCAAAGAGTGGACTGGACTTTCTCTTATGGATATTATTAATTAGAATAATAACAATACTAATAGAAATAATTAATACATAATAAAATACTAATATACTAAAACCTAACCGGTAGTACTGTTACTAACTAAAACAATAATAAATACTAATCACTAAGGCTTAGGTATAAGTAACTTTCTTATTACTTCCCACATATATATACTTTACTCATCAATAATTAATACTAATTTACATAAAATTAAAATAAATAGTAATTAGTAAATATATTTCCTAAGATCATACATTTGATTATACCAATAATAGTTAAGATTTCCTTGATCTTTGCATTTAAATATGTTATAGGATTGATGAAACATTTTAGAATTATATATTCCCGTTAAAATACCTTTTGTAAGACAATAACTTTAAGGACTTATGGAGCTGGCAAGTTAACATCATCTACACTGGAAGTCTGTAGATGGCTAGCCATGCTAGTATGGCTTTCACTAACTGCACCTACTATAGCTGTAGTTTTTCCTTACTTTTCACTATTTACTAACCTTTTTTTCTATCTTCTGTTTTTTTATATTACCTCATGTTTTATTTTTTTACATCACAGTGGACTCGTAATCAGAAAAGATATATCCGTGCGAGATATTTGAAAATCTTGAAACTCGTCCATCCGGAGTTCGGGGGTAAGGTCGGGTATGTCGAGCTGAGACATGTGAACCATTATAGACCACCTTAAATAAAATGCAGGACTTAAAAAAGAATTGGGGGAATGAGGGAATAATCTTTGGCAGTTGGAATGTTAAAGATCTTAATGAACCTATTAAAAAGGGCAAAGTATTGGCACATTTACAAGCACTTAAAATTGATGTTATGTTTCTTCAAGAGACACATTTAAAAAAAGATGCCGAGCATAGATTAAAGGCTAAATGGATTGACAAAATATATCATTCCTCTTTTACCCATAAATCTAGAGGCGTAGCAATACTGATACGTAAAGGTATTTATTCAAGCATACATCAAGTATAATTGATAAAGATGGAAGATTTATTATTGTAACGGGAGAATTATATGCTCAAAAAGTAATATTAGCCAATATATATGGCCCAAATTTTGACAGTCCAATTTTTTTAAAGAAAATATTTAATACAATTCCTGATCATGCACAACATAATTTAATAATTGGAGGAGATTTAAATTGTACTTTAGATCCTTATTTAGATAGATCGTCAGGACAGAGGAAATTTAAATCACACTCCAGTGATTTAATAAATGCATACATTGATACTAGTAAAGTTAGAGATGTTTGGAGAATGGAACACCCAACAGGACGAGATTATTCATTTTACTCCTCGGTACATAAAACATATTCTAGAATTGACTATTTCCTTGTAGATATAAAGCTTATTCCATACATCTATAACTCTAAATACCACAGTATCATTATTTCAGATCACGCTCCATTAACATTTAATATTAAATTTAATGATAACATGAAAATACGAGGACAATGGAGACTTAATCCACAAATTTTGAAGGATAAATTAACTAATGAATATATTATAAAGCAGATTAAGACTTTTTTTGAAATAAACGATAAACCAGAAATATCTCCATCCCTACTATGGGAAACTTTTAAGGCTTTTACTCGTGGAATTATGATATCTTCACAAGCATTTTATAACAAAGAAAAGCGGAAGGAACAAAATATTCTGGAAACGGAGATAAAACAATTAGATATAGAAAATGCTCTCAACCCTACAATGATAACACATAATAAAATTACTGCATTAAAATATAAATTAAATAAGATACATGCTGACCAAGTGGTTAAATTATATCAATACACAAAACAAATACAATTTGAATTTGGGGACAAACCACAAAAATTACTGGCTCGCCAATTACGAAAAATAGAGGGAGAAAAAATAATACATCGGATTAAATCAGAAAATGGTGAATTCTTAACACAAAATAACGATATAAATGAGAGATTTTTACAATATTATAAAGATTTATATTCATCCAAAATGACTGAAAATCAGATAGGAATTAATACATTCTTAAATGACTGTAATCTAATAGGATTGGATGTAGATGATACAAAACTATTAAATGCTGAAATAACAGTTAAAGAAATTGAGGATTCTATTATATCATTAAAAAACGGGAAAACTCCAGGGCCAGATGGTATTGGTTCGGAATTTTATAAATCATACAAGGATCTGATAACGCCTTATTTGAAGATACTTTACGAATATATATATGCGCAACAGAGTTTACCAGAAATACTAAACGAATCCATTATAACACTCATACCAAAAATGGATAAAGACCTAGATGATCCGGGATCATATAGAGCTATTGCTCTCTTAAATACGGATCAAAAAATATTAACTAAAATATTAGCTAAAAGATTAAGTGTAGTGATTAATAAAATAATACACCCGGATCAAACAGGATTTATACCAAAACGATACTCATCATATAACTTGAGACGATTGTTTAATATTATATACTCGAAAAGGAGTTATAATAAAGACTTAGTAATAATATCGTTAGATGCAGAGAAAGCTTTTGATCAAGTTGAATGGCCATATTTGTTTGCAGTTATGGAAAAGTTAAATTTGGGAGACAAGTTTATAAAATGGATCAAATTACTATATACTAATCCAACTGCTAGAATCTTAACTAACCAAATGATATCCACTAAATTTAATTTATTTCGAGGATGCAGACAAGGTTGTCCCCTATCACCATTATTATTTGCGTTGGCTATAGAACCATTAGCCACTCAGGTAAGATTACACCCCGAAATTTTTGGATATGAAACTAACGAAACAAGAAATAAAATTTCTCTATATGCAGATGACGTATTATTATATATTACAAAACCTGAAATTAGCATACCTAATTTATTGAATTTAATAACTCAATTCGGCTCATTTTCTGGATATAGAATCAATTGGAATAAAAGTGAACTTATGCCATTAACACAAGATAATTTAACTATATTAAAACAATTTCCTTTTAAGATTGTTAATGAACAGATTAAGTACTTAGGAATTCACGTTACAAAAAAATATGATTCCTTATTTAAATATAATTTTTTACCTATACTAAATAAATTATCTAAGAATATTCTATATTGGAGAACTCTACCTACCTCAATGATAGGTAGAATTAATGCGATAAAAATGATTTTTCTCCCACAATTATTATATTTATTTTGAATGATCCCGATATATCTTTCTAAGAATTTTTTTAAAAAGGTTGACTCTATAGTCACTAATTTTGTTTGGGACTATAGGAGCCATAGAATAAATAAAAAATATTTATGCAAATCGAAAATTAATGGAGGTTTAACATTACCAAATTTTATATTTTATTACTGGTCAGTTAATATTAAGAATATGAACTTTTGGTGGGTGGAACTTGATGAAAATCCAAACTGGTTACTTATGGAAAAGGAAGACTGCTTACCGTATGAAATCAGTTCCATATTATTTTCTAAAATTAAAATATTTAAGAAAACTTATCGAGAAAACCCAATAATTAATAGTGGAATTAATATTTGGAGACAGTTAAAGAGAACGTTAAAAAAAGAAGGGTCTCGACCCGAAACGTCGCCTATCTCCTTCGCTCCTTAGATGCTGCTGCACCCGCTGAGTTTCTCCAGCTTTTTGTGTAACCCAAGATATCCCATTAGTTCTTCCCATTGTTAATAATGTAAGTTTTAAACCATCCCTGGAAAATTTAGGATTCTTACAATGGAAACATCAAGGAATTAATAAGATCAGTGACCTTTACAGGGACAATCTGTATCTTTCATTTAAAGAAATACAGGAAATATATGGACTACACTCTAAACATTACTTCAGATATCTACAAATAACTGACTACATTAAAACAACTGAACAGGAATATAAAAAGAGAAAGACGGGAATTCTAGATGAATGCTTAAATAAACACCCAAACACGGAAAAATTAATATCATACATTTATAATATTTTATTAGAAAATGATATACCCAATACGGAAAAGTACAGACAACTATGGGAAAATGAAATAGGTGAAACAATCGAATCTGATATCTGGGATGAAAGTTTACGATATATACATAATTGTTCATTAAATTCTAGACACTCTCTGATACAATTCAAAGTTTTACATAGATTGCATTTTTCAAAATCTAAATTACATAGAATATTTTCTAATGTATCTCCTATATGTGACAAATGCCAATACCCAGAAGCTAATTTAACACATTCTTTTACAACTTGTATAAAAATTACGAATTTTTGGTTGGAAATATTTAAGGTAATCTCGAATGTTGTAAATAAGAATCTAGTTCCAGACCCAAAATTAATAATATTGGGAATATTAGAAAGGGATCAATTACTCACGACAGCACAAAGAACTTTCATAGATTATAGTTTAATAATTGGTAAAAAATTAATTTTACAATTTTGGAAAGGCCCCATACCCCCTACAATCAAATTGTGGATTTCAGGAATGGCGGAGACTTTACACTTGGAAAGAATAAGACTTGCACTCTTAGGCAAGTTAGACCAATTTAATGTGATTTGGTCTCCATTCCTTGAATATCTTAAGGGATCAATATGACTCGGTTTGTGGACCTGATCGAGACCTGAACGAAGGATTAGACGAAGAATAATACATTATTGATCACGGATATATTATTATATAAATACTGTTTGTATAATATACCACTGTCATTTTATTTACTTTTTTCTTTTGGTTATTTTATAACTATCTTTATGTTAATCATTTTTCACACTTTCCTACTTTTCACTATATAAAAAAAACTACAATAAAATGTTTAGAAGTATATATAAGAAAACATGGTAATTATTACCTATCTCTTTATCAAGAACGTTGTTTTTGTATGTACTTATACTTGTACTTATACCTGTACTTATACTTCTAATAAAAAATATTCAAAAAAAAAAGAGAAAGAGGAGGAATAATGGACACAAAGTTGTAGTTTTGTATTAATTATTAAAAATTTCAATTATTCCCCAACATAGTATTACTTGTTATAATATTAATAATAATAGAAACTAGTAACTAGAAACTAGTAATATGAATAATAGAAATAACTACTAAGTATATAAAATTAGTACCCCACCCCAATATACACAGTATCCTAGATAGGAGCTGGAACAATTAACATCTTTTAAAAAAAAACGAAAGTCAATAGATTAATAGCCACACTAGTGTGGCTTCCACTAATGCACACTACACAATATACAAGTGTAGTTTCTTTTTTTTCTGGGCACCCTACTAACACCCTTTACTCTTTTTTTATTTACATTTTTTATTATTTTTTAGATATCAAATATTTGATCTTATATTATATATTATATGAATGTATTAACGATCGATATTATATAATTAGTTTAAGAAGACATGTATATGAATTAATAAGGATAGTAATTTTCATCAAATTGATGTTTGGGTATAATGTTGAGCTGGAGGAGTCGAGAAGGCTACTCCAAAAAAAGCCACCCTAACGGTAAAATGCAAGACATGAATGTGAAGACTGGGGGTGATGGAATTACCTTCTGTAGTTGGAATGTTAAGGGAATTAATGAACCAATTAAAAGGGGAAAGGTGTTAGCTCAGTTGAACAGATTGAAATCAGATGTCATTTTCCTTCAAGAGACTCATCTTAAAAAAGATGCTCAACATAGATTAACAGCTAAATGGATTTCAAAGGTGTATCACTCTTCATTTATACATAAATCTAGAGGAGTTGCAATAATTATTCATAAAGGTATACCATTTAAACAAAGTTCTATAATAGAGGATAAGGAGGGTAGATATGTAATAATTACAGGGGAATTATATTCAAAAAAAGTAATTTTTGTGAATATATATGCCCCTAATTTTGATAATCCATTATTTTTTAAGAAAATATTTAATAATATCCCTATATCCACTCAATATAATTTAATAATTGGGGGTGATTTAAATTGTACTTTAGATAACTATCTAGATAGATCTTCATCAAAAAGGAAAGCTGCCTCTAAGTCAAGTAAATTTATAAATTCTTTTATTAACACATCTAATGTTAAGGATATTTGGAGATTAGATAACCCATCTGGACGAGAATATTCCTTTTTCTCGCCCGTATTTGGAACTTACTCGAGGATAGATTATTTTCGAATAGATTCAAAGCTACTTCCTTTCACGTATGATGAAAAATATCATAATATTATTATTTCAGACCATGCGCCACTAACATTCAAGATAAAATTAAAAGATATATTCAACAAAACCACTACTTGGAGATTTAATCCCCAGATATTAAAGGACAAGGACTGTTGTAATCATGTGGTGGAACAGATTAAATTATTTTTTGAAACTAATGACAAACCTGAAATTTCACCATTGCTACTTTGGGATACATTTAAAGCATTTATGCGTGGTGCAATAATATCAGCACAAGCATATTTTAATATAGAAAATCGAAAGACGGAACAAAAGTTAGAAAAGGAGATAAAACAACTAGATAGTGAAAATATAAAACATCCTTCTAAAGAGTTAAGTAATAAAATTGCAATATTAAAATATAGATTAAATAAAATATATTCTAACCAAGTCATTAAACTTTTTCAACAAACCAAACAAGTGCATTTTGAATTTGGAGATAAACCACAAAAATTGCTGGCACGACAACTCAGAAAATTAGATGATGAAAAAATGATACATAGAATTAGATCTGCGCATGGAAATATATTAACTATACCAAAAGACATTAATGACAGATTTCTACAATATTATCAAAATCTTTATTCATCGAAATTAACAGGACAAACAGATGGAATGGAAACATTCCTACAAGAATGTCAAATTAATAGTTTAGATCAGGAAGGAAGACATTTGTTAAATGCTGAAATATCAGTAAAAGATATTGAAGAATCAATTGGTTCGTTGAAGAATGGAAAAGCTGCGGGCCCCGTTGGCCTGAGTGCAGAATTTTATTAAAAATTTCAAGATCTGATTTCCCCAAGATTACATACAGTGTATAGATATGCATATGAACATGGAAAATTACCAGAATCTTTAAATGAATCCACAATCACACTCATTCCTAAGGTAGACAAGGATTTGGAAGATCCTGGATCATATAGAGCGATTGCTCTTCTAAATACAGACCAAAAAATATTAACTAAAGTTTTATCTCGGAGATTAAGTCTGGTGATCTCTAAATTAATACATTATGATCAAACAGGTTTTATTCCAAAACGCTATTCATCCCATAATCTTAGACGTTTGTTTAATATTATATATTCAAAAAGAGTATGGGACACGGAATTAGTGGTTATATCGTTAGACGCAGAAAAAGCATTCGATCAGGTGGAATGGTCATATTTATTTAATATAATGGAAAAGTTTCAATTGGGAGATAGATTTTGTAAATGGGTAAGAATTCTATACTATCAGCTAAATTTAAGCTTTTTAGGGGATGCAGACAGGGATGTCCGTTATCGCCTTTATTAGTCGCTTTGGTGATAGAGCCTTTGGATGAAAGAATTAGATCTGAACCTGAAATATATGGTTATAATACTGATACAACAACTAATAAAATATCTTTATATGCAGATGATGTTTTGATTTATGTTACAAAACCGGAAATTAGTATTCCTATGCTGTTTAATGTTATAACTAAATTTAGCAAATTTTCTGGATATAATGGTTTATGGTAGATGTTAGTCAATAGTCTGTCCCCTGTGAAGGAGACAGACTGATTTAAAAAGGAGAGAGAGGTGTCAAAGATAGTCCATGTACATTTGAAGGCAATATTAATCACACAACTTCTCTCGTGCTGGGTGTGATCCAGCCAGTGGAGAGCTTTTACCTGACTCTTGCTGATTTGACTTTATTAAAACACCTTCCTTCCACACATGGTTAATGTAGATTGGCTATTGCATGTTAGCCAATTAGAATGTTTAGCAATTATAACTCCACCTAATTATAACATTCATAGTGTAAGAACTCGCCCTCTGCCTGCCGGTAGCTGTAGCAGAGTGAACGTGTAATGACCTGCTTACAAGATTATGACCTGAATAATAAAGATGCTTGTGTTTCAACCTGTGTGAGTTTGAGCTCTTTACATGGTGTCAGAAAATCGGGTCTACCCCGCATCTATTTACCACGATTTATTTTGTTTACCAATTTTTATTTGTGAGTGATTTTGCTGACGTGGCTCACTCTTGTAGAAAGTCCAGCCTGTCCGTGTTTGATTCTGATATTGCTGAGCGTTGACAAATGTTTCAGAAGGATTATTCTCATTAAATCAGCATCGTTCACCGAAACGATCCAGACGATTTGAAAGCTTCGCTATTGTTGAATCTAGCGGGTCCAAAGGCTATGATCCACGCTGACTCTTTTGAATTTGCACCAGCTCAACTGGACAGGAGTGGTCTGGTAGTGGTGCCGACTGAAACTATTGACAACTCAATGGATCTGCTGAGGAAGTTCAGAGAACTGTGTGACCTGCCTTCTAACAGGATCCTGTTAGAGGACGGGATTTTTAGCCGAAATTCAACAGGCGAATGAGCTTGTGGAAAGATTTATCGGTGACCTGAGGCATATCAGCTCCGCTGCAGATTTGGTGAGTTGACAAATGAGCAAGTACGTGATAAAATTGTGGGAGGGATGAGCGACCGCTAGTTAACTGCTGCCGAATGTTGAACTGACTTTGGAGCAAGCGATTCATGCTTGTCGGATGGGTGAGACTGGAGCACCACTTGCTGACTTTGATAGCGTTAACCCTCATCATCAACAATGCAAATCTGGATAGTTATTCTCCACAAAGATTTCTCAATGTGTCCCACAAAGATCAAAATGTGCCTGCCACGAGGTGCACGAACTGTAACTATTTCCACCCCAGGGGGCGCCAATTTTGCGTAGCCCATAGGAAAGTATGTCATAATTGCAAGAAACTCAATCACTTTGCTAAATATTGTTCATCTAGTGGGAGTACAGCTTCAAGGATGAAGCTGCACCTGATTCAACAAGACCCGTCGACACCGGCGCCAGGGTAAACGTCATGTCACCCAAAGTGTTCAACAGGATAAGAACTACTGAGCTCATGAAAAAAGACTCCACCACTCTACATGCTTACGGAGGGGAAATTCTTCAACCGTTGGGTAAAGCTGATTTGAAATGTACCATCAACGAGCAGACAAAGAACTTATGCTTTTACATTGTTCAACCAATCTCAGAACCTCTGCTTGGCATTAATGCATGCCATGACTTGGGTTTGGTTTATTTTGGGTGAGCCACCTGTTAGATAAGGTGATTATGTTTAACCCCATTATTATTAGATGTGCCGATTTTAACATTTTATTTACTCATTGTAGTTGTCATGCCTTACTTGCTTTTCATTTATACATGAGGAGATGTAGATTGGCTATTGCATGTTAGCCAATTAGAATGTTTAGCAATTATAACTCCACCTAATTATAACATTCATAGTGTAAGGACTCGCCCTCTGCCTGCCAGTAGCTGTAGCAGTGTGAACGTGTAATGACCTGCTTACAAGATTATGACCTGAATAATAAAGATGCTTGTGTTTCAACCTGTGTGAGTCTGAGCTCTTTACAGTTAAGTTTTATGTTTTATCTTTTTTTTATGTCATTGCTTGGAATTGGCCATGTAGAAACAAAGATCTGCAGATGTTGGTTTACAGCGAAGAAACAGAGTGCTGGAGTAGCTCAACAGGTCTGGAGGCATCTTAGGAGAGCATGGATAGGTGGTGTTTCACGTTGGGCTGACAGAAAGAGCTGAGAGTCCTGAGCTGAAACTTAATCTATTCCTGTTCACCTGCTGCTTGACCTCCTGAGCTACTCCACACCCTGTGTCTTGTTTTAGACCATGTTTACACTATTGCTGTTTAGTTTTGTTTAGTTCAGTTCAGTTCATGTTAGTTTAGTTTAGAGATACAGCATGGAAACAAGCCTTTTGTCCCACCGTGTCCAAATGACGCGCCCGCGATCCCCGCGCTCAGAAAGCAGTGGAAGTCAAATCTCTGGATGCTTTCAAGAGCGAGTAAGATAGAGCTCTTAAAGAAAGCAGAGTCAAGGAATATGGGGAGAAGGCAGGAATGGGGTACTGATTGTGAATGATCTGCCATGATCACAGTGAATAGCAGTACTGGCTTGGAGGGGTGAATGGCCCTAATGCACCTATTGTCTATTGTCTATTTTCTATCCTACACAAACTAGGGACAATTTACAATTTTACCAAGCCATTTAGCCTACAAACCTGTACATCTTTGGATTGTGGGAGGAAACAGGAGAAAATCCATGCAGGTCATGGGGAGAACAGACAAACTCCTTACAGACACCACCCATTGTCAAGATTGAATCTGGGTCTCTGGTGCTGTAAGGCAGCAACTCTGCCACTGAGCCATCATGACGCCCATGATTGTAAAGAGGTCTGAGATCAAATAATACATTCGGAGACTAAACAAAGCATCAACATCTATCGGTGATGAAGAATTGCGTTGCAAACCTACCACTAGCTCTTTCCTTCACTTTCCTGAAGATAGCTTTTAGTTTGATGAGACAATAATTGTTTCATTACATTTGTGTTGCTTTTTACTGAACAGGAAATCCCAGGGGTGATTTACACTTCTTTGCTCCCACTGCCAACACTGGGAAGGTCAGCGTTTATTGGCCATTCTTTATTGTTCTTGAACTGAATAACTCGATAGTCCACTGCTGTGAATTCATTTTACATGATTTACATATGTTCACAACTTCTGCATCAACATGCTAACCTTGTATCAGGCATTTGAGGGTAAATAATAATGAAAACACCTGTAAAAACCTGCTGGACAGCAAAATGAACCAACAGTGTAAATAAAACATTATCTGCCTTGAAAAAATACAAATACACAGTTGGTTGTTCTTATTGTATTTATTGTTGATTTATTTCAGGCTACATAACTGTTTCTATGCGCATACATTCAGTAACATTAATTTATTCAATATCATAGATATTTTGATTTTGTTTCACGAATTCACATGGGGCGGCTTTCTGTAATCTTAACGGTCATAATACAGGGTTACTTGTATGGATGGCAGATTATGGTTTAAATTGTTCTACTGTAACAAGATTATGACTACATTAATACAGAGAATTATGTAAAATTAATTTGTGGTGTTTGACATGAAACATAAAGCCATTAAAATGTGAATTAAAGCATTTCTGGAAGCAGAGAATATCAATGAATTAAGACAAATTTCAATAATGTTGCAGCAAGACGAAAGAATTCAAAGCTAAGGTGAAAATGTCAAAACTCTTTGCCTGTAATAGAAGACAATGTGTCTTGTCATCGACTTGTGTGCTGTTGATCTTCTTTACATCTCTTGTGCACATTATATGGTTTTTACATCATATTTCAATTCTAGACATCCAACACTATTTCCATCACTCGTGAAAGTAAATCGTGAATTGTATTTACCACTTGGTATAGGGATTTTGTAGACATATACTCTCGGTGCCGGTGTTAAAGTTCCCTGAAATGCAAAACTGCAGTTTAAAAATTAATTCATCTTTTACTTTGCCTTATCTGTGCAGAAGAACATACATTTCAACATATAATAAACCATCATTTATTTCCTAATATATCTTTGTCATCATTCATGATCTTACACAATTTGTAGAATACCAACGTTTTGGCACTCCGAACACTAAAATAGTGTTTCATCAAACCACTAAAATACAGGTATTTTCATTAGTATTTACCCTCAAATGCCTGATACAGGTTAGCATGTTGACGTAGAAGTTGTAAACCTATGTAAATCATGTAAAATTAATTCACAGCAGTGGACTATCGAGTTGGCGGCGCGACTGATGTTGCAGCAGCCTCTGCAGTCCGCAAATGAAAAATGATTTTCATTTATATATATATATATATATAATATCTTTTCACTTTTTGTTAACCTTTTTTCCTTTCTCTATTTTCTTTTTCTCTTTTATATAATCAAATTATTATTTAATCACCCTCTTATTGATTTAAAACTACTCTATCCTTATCTTTATTTCCTAAAAAATAGAAGATAATAACTTTCAACGGGTTATTTAAAAAAATATGGAATTAAGTTGATGTTTGTATAATTTTTACACTATTGTAAATTGATTACTTCTAATAAAAGAAATTAAACATTCTCCTTCAAAAATAAATAAATAAATAAATAAATAAATAAATAAATAAAACGGAGTCCATGGCCTTCATGGTCATGTAAACCTCGTTAAGGTCACCCCTCAGTCCCTTCCATTCCCAAGAAAACTTCTAGCTAATCCAGCCTCTCCCTATCACTCAAGCCCAAACGCCCAGATATCATCCTAGTGAATCTCTCTTGCACCTTTCCATCCTAATGACACCCTTCCTGAAGCCGAGCGTCCAGATCTGCATTCAGTACTCCAAACATTGCCTCACCAACTACCAACAAACTGCATCATGATATGCCAACTTCTGTACTCTGCAAGTGTGCCATGAGTCTGCTTAATCACACTCTCTACCTGGCACGCCACTTCTGGGGAACTATGTGCCTGTTAGAGTCGGAGAGACATAGAGTGATACGGTGTAGAAACAGGCCTTTTGGCCCAACTCGCCCGCACCGGCCAACAATGTCCCAGCTACACTAGTCCCACTTGCCTGCACCTGTTCCACCCCCCCCCCCCCCAAAACTGTCCTATCCATGTACCTGTCTAACTGTTTCTTAAACGATGGGATAGTCCCAGTTTCAACTACCTCCTCTGGCAGCTTGTTCCATATACCTTCCACCCTTTGTATGAAAAAGTTACCCCTTGGATTCCTATTAAATCTTTTCACCTTGAACTTATGTCCTCTGGTCCTCAATTCCCCTACTCTGGTCAAGGGACTCTGTGCATCGACCCGATCTATTCCTATCATGATTTTGTATAACCATATAAGATCTCCCCACACCCTCCTGTGCTCCATGGAATAGAGACTCAACCTCTCCCTATAGTTCACACCCTCTAGTCCTGGCAACATCCTTGTAAATCCTTTCCTCTCTGTTTTGCAACACTTTCCAGGCCTCTGCCATTTACTCTGCGAGTCCTGCTCTGGTTCCTACCAAAGTCCAATGCCTCACACTTGTTGGAATTAACTTCCATTTCCTCTGATTCCTCGCCCCACATTCCCAACTGATCTAAATCCTGTTGCAGGCTTGGATAGCCTTCTTCGCTGTATGCTGTATCACAAATGTTGGTACTACCTGCAAATTTGCTGTGCCTTTCTAACCGGCTCCTAAATGTCACCATTCTATCTTTGATCCACTATACACCATGGAGCGCAGTTTGAATGTCCAGGAGCGGAAAAGACGGCAGAAATTTGTGACCACTGCGCAGTCCATCACCAGCTCTGACCTCCCCACCAGCGAAGGGATCTATCGAAGTCGCTGCCTCAAAAAGGCAGCCAACATCATCAAAGACCCACACCATCCTGACCACACACTCATTTCACCATTGCCATCGGGAAGATGGTACAGGAGCCTGAAAGCTGTAACGTCCATGTTCAGGAACAGCTTCTTCCCTACAGCCATCAGGCTATTAAACACGACAACAAATAAGCTCTGAATTACAACAGACTATTATTATTATTGCACTATATTCATTTATTTATTGAGTATGTGTGCATCTGTGTATATATATACACACTGAACTTTTTTTCTCCCGTTATGGACTATGTTTACATATTCTGTTGTGCTGCAGCAAGTAAGAATTTAACTAAAAATCTAGTCTTGTTTGTGTGTGTCTGCCCCCGATGTGTCAATCTGCTTTTCCTATCTTCTTCCAATCGCTAGGCCACAGCCTTCCCATTTTCACATATCCTACTCACATTTTTCCCATTGCGGCGATAAACATCTTCCCGTCGCATTCCCAGCTATATTTCCGAAGCTATTAATCCTTTCAATTTTAAAAACAGCCTCAAAAACTCAACCATTTCGGAAAAAAAATCAGAGTGACGTCACCCTGAGAAGATTACGGAGATTCGGCAAGTCAAAAGGATTCTCCTAAACTTCTGCAGGTGAACGATAGAGAGCATTCTGACTGGTTGCATCGTGGCGTGGTTTGGCAACTTGAACGTCCAGGAGCGAAAAAGACTACAAAAATTTGTGACCGCTGCCCAGTCCACCGGCTTTGACCTCCCCACCGTCAAAGGGATCTATCGTAGTCACTGCCTCAAAAAGGCAGTCAAAATCATCAAGGACCCACACCATCCTGGCCATACACTTATCTCATCACTGCCATCAGGAAGAAGGTACAGGAGCCTGAAGACTGTAATGTCCAGGTTCAGGAACAGCTACTTCCCCACAGCCGTCAGGCTATTAAACACAATGAATAAGCTATGAGCTCTGAACTGCAAGAGATATTATTATAATTTTTTTTGCACTGTATTTGTTATTTATTGAACTTTTTCTTTTTTTCCCCCATTATATACAATGTTTACATATTCACATATTCTGTTGTGCTGCAGCAAGTAAAAATTTAATTGTCCCGTCTGGGACATATGATAATAAAACACTCTTGTCTCTTGACTCTCTTGACATTTTACTCACAAGGCAGGACAGGACACTACATGACGGATGGAGTATACAGCCAGGGCTGGCCGAAGTAGGAGAACCAGGCCGACTTGCAGGCCCTGGCGCTGCTCTACGACCTGGGTAGGAGGATGAGGGAAGTGAGGATGAGGGAGATGGGGTGTGGTGGAGCAGGGAGATAGATGCCCCCTCCCTCTCTACCCCCCCACTCCCTTTCTACCCCCCTCCTATTGGACCCCTTCCCTCGCCTCGCCCTCTCTATCCCCCCGCTCCATCAATAGAAATTGAAGATGGAGGGTGAAGAGAAGGAGGAGTGCTGGCGGATGAGGAAAAATGACTGTGCCTGCGCAGTTGGGGACTATGATTGAGTGGTCCAATATTGCATTTTGGGGGACGGCTTGCATTGGGGAAGCAGACTGAACATGTCTGCACTTGGTCTAGTCTGATAATAAAACACACTTGACTCCTGAGGTTATCAAGGGAATACACCAACAGATTGTTATACATTGACAGGAATGATCCATCATGTCCATGTCCCATTCCAACATAAAACAAACTTAATTTCATTATGTAACAGGAAATATCAAACTCACCTTCTCGAGAATACAAGTATCCGGTCTGCCCAACAGTCTACAAAAAGTTACGTCACATTTGTGAATAGGCGGACAATCAATTGTGTCCCAAGTTTTTCCGTTAAATTTGCTGAATTGTAGTTTAGCCTAAGAAAATTAAAAGTAGAAATGCAAGGGTTATTTCTGTGAAGTGAAAAGGATTGAAATTACAATGCAGCTTCGCGTCGTGTTCCAAGCATTGGTGATAAAATAAACAAATCCTTCGGATTCACTGAAGAGACAAGAAAAACAGTCAGTGTCTTCTCGCAGGCCAACACCGAATTTAGGCCCTTGTAATACACAATCTGTTACACTGATATGTCGGACACAGACTTCCTTTGCTATTGTTGCTCTATCCCATGGGAAAATATTATACTACTACCTCTGCTAAATGACATGGGAAGTGGTCATAAGGACATACCTGGTCATAATGTCATCATTCAGGGTCTTAAGGGGACAAGCAATTGATGGTACCATTGAAGGAAAATTTGATAACAGTAAACTTGATTGTGTTATGAAAGGATGAGATATTAAGAGGATTTATCGCAACCAAACATCCACCAAAACTACACCTCCATGCTGATTGGAAGGCACTGATGAAGGAGGGTCGACGGTTATTCAGAAGATGAGAATGGTCTGACATCACTAAGACCAGTGCCTCATTGAAATAGTGAAATGCTTGGATAGTGTGGATGTTGAGAAGATGTTTCCACTACTGGGAGAGTCAAGGTCTAGAGGTCATGGCCTCAGAATTAAAGGACATTCCTTTAGGAAGGAGATAAGAAGTAATTTTAGTCAAAGGTTGGTGAATCTGTGGAACTATTTGCCACAGAGGTCTGTGAAGGCCAAGTCAATGGATATTTTTAAAGCAGAGACAGATAGATTCCTGACTAGTACGGGTGTCAGGGGTTATAGGGAGAAGGCAGGAGAATGGGGTTAGGAGGGAGAGATAGATCAGCCATGATTGAATGCCAGAGTAGACTTTATGGGCCGAATAACCTAATTCTTCTCCCTTAACTTATGAGCCTAATGAGCTCTTCCTACATGTCCAACCAATATCAGGGTTTTCAGCTTATTATGTTGCTTCCTGTTTTACCAAAATAAATATATCAAAACAAATACATTCAATATCATTACAAATACTAATACATGTGATATAATCCTAGTCTATGGGTGTACAATGTCATTCAGTCCCCAGTTCCATGCTCTTTCCCACAAAGTCTATTTATTCAAAATGTCCTCTGCAAGACCGCAAGATATTGTGGTGAATTGTGAACGCAGCCCAGACCATCACACAAACCAGCTTCCATTCTATTGATGCCATTTATACCTCACACTGCCTCAGCAAGGTGAGCAGCATAATCTCGGATTGGTCACACCCTGGCCACTCCCTCTCCTACCCTCTTCCATCAGGCAAAAGGTAAAGAAGTGTGAAAACGCAACACCTCCAGATTCAGGGACAGTTTCTTTCCAGCTGTTATCAGGCAACTGAATAATCCTACCATAACCAGAGAGCAGTGATGAACTACTATCTACCACATTGGTGACCCTCGGACTATGGACTTGTGAGGGATAAGATGATTAAACCACCATCATTGTGAGGGGCCGAGTGGTTGTAGCCACCGACCTTGTGATGGGCCGAGTAGTTGGAATCACCAACATTGTGATTCGAACAAACTGTTACTGTCCTTCAGAGCTGTTGATAACAATGTAGAATAACAAGATGAGGTAAGGAATGTAGCTGACAACACACAAGCTAGTTTTTAGGTCAAAGGCAATTAAGTAGGTTAGGGCAAAAGCGACTGAGCATGCTTAATGAAATAAATGAATATTAACTTTACGCCCCTCATGACAAAGAACCTAATTTAAATGTACATGCGATATATGATGTTGTAGAAGAGTGAATGATTGATGACGCACGGAGGGGAGGGTTGGAAGATTGTGAACCTTAGTACCCTGATTGGAAAGGGTCAGAAGGGGAGGCGTCCGATCAATAAAGACTGTATACTGAATTGTATAAAAATAGATGTTCTTCCTTTGCTCGTGTGTGTCTCAATTTGGAGAGGCACCCGATTCTGCAGACTTGCAATAAAGCATTTCTTGTTCTCATGATTTAGTCTCTGAGTAGTGATTGTGAGCACAAAACTACATCTCACAGACTTGATTGGACTTTGCTGTCTTTACCTTGCATTAAACGCTATTCCCTTATCATGTATCTATACACTGTAAATGGCTCGATCATAATTACGTATTGTCTTTCTGCTGGCTTGATAGCAAGCTACAAAAGCTTTTCACTGTACTTCGGTACACATGACAATAAACTAAAATGCAAAATGTAGAATGTACTGTATGAATACCCACTCACCATCACTCTCGGGATTGAACGACTCAATTCAGCAGTCCATTTAGCGGAGACATTTCCTGGTATTATAAGTGGATGAGGATTGATTACAATAGGTGAAAAATGAAGCGGGTCTTCGGGTGCACCGCAGTCTTGAGAATTAGTGGCATCAGACTAAAAGGAGAAAATGGATGAGTTCTATAAATGGCAGAGCTTACTCTGAGCATAAGCAGACATGCTTCATTTCTTTTTCGTTAGTTTCTCACAATTCTTTTATTCTATCTATATCACCATCTCTATCTCCTGTTTACTTTCCCCTGACTCTCGGTCTGAAGAAGGGTCTTGACCCTAAATGTCACCTACTCCTTTTCTCCAGAGATGCTGAGTTACTCCAGCTTTTGTTTTTATATCATGCTTCATTTCTAATTTTTTTTAATTGAACAAACTAATCTTATTCTTGTGGTTTCACTGTTCGATCTTCTCTGTCATTTACATTCCAGGCAGATGATTTGCTTGATGATCAAAGATGTAAAACAGATCACCAAAGTAAATTTATTTTCCAAAACAAATATTCATGTATAATACTTTATTCTTGTACAATTCCTGCCAATCTTGCCTATTTTCTAGAAGATATTGGGGGATTGAACACGAGAGCAGGGAGATTAATCTCCAAATTAATAAGGCATTGGTCAGACCTTAGCTGGAGTAATTCCAGTGCTACACCTGTGTTATTCCTGTGGTGACCAGCATGCCCTGAAGAAAGGTGAGTTTGAGTTTGAGGAAGCTGTGATTGTGCCAGAGAGCTGACAGATGAGATTCACCTGCAGGAGCAGGAGGTGCAGCAGGAGGCCATTTGGCCCATCAAGCCAGCACCGCCATTCATCGTGATCATGGCTGATCATCCACTATCAATAACCTGTACCTGCCTTCTCCCCATATCCCTTGACTCTACTAGACCCTAGAGCTCAAACCAACTCTCTCTTAAATCCATCCAGTGACTTGGCCGCCACTGCCCACTGTGGCAGGGAATTCCATAAATTCACAACTCTTTGGGTAAAAAAGTTTTTTCTCACCTCAGTCTTAAATGACCTCCCCTTTATTCTAAGACTGTGGCCCCTGGTTCTGGACTCACCCAATAATGGGAACATTTTTCCTGCATCCAGCATGTCCAGTCCTTTTATGATTTTATATGTTTCTATAAGATCCCCCCTCATCTTCTAAACTCCAGTGAATACAAGCCTAGTCTTTTCAATCTTTCCTCATATAACAGTCCGCCATCCCAGGGATCAATCTCTTGAACCTACGCTACACTGCCTCAATCACAAGGATGTCCTTCCTCAAATTAGGAGACCAAAACTCTACACAATTCTTCAGATGTGGTCTCACCAGAGCCCTATACAACTGCAGAAGGACCTCTTTACTCCTATACTGAAATCCTCTTGTTATGAAGGGCAACATTCCATTAGCTTTCTTCACTGCCTGCTGTACCTGCACGTCAACTTTCAGTGACCAGTGTACAAGGATACCCAGGTCTCGCTGTTCCTCCCCCTTATCTAACCTAACCCCATTGAGATAATAATCTGCCCGCTTGTTTTTGCTGCCAAAGTGGATATCCTCACATTTATCTATATTATACTGCATAATTGAACTGAAGAGAATTTACATTTCCTTCATCCAGTTGAAGGTTTGAATTTAACACTCCAGTGTGTTTGTCCATGCTTACTTACCTGCTTAGTAACGTATCAACAAATTGCTCTTGCTATCTTCCTTGCATTATTCTGAAGCTGGATCCCAGTCACATGGGAGGCCTAGTTCCCCCCCTCCCCCCAAACAATCCATTCCCCAATGCAATATTCCACCACTCACCTGTTCCCCCCACGCCATCCGTTCCCCCAAAGCTATGTTCCACCACTCTGGGAGGGGGAATGTGGGGGAGGGGGAATGGGGGTGTGGGGGAGGGGGGTGTGGGATGGAGTGGGTGTGGGGGAGGGGAGTGTAGGGGAGGGGGAACCTTCAAAATCTTCATATCTATTGTACTATTTCACCGACCAGAACAAAACTCATTTGACTTGCAGCAGAGGAGAATGGTGAGTAAGTTGGCGAAAAGTCATAGCGCTATGGGGGAATGCTTTTGCACAAATTTAATTACAACGCAGACAGGAAGTGGTCAAGATTCAACTTCAACTCCCCCACTTCAACTCCCCCTCTCATTCCGTATCTGACGTCTCTGTCCTGGGCCTCCTCCACGACCAGAGTGAGCAACACCGCAAATTGGAGGAGCAGCACCTCATATTCCGCTTGGGGAGTCTGCATCCTCTGGGCTTGAACATTTAATTTTCTCAATTCTGTTAACCCTTGCCATCTACTCCCCTTCCCATTTCTCCCCCAGCCCTTGGGCTCCTCGTCCGCGTTTTTCCTTTCTTCTCCCCGCCCCCCCCCCCCCCCCCACCTCCCATCATTCTGAAGAAGGGTTTCGGCCCGAAACGTCGCCTATCTCCTTCACTCCTCAGATGCTGCTGCACCTGCTGAGTTTCTCCAGCCTTTTGTGTACCCTTGATTTTCCAGCATCTGCAGTTCCTTCTTTAACACAAGTGGTCAAGATGAGAGTTTTAATAATATATAGATATTTCATACAGCATTAAGATTTCCTGATGTTTTCCATATATGGATCATAAAGACTTTAAAGATCATAAAGTAAATGTTGCTTTATTCCTTTACAATTGCACAGTTACACTACCTTGTAATCTTAAACACTCACCCACTGAGCTTTAGCTCTGCAGAGCAATAGGCTTCTGGCCCGAAACATCACCCGCTCTTGTTCTCCAGAGATACTCCCTAACCCGTTGAGTTACTCTGGCACCTTGTGCCTATCTTTGGTATAAAACAACATCTGCAGTTCCTTTCTACACAGACTCATCGGACTAGAGATGTTGCATGAAAACAGGCCCTTTGACTCACTAAGTCCGCAACAACCTGCGATTACCTGCAGTGAACCTGGAAACCTGCACATCTTTGGAGTGTGGGAGAAAACTAGAGCACCTGGAAAATAACCCATGCTGCGTGACCGCGTGAACGTACAAATTCCATACAGACAACACCCATAGTTAGGATCAGACCCGTGTCCACAGGGCTGTTTCTTCGTCTGCTCTACCGCTGTGTCATTGTGCCATCCTTCTGTGACAGTAAATTGCTCAGCTCGCATTTTATCTCAAGTTATCTTTCAACAAATGGCTCCTTAATCTGAGAGACAAACTTGCAAACACATTTGCTTCTTTCCAATAGAAAACTTACAACCAATCGAATCAAATGCTTACCATTCTTAACTGGCCGAGCCAGCAAGTGACCAGGAAAATGACACTGAAGTGAATCGCCATCGTTCTTTGACTTCAGAGAATGAAGAGAGAAGTACCAAAGCTTGGTTTGTCGGGCAGTTATATGGAGCTTGAGAATGGGTGTCAACGTCAATGTGAATAATCATTAGCATTTCTTTGCTTCAATTTACATAATTAATGTTGTATGTATATATGTATTTAGATTTCAAGATTGTTCCAATATTTTTTTTCGTAACATTGTGTGCACATTTTAAAATTGAAATTAAAGACAAACACCTATGGTTTTCACCTAAAGGCTCCCCATCCTCCCCTGTATCTTTGATGGAAGACTAATGGACCTTTTTAGATAAACGTAGAAAGACCTAGACAAAATGGATGTGGAGATGATGTTTCCAGTTGTGGGAGAGTCCAGGTCCAGGCACAATGGAGTAAAGGAGGAATTTCTTTAGCCTGAGGGTGGTGAATCTGTGGAATTAATTGCCACAGACGGCTGTGGAGGCCAAGTCATTGGGTATTTTTAAAGTGGAGATTAATATGTTCTGATTAGTAAAGGTGCCAAGTCAGGACGTCCACACAATTTTTCTCGGATAGGCTATTTTAACCACACAAAGCCAACTGTCTGTTGGTTATGTGTTGTATTGTGAAACTGTGATATGTGATGAGTGAGGTGAGGGACAAGAGATTTAACTAACATCTAAGGTTAGTGAGGTGAGTGCATATCATGGTCAGGGGCCATTTGCAAATATTATTCATTAAAACTTGATAGGTAAAGTTGAAACTCTGGGGATTAAATGCAATGTATTAAACAGGCCAAAAGACTGGCTAAGTCGCAGGCAACAATGGGAATAATCACCAGGCAATCAAAATATCAGGATGTTTCCAGTTCAGCTATAGGCATGCTGATTAAGGTGCCCCATCTACATTAGCCCCACCTGCCCATATTTGACCCTTATCCCTCTAAACCTTTCCTATCCATGTATCTGCCTATACCAGTCTCACACCTCAATTTTCCTGACAAGAGCCTCAATTACTCTTGTCATCCAATCACTCTATCCACACTGTGTAATCTGCATGCTGCTTTATTTATTTTTTAGTTTAGATTAGTTTAGAGATACAGCACGGAAACAGGTCCTTTGGCCCAGTTAGTTTGCACCAACCATCTGCGATCCCCGCACATTAGCACTATCCTATGCACTTAAAGGACAGTTTACAATGTTTAACAAGCCAATTAACCTACAAACCTGTGTGCCTTTGAAGTATGGGAGGAAACCTGAGCTCCCAGGCAAAACTCACGCATGGCACGGGGAGAACATTCAAATTCCGTACAGACAGCACCCGTAGTCAGGATTAAAATCGTGCCTCTGGCGCCGTAAGGCAGCAACTCTACCGCTGTGCCATCATGCAAAATTTCTGGGGTTTCTCATGTGTTGCATCCTTAGAGCAATGAGCATTTTCAAAGCTGAGCTGCAGGAAAGTGCATACAATGTTTATGAAAGAACAGCAGATGCTGGTTTAAGTCAAACGTAGACACAAAGTACTGGAGTAATTCAGGCAGCATCTCTGGAGAGAAGGAATGGGTGATGTTTTCGGGTCGAGACGCTTCTTCAGATTCCTAAGGGTCTCGACCCGAAACGTCACCCATTTCTTCTCTCCAGAGATGCTGCCTGTCCCGCTGAGTTACTCCAGCAGTTTGTGCATACAATGTTGCTAGGTTAGCCAAGTGATAGAGTTTCATAAAGTGAAATTGGTTACAACTTGTAAATACAACACACCTAAGGTCCTTCCTGGGGTGATGCAGTGCAATGCATAATTCCAACCAGGTTTTATCCACCATGGTCGAGAAAATGTTGGACATCGATCTGACTTCATCATGTATCCTGCATACAAATATATCCCTTTATCAAGAGTCAAGAGTGTTTTATTGTCATATGTCCCAGATAGAACAATGACATTCTTACTAGCAGCAGCACAACATAATTAGTAAACATGGTAACTGTGAACAATATAATAAACAAGAGAGAAATAAAAGTTCAGTGTGAATATATACACATACTCACAAATACACATATATATATATAGATCATACATATATATATATATATACACACACACACACACACACACACACACACACACACACACACACACACACACACACACACACACACATATGTACACACAAAAATCAAACAATAATAGCGCAATAATAACAATAATACTATGTAGTTCAGAGCTTATTTGGAGGTTATAATGTTTAATAGCCATTGCTGTCACGCTGAAGCTATTCCTGAACCTGGACGTTACAGTTTTCAGGCTGCTGTTCTTCCTTCCCGATGGCCGGGGTGAAATGAGCGTGGCCAGGGTGGTGTGGGCCTCTGATGATGCTGGCTGCCTTTTTGAGGCACCGATTCCGATCAATTTATTTGGTGGTTGGGAGGTAGAGCCAGTGATGGACTGGTCAGTGTTCACAACCTTTTGCAGTCTTCTTCATTCCTGGGCATTCAAGTTGCCCAACGAGGCCAGGATGCAGCCAGTCAATATGCTCTCTACTGTAACTTGTAAGGTCCTATGTAGGTTGATAATTCAGTATTGCTGACTACTTTTGTGAACATTCAGTTGTACACCAACAATGCAGAAAGTATACACTAATGGAGAATTTATACACTATACACTGGAAGAGGACTTTGATGTTTTATTTCTCAGTTTGTTCCTCCTTTCTCACTCTGTACATTAAAAATGCATTTTTGTTTACTAATGGTGCTGTTTCCAAATATGCTGTCTCTATGAAGCAATTGTGATTTTAGGAACATGCAGTAACATCAATAGGAGAGTGGATTCAAGTGCACTCTCGTACAGCTGTTGATTCAGATTTATGTCCTGTAGACATTGTACACCGAAGGAACTACAAATATTGGATTACCAAATACCGATCCATAAAGTGAAGTTGATTACAACTTGGAAATACAGCACACTGTTAACCTGCAATTTGGAAGTGAGAAGGTGAAATCAGATGTGTTGGTATTACAGCTGAGCAAAGGGAACTACCGAGTCATGAGGGAAGAGATGGCAAAGATTGACTGGAAAGGGCCTTTAGTAGGAATTAAGGTAGAGCAGCAATGGAATGATTTTCCGTGGATAATTCGGAAGGTGCACGATCATTTCATTCCAAAGAGGAAGAAAGATTCCAGGGAGAGAATAAGATGACCATGGCTGACAAGGGAGGTCAAGGACAACATAAAAACAAAAGAGAAGGCACATAACATTGCAAAGATTAGTTGGAAGCCAGTGGATTGGAATGTTTTTGAAGAACAACAAAAGGTAACTAAAAGGACAAAGATGAAGTACGAATGCAAGCTAGCCAATAATATAAAAGAGGCTAGCAAGATTTTTTACGGGTATATAAAGAGTGGACTTGGGCCTCTTGAGAATGATGCAGGAGAAGTGATAATGGGAAATCAAGAAATGGGAGAGGAATTGAATATCTTTTTTGCATCATTCTTCACTGTGGAGGACACCAGCAGTGTGCCTGTAATCCTAGAGAGTCAGGGGGTGGTGGTTAGTGGAGTGGCGATTACTAACGAGAAGGTGCTAGGAAAACTGAAATGTCTGAGAGTGGATAAGTCACCTGGATCAGATGGTCTGCACCACAGGGTTCTGAAGGAAGTAGCCTCAAAGATTGTGGAGTCATTAGTTGTGATATTTCAAGAATCACTAGAGTTAGGAGTGGTTCCCGAAGACTGGAAAATTGCGAATATCACCCTGCTGTACTTGAAGGAAGCAAAGCAGAAGAGCGGAAACTATAGGCTGGCTTGCCTGACTTTGGTGGTTGGTAAGATTTTAGCGTCAATTACAAAGAATAAGATTACATAGTACTTGGAAGTTCATGATAAAATAGGCTGGAGTCAGCATGGTTTTGTGAAGGGAAGAACTTGCCTAACAAATCTGCTGGAGTTCTTTGAGGAAGTTAATAGCAGGACAGACTGAGGGGAGGCTGTAGATGTTATTTACCGTGATTTCAGAGAACCTGAGGTCATGACCTCAGAATTAAAGGCCGCCCTTTTAGAAAGGAGGTGAGGAGGAATTTCTTTAGTCAGAGGGTAGTTAATCTGTGGAATTCATTGCCACAGAGGGCTGTTGAGGCCACGTCTGTGGAGATATTTAAGGCAGAGATAGACAAATTCCTGATTTTACTTCAGAGTTACGTGAGTGATTCTTTGAAGAACCCCGCCAGACCGCATGCTCGTCTTTACGCCGTTTCGCATGGCTCAGCGACTGACTGGCAGGAGCAACGGTCCTGCCAGTGGTAAGTTTAAACATACAGGTAAGTTTTCTATTTCTTACCAGGTTCTGTTTTCTCTTGCAGGAACCTCTTCTTATAGAGGTTTCCTGCTGGATTGTCGCGAAGTGCGGGGAGATGCAGGGAAACCGGCTTGGGCTGTGTGGAGACTCCGGTCCTAACCAGGGAATTTCCGGAGCCTGCGGCCGCCGGGTTCATGACTCCAGTCGCTGACAATGGGATCAGCGGCTTCCAGACCGCTGTGGTTCCCGTGGAGGGGTAAATCCAGGAGGCGGTATCACTACCAGAGTCACTTACAATGCGGTCAGCGGCTCCCAGACCGCTGTGGTTGCCATGGAGGGTTAAATACATTAGGAATGCGGGATCACCACCAGAGTCGCTGACAGTACGGTCAGCGACTCCCACACCGCTGTGATCCCCAGGACATGGGGTATAACCAACAATAAAGCGGTCAGGCCTATCGACTCGGGACCAGTCGGGCCGGGAGGGTTCCTCCTCCGGTAATAATTAACATTTTGGGCTAAACTGGATGGAGCTCATAATGGAGAGGATGTTCCACCAAGACACAATCCAACAGGAGTAGTGTCAGCGCTGGCCTATAAGAGAGCCCGCGCCAGCAGCGCCTATTCAGGGCTGCTTAATTGGACGGTTGTCCAGGATGGAGCTCCTAATGGAGAGGATGTACCACCAAGATACACTCCAACAGGAGGCGTGGTGCCAGCGCCGGCCTATGGGAGAGCCCGCGCCAGCAGCGCCTAATCAGCGTTGCTTAATGTCTCCCTCTTGGAGGAGGAGGAGAGCATGCGGGGCGAGAATTATTCAGCCGCCGAGTATGTTCCATTCTGGTGATAGGTCTGTTGGAGAGGCCATATCAGCGCAGGTACCCTCAGGTGCCTGAGCCAGCACCTGTTCAGGGCTGCCTACGATCTTCCCCGTTATGGAGTGGAGTGCGAATGGTCAGTAGGTAACTGACTTCAAATTCTAAAGTATGTACGTGGAACATACGGGAGCACATGTGTATGGGTTCAAGGCAATCCTCGCAGATGAAGGTGTTGCTACCAGAAGAGTTGGTTACCAGCCGTTGGCAGAATACCTGGAAGGGGTCAGACTTCCCCTCACGCTACAAGTACCGGCAGTGAACAGAGCTCTAGCTGCAAAACCTGGATGAGGAAGCAAAAGCTGTCGGACCAATCAAGGTACCAACGACGAGCAAAGCTTCATCGGTTCGGCGACAACACATTCCACGCCTCCATCGGCTGTAAGCGGTTCACTGAAGCTATGGCAGCGTGAAAACTGGACAGACATTCCACGCACCCCACCAGTCCTACTCTATAACCAGGCAGGTAGGTGGGTCCGGCACTTCCGAAAAATGGGGTAAGTGGACCACTTACAAGTTGGCAATTTTACACTTGTTTGTACAACACTCATATGGTTAAGGCATTGTCACCTAACCATGTAAAACTGCACAATACTAACATTCCAAGCAGGTTGGAATGTTAGGCCAGTATTATCTTTTAAGGCAGGCTCAGTATTATGGCCAGGCTCGCTTCGAGACAGGATTGAAATATGGCCAGAGTTGTATTTCACGGCAGGCTTAGAATTATGGCCAGAGTAGCCTTTAGAGGCAGCTTCGGAATTATGAGGTAGGCTCATTATTATGGCCAGGATTGTCTTCCAAGACAGGCTCGGAAATCGGTCCAGAGTGGTCGTTCCAGGCAGGCACGGAATGATGGCAGACGTGGCCGTCCATTGTTAAGATGGAGAAGATGGTGTAACTCGTATGTGCAGTATAAACTTTCCGAATAGGAAACTTCATTAATGACTAACAATTGATTTTCATAAGGATGTCAAAGATACATTCTATTCAGTTCCCATTTACAGGGATCACCGGAGACATTTGAAATTATCAGGAGAATGATAACAATAATGATAATTTGCTAATGATGAGTCAATGATAACAGTAATAATAACAGTAAAACATTGCAAGATGGGCTAAATTATTTACCCAGGTATTTACCAAATTACTCAAATCGATGCTTCGGCTACTGTTCAAACTTGTTCAAACATGTTATGTCTAGTCTGGATGATATTCTAACGTTCTATTTTGCAAAAATCAATTGTTCAGGCTCAAACTATATTTGCGAAATTCCAAGATAGGTAGAGCTTTGTAGGATCCCTCATCCATCCAGTTAAAATTAAGTAGTTACCAATAGACTTGTTGTTCATTGGGATTTACCTCCAACTATTAATTAGCCTATGACTCCGCCCTGGGACAAGAGATTGGAGTTAATAGGAACGTGTAACAGTCTTGTTGTTAAAAGCAGCCTTTTTACAGAAGCCAATTAACCAACAAGCCTCCATGTCTTTGGAATGTGAGAGGGCACCGGAACTCCCAGAGAAAACTCACGCGGTCACACGTAACTCTGTACAGACAGCTCCAGGATTGAAGACCTCTGGCAATGTGCAGCAGCAACGTTACTGCTGTGCCACTGTGTCACACAACGCAACGCACAATGTCCACTTAACAAAGATTGTTCCTCCATATCTCTCTGGAGTTAAGCCAATTGACAGGAAGATTAGGATAAAGTTTTCCTCGTGCCCACTTTTTCACCTTGAATGTATTATTTCTCACAGATAGGAGGGGAAAGAATTAAAGGGGACAACGGTTTCACACATAAGGTGAAGAATATAAGGAACAATCTGCCAGAGAAAGTTGTAGAGCCGGGTACAATTCCAACATTTAAAGACTTTTGGATGGTATATAGATAGAAAAGAGCGGCCATGTTTCCACCAATCTTTCCACGCACAAGAAGCACAAGAAGTGCAAGACACCATTGTGCAGATGCCGAGAAGTGTGTTCAGCTCTGGCTGAACGGCTTCTAATCTTGTAGGTGGACTCGATATGAAGAAGCATAGATGAATGGGCTGAAGGGTCTACTTGTATGCTGAATAACTTTCAATTCTATGACTCTAAACTATAGGATGCTGAATGTGAGACATTTTGTTAAACATAAAAAGGAAGTCCCTGAACAGAGGTGTCAGGTAAAGGTAATGGACTTACAGTAGTTGGCAGAAGAATTAGAGAGGAGATAAGGATCAATGATGAGACAAAGTACAGGATGGAGAAAGAGAACTTAGAAACATGGTGTCGAGGCGGCAACTTCTGCTCAATGCCAGTAAGATGAAGAAGCTGTTATTGGCTTCAGGAAACTGGATGGTCCACACAACCAGTCAGCATCAATGAAGATGGTCGAAAGTTTCAAGTTCCTGGCTGTAAATATCAACAATAGTCAGTCTTGGTCCAACCACATTGATGCTGAGGCCAAAAAAAAACACATCACACCTCTACATCCAAAGAAGACTAAGGAAATTTCGCATAGCTCAAACAACTGTTACCATTTCTGCAGGTGCACAGTGAAAAGCATCCTATAGGGATGCATCAGAACTTGGTTTGGCATCTGCTTTGTCCAAGACCATAAGAAATTGCAGACAGATGGGGATGCAGCCCAGTCCATTACTAAACCTCCCATCAACTCCATCTACACTTAATGCTGCCTCGAGAAAGAAGCCAACATCACGGACTACTTACACCTTGGTCATTCTCTCTTCTTCCCTCCAGCAGAAGACACAAAAGCTTGAAAGCACTTCCCACAAGATTCAGAAACACCTTCTTCACTGCTATTGTCAGACTGCTGGAAGATCCCTTCATAGGCTAAGGATGTTGTCCTGATCCCACAATAAACGTCATTGTGACCCTTGCACTCTGTTAATCTGCACTTTCTCTGCAGCGGTAACATTGCAAGACTGCAGCACAACATTCTGCCCTCTTTTATATTTTTCTTTGCTCAGCCAAGCATGTTGTACTTATGTGTGGCATGGTTTGTCTGGATAGCACCAAGAACAATTGTTTTATGAACTGTATCTAGTGCATGCAACCATCATAAACCAATATCATTAAAGATACCAATTTTACTTCGGAGTCATTGCTCCACCAGCAGTAGTTTTAAAAGGACTCCAGGTAAGTCTCGAACATAGTCTGCGGGCGTTTTTACTTTTTCTCTTTTACAGCAAGAAGTCATGGAAAAGGTGAAGTCTCGTCGGGCTGCAGGGAGAACCACTTCCGAAGACCGTGGCAGTGCGGTCAGCGGTCAGCAGTCCATTTCACCGTCGAGGTCGCTGACTCCACAGCCAGCAACCCCGGGCTCGGTGACCATGGACAGCACTGTGGGTACCCCGCGGGTCGGGAAGGCCAAGTGCAAGTCCAACAGGCCCGTGGACTCTGATGAGTCTGGCCGGGAGGGTTCGCCTCGCCGAGCGGGAAGCCTCAGCGGACCTTTCCCGCATGATACAACATGATGTGCCTTCCTGTCAGGGGGCATATCTCAGCGAGCCTCAGGGGCTTGCAGCAGCGCCTGGTACAGGGCTGCATTATGTGGCCCCGTCGGAGGACGGGAGTATAACCATCAGTCATGCGCAGAGGACCACTCGGTGCGAGACCCGCTGGATGCGGAAGTGCCAATTATGGTCACTAAGTTTGCTATGCCGTCGCTGGTTGGGGAGTCTCTGGAAGAAGGATTAACTATCTGGCTTCCCATCAGCTGCAGGAGCAAGTTATGATGGAGACAGCCATGAGGTACCATGCTCCTAGCAACTGACCTGCCATGGTCAATAGTTCCATCTGGTGCTATATCGGCGGCGGCATAAAGACCCAAGAGGTCAAATTGCAGAGAATCCTAAACCTGCTGGCATCGGGGCTGACAGCATTTGCCAGGTCGGTAGGCGGCTGCGCATTATCGGAGGCTCAAAGGGACACAATGGCATTGTTGTGCAACGCACAGTTCGAAATTAACTGTTTTTGTAAGAATGCCATTTGTCCTGTTCTCAACGCCAAGTTTGCGGGGTTGCGTAAGGCCAGTAATGTGCAGCCGCCCAATTTGCTGTTTGGAGAAGACCTGTCGAGGCAGGTGAAGGATTTGGATGATGAGTCAAAGGCTGTGGGGCCACTGCGATCTCCACCACCTAAAAGACAGTCGTCGTTCCGACGCCAGCATCCCAACGCCTCGACCAGCAGAAGACCTACTGAGGAGACCACCTCCAACTTGAAGAACTAAAAAAAATGGCCAGAGGTCTTTTTTAGGACATGGCCCAAGCTGGCCAACAGCCAAGGTGCGCAGCTGGTGCACACCAGCACCTCAACGCCCCAAACATCGGGGAAGGAAATAAATGACCAATGCGGAGGTAGGTTGTGTCTGGGTCTCAATGTAACATACTGCGTGTTGGTCCATTGCATGTTGGTGGTCGGTTACGTTTCTTTGTGCATTAGTTGAGGTGGTTAACTTTTGACTTGTTCATACTGCACAGAAAAGAGGGGTTCAAAATTGAATTTGCGGGCTCTCTCCCACCCAGGCAGCATGCTCCAAACCGTACCTTTACTCGTTCAAAGCGGGAAGATTTGGAAGTTCAGGCTGAAATTGATAAGTTATGTGCTAAAAGAGTAATTGAAAAAAACAGTCATGAACCTCATGAATTCGTATCCAATATTTTCCCTAGGGATAAGAAGGATGGGGGGTTTCGCATTATTTTGGACTTAACCCAACTTAATATCTTTTGCAGTACAAACATTTCAAAATGGAAAGTTTAATAACGGCAAAACAGCTAATTTCCAGGGGATGATATATAGCATGCATTGATCTTAAAGATGCTTATTATTCTGTACCTGTTCACAAGGATCACAAAAAATACTTGAAGTTTAAATGGATGGGGCAGCTATGGCAGTTTAAAGCGTTGCCGAATGGGTTAACCTCAGCTCCCAGGTTGTTCACTAAAATATTAAAACCTCTGCTGGCTCTTTTAAGAGAGCAGAAACACATAGTAATGGCTCGTTTGGATGATATCCTCATTATAGGGAAAACCATGGAATTGGCTATGTTGGCGTTTTCAGCCACCAAATTATTGTTTGAACAGTTGGGGTTCCTAATTCACCCTGAACAATCCAGGTTGACTCCATCCAGGGTTATGGATAATTTGGGATTTACTATTAATTCTAATCACCTGTTAGTCACTTTGCCTGAGGGCAAGAGATTGAAGTTAATAAAAGCCTGCAATCATCTTATCACACAGCAGCTGCCTTCAATTTGACAAGTAGCTAGCTTAATTGGGAAATTGGTGGCTACATTTCCAGCTGCCAAATATGGGCCTTTGCATTATCAGCAATTACAAAGAGCAAAGGTGCAGGCACTCAAACATAATTTAGGCCACTTTGACAGAACGATCCAATTACTGGCCAAAGCCATTGATGAGCTACAATGGTGGATAGCCAATATTGGCCATTGTTCTGGCAATATTTCAATTGAAAGCCCTGCAATTGTTTTACAGACTGATGCAAGTTCTCTAGGGTGGGGCGCCACTGACACCATTACGAGCTGCGGTGGCAGGTGGAATATGCATGAGATATATTTTCTGCAGCTGCATGGTGTTAACTATTTGGAGTTGCTCGCAGCCCTGTACGGTTTGAAATCTTATTGTGCACACATGCACCATGTGCACGTTCAAATGCAGATGGATAACAGCACAGTAGTGGCATACATAAATCACATGGGTGGTAGTATCCTATCAGTATCCTGTGATAAATTGGCATGTCTCATTTAGAAATGGTGTATTGCTCGACATATTTGGGTTTCAGCTATCTACCTCCCAGGTAGATTCAACACGGTGGCGGACACCAGGTCACGTAAATTCAATGACAACACAGAATGTGTGTTGAATCATAGAGTGTTTAAGGATATTATTTCTAGGTATGGAACACCGGATATGGATTTGTTCGCTTCAAGGCTAAACCATCAATTGCTCAAGTATGTTACATGTGAACCAGACCCAGGGGCAGTAGCGATAGATGCATTTTCGCTACAATGGGGTGCAATGCTTTTCTATATATTTTCCCCATTTTGCCTTGTCAGTCGCTGTCTGCAAAAAATTCAGCAGGACTCTGCCTCCGGCGTTCTGGTAGTCCCTGATTGGTCAACTTAGCCCTGGTATCCTCTGGTCTGAGCAGGGTTGTAAAACCTGTGTGGAATGTTCCTAAAGGCATGTCATTGTTAACAAACCCAGTGTCTGGTGAAGTACCTCCTCTGCATGATCGGCACAATTTATTGATTTGCAGGTTTTAAGAAGACCGTTCCTTGGACTGGGACTAGCTGATCACACGGTGGTTGTGCTTACTGCGGCGTGGAGAGGCAGTACTCAGAAACAATATGCTTCATATATTAAGAAATGGGAAGTGTTCTGTGCACAGGCCGACATTTTTTATGAGGCAGTACAGATTTCTAATGTTCTGGAGTTCCTCTCGAAATTGTACTATGATGACAAATTAAGCTGCAGTGCCCTCAATAGTGCCAGAAGTGCGCTGTCGTCATACCTGCTGCCACTTTCAGAACACCGATCAGTGGGGTCTCACCCTCTAGTGTCTGGATTCATGAGGGGAGTCTTCAATTCAAATCCTCCTAGGCCCAGATATTCAGAAATTTGGGATGTGGGGGTGGTGTTAACTTTACTCCGGTCATGGTCTCCGACAACTTCCCTGTCTCTACTCCAACTCACGCAAAAGGTGGCTATGCTGATGGCATTAGTTTCAGCGCCGATAGTCCAGTCCTTGCATAAGCTCCGTTTAGACAGGATGCTCACCTCTGCTGGTAGTTTCACTTCCTTTGTGTATGAGCCTATAAAACAGAGCACACCAGGTACCTCGGGATTGAAGTTACAGTTCATGGCATATCCTTTGGATCCCAATCTGTGTGTAGTTGCTCTCCTCCGGCAGTACATTACCCTCACCAAGGGCCTTCAGGGGTCTGAGTTAGCATTATTGATTAACCACAGGAAACCACACAAGCAGGTCTCAACTCAGACTATTTCCAGGTGGTTAAAGCAACTTTTAATAAAGGCTGGGATTAATACTAAAATGTTTAAATCTCATTCCACCAGGTCTGCAGCAACATCGGTGGTGAGGGTCATGGACGTCCCGCTAGACCAGATTTTGTCGGCTGCAGGGTGGTCCTCAGCACGCACGTTTCAAACATTTTATAATAAGCCTTTAGCCGAAACGAGCGTGTTTGCTAACTCAGTTTTAAGTTTGCGTTAATGTCCTCTTGGATAGAAGGGGAACAGTTGTTTGTTTTGCTACCGTTAACTACACATTAAATTCAATTTGTTCATTATGTCATGTCTCTACAGTTTTGTCCACTCTTCTTGATCTACTATACAGTGTGTGATGCATGGATTCGTTCCATGGCATGGAGTCACAGAGTTTTGAAATCTTCACGTAGTCACTCACGTGACTCCGAAGTAAAATAGTAAGATTAAATGAGAACTTACCAGTTTGAAGTTTGATCTTTATTTTATGAGAAGTTACGATGAGGGATTACGTGCCCTCCGCTCCCAAAACCCTCATCATAAATCCAGCTGGGAGTTCTAGTTTCTTCAATCTTACTATTCTCTGGTCAATGTTCCTGTCTGTGACTCCACACCGCTGCTTTGAAGATTGACGCGCACACACGGCTGACGGGTTCTTCACGTAATCCCTCATCGCAACTCCTCATAAAATAAAGATCAAACTTCAAACTGGTTTAATCATACTATTCTAAAGGTCTGAAATTGATTACCCGAAAATATAATGTTTAAAAACCTCATCACATTTAAAATGCGTTGGATATGTACTGAGGGCTGCGATAGGGAGGGTAATGAACCTAATGCTGAAGTAGGGTCCTGACCCGAAACATTGCCTTTCCCATTTCCCCAGGGATGCTGCCTGTCCTGTTGAGTTACAGCAACACTTTGTGTATTTTTTTGTAAACCAGCATCTGCTGTTCCTTACTTGCACAAGATAGCGCCTGATTTTGATGTCGAGTCAGGTACCAGTAGTTACATAGATTTGGCAAACATCTGGGAACATTTTTGGTAACTGCGGAATTCTAATTAGCTTATTCTCCTCAAATTAGCAATTGCTTTGCAAACTCAGAAGAGGGCAGAGAAATGGGACTAATTAGCTTCCAACTGCAGGTACTTTGTTTCTATGTGAGCACAGTTCTAAATGTAAATCTTCCACAATAACTTGGATTTAAATTGTGTATTTACATGGAAAAATGAACCAGGCTTTTTGATAGGAGATATCCCCCCAAAGATTGCAATTAAACACGTAAAGAGATATTTTGACGGATGAGGATGATTTTAAGGAGTGTTGTGAAGGAAAAGAGAGGTGAAGAGGCTCGGGGCAGGAATTCTTCAGTTTAGGACTGGGTTAAATGATCAAATTCAGGCACAACTCAATGGTCAAAATTGGAGCACAGATGTCTCATGGGTTGTAATTGTGGAAAAGGATGAGAAGGTTGGCTGACTGGCAGAACATAAAGAGTTGGAATAAAGGGGGGCCTTTTCTAGTTTGATGCCGGTGACTAGTGATGTTCTACGGGCATTGGTCTTGTATCCACTACTTTTCTTGTTATATGATAATGATCTGGATGCAGGGAATTGATGGCTTTGTGGCCACGTTTGGGGGGTATACGAAGATAGGTGAGCGACAGAGAGTGTTGAGGAAGCAGGTAGGCTGTAAAAGGAAGAAGGTTCTTGACCCGAAACATCACCCATACCTTCTCTCCAGAGATGCTGTCTGGCCTGCTGAGTTACTCCAGCTTGTGTGTCTATCCTAGGTTGTAGAATTGAGTTGGTCAGGTTGGAAGAATGGGCATAGAGGTGTCAAATGGTATACAGTGTAACAAAATGTATGGTCATGCACCTTTGTAGAAGGAATAGAGGCATAGACTAGTTTCTTGATTTAGAGAGGATTCTGAAATCGGACGTGATAAATAATTTGTGAGTGCTGGCACGGGATTCTCAAAAAGATTAATTTACAGTGATTGGTATGTTAGCATTCATTTCAAGGGGACTAAAACATGAAAGCAAGGATCGGATAGTCTAGGACTAGAGGTCACAGCCTCGGAATAAAAGGATGTACCTTCAAAACGGAGATGAGGAGGAATTTCTTTCGCCAAAAGGTGATGAATCTGGGGATTTAATAGCTACAGCCAGATATAGAGACCAAAACATTGAGTATTTTTAAGCAGAGATTGATAGGTTCTTGATTGGGAAGACGTCAAAGGCTACGGGGAGATGGCAGGAGAATGTGATTTAAAGGGAATAATAGATCAACATAATTGAATGGCACAGTAAATTTGCTGGGGTGAATGGCCTAATTCTGCTCCAATGTCTTATGGTCTTATGGTCTAAGATGGGGGGAGGAGAGGCATGAGGATGGGTTGTTTAAACTGGATCTCATTCTGCTTGGAATCCCTGAAGTTGATTGTATAGTCATACTACAAGAGAAGGATTGTTCATCTTTGTATTCTTGACACAACTATTGTAAGAAACGTTGATTTGGAGCCTAATACCGCTGGTACATGATTGTAGGTTATGTAATCATCCTCACTTTCTGGAATGTATCATATGGCTAATTTGGCATTACTGAATGCATTTCGATTCCGTTCAGCTTTGAAAACTAGTGCTGGTATTACTGGATCAAGATCATAAATTAATTGAACTAAAATGTTGTAATTGGGTTTTTTTTAAATGTGCAATTATTTGTTACTGAATTAAATCTTATTCTGCTATTATCTTCTTTAGTGGGTTGTGCAAACCACTATTTGGAATAGTGCTTTTTACAGGGTAGACCAGGAGGCACTGGACATGTGTTTATGGAGCCAACGGGATGTTGGCCTGAAAACGTTTGGGAATAATGTTCCTCCAGTTTGCATGTAGCTTCACTCTTGCAGTGGACGAGGCCCAGGACAGAAAGTTGAGTGTGGGAATGGGAAGGGGAGCTAAAATGGTTAGCAACAAGGAGATCCAATAGGCCTTGGTGGATCAAGTGCAAGTGTTCAGCGAAACAGTAGCAAAGCTTACACCTGGTCTCGCCGATGTACAGCAGGCCACTTTGGGCACACTGGATGCAGTAGATGTGGTTACATGAACCTCTGTCAAACCTGGAAGGACTACACCGGTCCCTGGATGGCGGTGAGGGAGGAGATATAAGGGCAGGTTTTCCTCCTGTGGTTGCAGGGGAAAGTAGCTGGGAGGTGGGTGGTTTGTGAAGATGTGACAAGTCGTGGGATCATGTTGGAGGGGACGTAAATGTTGGAGAATGATGTGTTGGATACAACAGCTGGTGGGTTAAAAGGTGCGACCAGGAGACCTCAATTATTGTCTGAAGGAAAAGGGGAGCAAGAGCAGAAGTAAGGGACATAATGGAGATGCAGGTGTGGGATCAATCCATGACAGAAGGAGGAAAACTACATATACTAAAGAAAGAAAACATCTTGGGTGTCTTAGAATAGAAAGTCATCTTAGTAGTAGATGCAGCAGTGACAGGAATTCAGTGAAGGGAATAGCGTTTTTGCAAAAGATAAGGTGGGAGGAAGTGTAGTCCAGACACTGTAACTGTGGGAGTCGATAGGTTTATGGTAGATGTTAGTCAATAGTCTGTCCCCTGTGATGGAGACAGACTGATTTCAAAAGGAGAGAGAGGTGTCAAAGATAGTCCATGCACATTTGAAGGCAATATTAATCTCTTGTGCTGGTTGTGACCCAGCCAGTGAAGAGCTTTACACCTGACTCTTGCTGATTTGACCTTATTAAAATACCTTCCTTCCACACATGGTTAATGTAGATCGGCTATTGCATGTTAGCCAATTAGAATGTTTAGCAATTATAACTCCATCTAATTATAACATTCATAGAAACATAGAAACATAGAAAATAGGTGCAGAAGGAGGCCATTTGGCCCTTCGAGTGAGCACCGCCATTCAATGTGGTCATGGCTGATCGTCGCCTATCAATATCCTGTGCCTGCCTTCTTCCCATATCCCTTGACTCCACTAGCCCCTAGAGCTCTATCTAACTCTCTCTTAAATCCATCCAGTGATTTGGCCTCCACTGTCCTCTGTGGCACAGAATTCCATGAATTCACAACTCTCTGGGTGAAAAAGATTTTTCTCACCTCAGTCATAAATTACCTCCCCTTTATTCTGAGACTGTGGCCCCCTGGTTCTGGACTCTCCCAACATTGGGAACATTTTTCCTGCTTCTACCTTGTCCAGTCCTTTTATAATTTTATATGTTTCTATAAGATCTCCCCTCATTCTTCTAAACTCCAGTGGGAACAAGCCTAGTCTTTTCAATCTTTCCTCATATGACAGTCCCGCCATCCCAGGGATCAATCTCGTAAACGTTCGCTGCACTGCCTCATTCACATAGATGTCCTTCCTCAAATTAGGAGACCAAAACTGTACACAATACTCCAGATGTGGTCTCACCAGAGCCCTATACAACTGTATTAGAACCTCTTTACTCCTATACTGGAATCCACTTGTTATGAAGTCCAACATTCCATTAGTTTTCTTCACTGCCTGCTGTACCTGCACGCCACCTTTCAGTGACCGGTGTACAAGGACACCCAGGTCTCGCTGTACCTCCCCTTACCTAACCTAACCCCATTGAGATAATAATCTGCCCCCTTGTTTTTGCCGCCAAAGTGGATAATCTCACATTTATTTATATTATACTGCATCTGCCACGCATCTGCCCACTCACTCAACCTGTCCAGGTAACCCTGCAACCTCCTAACATCCTCTTCACAGTTCACACTGGCACCCAGCTTTGTGTCATCCGCAAACTTGCTAGTGTTATTCCTAATTCCCTCTTCCAAATCATTAATATATATGGTAAACAGTTGCATCTCGAACACCGAGCCTTGCAGCACTCCACTCACCACTGCCTGGCATTCTGGAAAGGACCAGTTCATTCCTACTCTTTGCTTCCGGTCTGCCAACCAATTTTCTATCCATGTCAACACCCTACCCCCGATACCATGTGCTCTAATTTTAGTCACCAGTCTCCCGTGCGGGACCTTATCAAAGGCTTTCTGAAAGTCTAGATACACTACATCCACTGGCACCCCTTCATCCATTTTACTTGTCAAGTACTCAAACAATTCCAGAAGATTAGACAAGCATGATTTCCCTTTCATAAATCCTTGTTGACTAATCCGTTCACTGCTATCCAAATGCCCCATTATTACCTCTTTAATAATTGACTCCAGCATCTTTCCCACCACCGAAGTCAGGGTAACTGGTCTGTAATTCCACGTTTTCTCTCTCGCTCCTTTCTTGAAAAATGGGGTAACATTAGCTATACATTTGTAAATTAATGTTGTTTTGGGACAGAACGGATGACCTGAGAGTTTTTGGGTATTTTGGTTGCGGGGTTATGTCTATATAGGCAGGATTAGAGTCTTCAGTCTGACGGCCCATTGAGAGGCTGGCTGGAGCACACTTACATATTATTTGTTTGCCGATTCTGGCCCCTGACCGCGTTGTTTAAATCAGGTTCGGGTTTTGTCTTAATTTTAATAGTTTTTAAAATTTTAATTGTCTTAGTTTTACAAAATTAAAGACTATTTTGTTTCTTAAACTTGACCCTGATTTTTGATTTGTTACGCGACTCTGAGGAACCAGCTTTCGGCAGTCATAACATCCTCCAATCCACAGGAACTGATCATGAAACTATTGAACATTGGAAAATGATCACCAATGCTTAGGTATGTTGCAAAACTTACCTTGAGCAGCGCTGCAGTTCTGCCTCTCCCCGTGTGCGCGACATTGGTGCCTTACAGAGGGGGGCGGGCTTAAAGTGCCGTTTTTCAACAGACCTGGAAAATCGATGAAGGTCGGGCGATTTATTTGCGGAAGAAATATCGCTCCGACATTTCATCAATGAAGGTATTTTTAAATTACTCTAAATTATTTATTAACTAGAGTAATTTAAAAATCACCTTCAAAAGCCGTGAGCACCGACAACCAGAAGGATTTTGCGTAGGGGAGAAAAAAAGGTAAATAGTTTATTTTTATATTAAAAGTTGTTTTTTCGGGAGGCTTTAATAATATTTTTATGTTGTGAAATGGGGTCCCAAAAAATGTATGAACAAACAGTATTTTTCCTTCCGACTTCACCGCTAACGGCAACGTTCCAATCCACTGCATTCCACTAAAACCCACTCGCTAGTTGATTTAAATGGCCATTAATTTACCGGAATCAAACACTAAATTCCTTCCATTTGGCCCAGAAATTCGAGAAAATGAGATTTAAAAATTATGTTATATTGTGGATTATTGTGTGAATGTTATTTGGACACTTAGGCAATTTTAAAAAAGTTTATCTTTTCTTAAGAAATGGATAGATGTTTAGATCTACTCATTGAATTTTGTAATTAGCTACAATTAGATAACTAACTAATTATATGCTTTAATTTCAGGTAATCCAAGTAAGATTGTTTAATATTTGTTTCAGAATGCTTCAATCTATAATAACTGAAAATGTCATTGAGTTCTCTTAATTTTTAAGAAAGTTATGGGCTTTTAACTTTTCCAGATCACAGCTTTTGAGTTAAGTCAATTGAAAGGCAATGGGGAGCAAGATGCTAATTTCCGAGTATGAAAATTGCCATAACTTTCTTAATACTGAAGATATGAAAGTAAATTAGGTGTCAAATTAAACTTCTTTTTATGCTTTATCTGATGGGATAAATTGCAGACTTGATTTTTTAAATCTCAAAATTTTGTAACATTGCTACAATGCTTCCACTATTTCTAGAGCCACGTCCCTGAGGACCTGGGATGCAGACCATCAGGCCCAAGAGATTTATCATCCTTCAGTCCCATTAGCCTACCCAATACTATTTCTCGCCTAATGAAAATGTCTTTCAATTCCTCTACCCTATTTGATCCTCTGTCCTCCAGTACATCTGGGAGATTGTTTGTGTCTTCTCAGTGAAGACAGATCCAAAGTACCTATTCAACTCTTCTGCCATTTCCTTGTTGCCCATAATAATTTCACCCGTGTCTGCCTTCAAGGGACCCACATATGACTTTGCTACTCTTTTTCCATTCATAGTGTAAGGACTCGCCCCCTGCCTGTGAGTAACTGTAGCAGTATGAACGTATAATGACCTGCTTGCAAGATTATGACCTGAATAATAAAGATGCTTGTGTTTCAACCTGTGTGAGTTTGAGCTATTTACATGGTGTCAGAAAATCGGGTCTGCCCCGCGTCTATTTACCACGATTTATTTTGTTTACCAATTTTTATTTGTGAGTGATTTTGCTGAAATGGCTCACTATTGGAGAAAGCCCAACCCGCTCATGTTTGATTCTGATATTGCTGAGCTTTGGCGAATGTTTGGGAAGGATTACTCTCATTATATCCGCATCATTCGCTGAAACGATCCCAATGATTTGAAATCTTCGCTATTGTTGAATTTAGCGGTTCCGAAGGCTATGATCCACGCTGACTCTTTTGAATTTGCACCACCTCACCTGGACGGGAATGGTTTAATAGCGGTGCCGACTGAAACTATTGACAACTCAATTGTTCTGCTGAGGAAGTTCAGAGAACTGTGTGACCTGCCGTCTAACAGGATCCTCGAGAGACAAGATTTTTTGCCCGAATGCAACAGGCTGATGAGCCTGTGGAATGATTTATCAGTGACCTGAGCCATATCAGCTCTCGCTGCAGATTTGGTGAGTTGACAAATGACCTAGTACATGATAAAATTGTGGGAGGGATGAGCGACTGCAAGTTAAAAGCCGAACTGCTGTGGAATGCTGAACTGACTTTGGAGCAAGCGATTCATGCTTGTCAGATGGCTGAGACTGTAGCACCACTTGCTGACTTTGCTAGTGTTAACCCTCATCATCAACTTAATGTGAATCTGGCTAGCTATCTCCACAAAGATTTCTCAATGTGTCCTGCAAAGATCAAAGTCCTGCGTAGTCCATGGGAAAGTATGTCATAATTGCAAGAAACTCAACCACTTTGCTAATTGTTGTTGATCTAGTGGGAGTACAGCTTCAAGGACGAAGCTGCACCTGATTCAACAAGGCCCGTCCAATTCAGATTCCCATAAACAGAAGGAATCTTTCCAAGGGAACGACTCTGATAACTCAGATGCTGAGTCTACCATAAATTTCCCCAAAACCTGCACACCCCAGGGAGATTAACTAATCCTGCGGTGACCATGATAAGCAATAACAAACCTCTCATCGTCAAAGGCGATACCGGCGCCAAGGTAAACGTCATATCACTCAAAAAGTTCAACAAGATAAGAACCACTGAGCTCATGAAAAAAGACTTTCCACTCCACATGCTTACGGAGGGGAAATTCTTCACCCATTGGGTAAAGCTGATTTGAAATGTACCATCAACTAGCAGACAAAGAACTTACTATTTTACATTGTTCAACCAAGCTCAGAAACCCTACTTGGCATTAATGCATGCCATGACCTGTGTCTGGTTTATTTCGGGCGAGCCACCTGTTAGATATGGTCATTATGTTTAACCCCATTATTGTTATATGTGGCAATTTGCATTTAACATTTTATTTACTCATTGCAGTTGTAATGCCTTACTTGCTTTTCATTTATACAAGAAGAGATGGAGATTGCCTATTGCATGTTAACCAATTAGAACGCTTAGCAATTATAACTCCACCTAATTATAACATTCATAGTGTAAAGACTCACCCACTGCCTGCCAGTAGCTGTAGCAGTGTGAACGTGTAATGATCTGCTTACAAAATTATGACCTGAATAATTTTCAACCTGTATGAGTTTGAGCTCTTTACAGTTAAGTTTTATGTTTTATCTTTATTTTATGTCATTGCTTGGAATTAGCCATGTAGAAACAAAGAACCGCAGATGTTGATTTACAGCAAAGAAACAGAGTGCTGGAGTAGCTCAACAGTCCTGGAGGCATCTTAGGAGAGCATGGAAAGGTGGTGTTTCGAGTTGGGCTGACAGAAAGAGCTGAGAGTCCTGACCTGAAAGTTCACCTATTCCTGTTCACCTGGGATGCTGCCCGACCTGCTGAGCTACTCCACACCATGTGTCTTGTTTTAGACCATGTTTACACTATTGCTGTTTAGTTTTGTTTAGTTCAGTTCAGTTTATGTTAGTTTAGTTTAGAGATACAGCATGGAAACAAGCCTTATGGCCACCGAGTCCAAACTGACCCGCCCGCGATCCCCGCACTCAGAAAGCAGTGGAAGTCAAATCTCTGGATGCTTTCAAGAGCGAGTAAGATAGAGCTCTTAAATAAAGCAGAGTCAAGGGATATGGGGAGAAGGCAGGAATGAGGTACTGATTGTGGATGATCAGCCATGATCACAGTGAATGGCAGTGCTGGCTTGGAGGGCCGAATGGCCTACTCCAGCACCTATTGTCTACTGTCTCTTTTCTATCCTGCACACACGAGGGACAATTTACAATGTTACCAACCCATTTAACCCACAGACCTGTACATCTTTGTATTGTGGGAGGAGACAAGAGAAAACCCATGCAGGTCATGGGGAGAACAGACAAACTCCTTACAGGCACCACCCATTGTCAGGATTGAGTCCGGTTCTCTGGTGCTGTAAGGCAGCAACTCTGCCACTGAGCCATCATGACACCCATGATTGTAAAGAGGTCTGAGACCAAATAGTACATTCGTAGATCAAACAAAGCATCAACATCTATCGGTGATGAAGAATTGCTTTGCAAACCTACCACTAGCTCTTTCCTTCACTTTCCTGAAGATAGCAGATAGTTTGATGAGACAATAATTGTTTCATTACATTTGTGCTGCTTTTTACTGAACAGGAACTCCCAGGGGTGATTTACACTTCTTTGCTCCCACTACCAACAGTGGGAAGGTCAGCGTTTATTGGCCATTCTTTATTGTTCTTGAACTGAATAACTCGATAGTCCACTGCTGTGAATTTCTTTCATGTTAGTGTCAACATGCTAACGTTGTATCAGGCATTCGAGGGTAAATAATAATGAAAACACCTGTGAAAACCTGCTGGACAGCAAAATGAACCAACAGTGGAAATAACACATTATCTGCATTGAAAAAACACAAATACACAGTTGGTTGTTCTTATTGCATTTAGTGTTGATTTATTTCAGGCTACATAACTGTTTCTATCCGCATACATTCAATAACATTAATTTATTCAACATCACATAATTTTTTATTTTGTTTCGAGAATTCACATTGGGCGAATTTCTGTAATCTTAACGGTCATAATACAGGGTTACTTGTGTGGATGACAGATTATGGTTTAAGTTGTTCTGCTGTAACAATGTTATGACTACATTAATACAGAGAATTATGTAAAATTAATTTACAGCTTTTGACATGAAACATAAAGCCATTAAAATGTAAATTAAAGCATTTCTAGAAGCAGAGAATATCAGTGAATTAAGACAAATTTCAATAATGGTGCAGCAAGACGAAAGAATTCAAAGCTAAGGTGAAAATGTCAAAACTCTTTGCCTGTAACAGAAGACAATGTGTCTTGTCATCGACCTGTGTGCTGGTGATCTTCTTTGTCATCTCTTGTGCACATTATATGGCTTTGACTTCATATTTGATACTTACACATCCAACACGATTTCCACCACTCAAGAAAATAAATTCTATTTCGTATTTCCCACTTGGTAGAGAGCTTGTGTAGGTATATGAATTGGGTGGCCGTATTAAAGGTCCCTGAAATGGAAAACTGCAGTTTAAAAATTAATTCATCTTTTACTTTGCCTTAACCGCACAGAAGAACATACATTTCAACATATAATAAACCATCATTTGTTTCCAAATATATCTTTGTCATCATTCATGATCTTACACAATTTGTAGAATACCAATGTTTTGGCAATCCAAACACTAAAATAGTGTTTCATCAAATCACTAAAATACAGGTATTTTCATTATTATTTACCCTCGAATACCTGATACAAGGATAGCATGTTGACGCAGAAGTTGTAAACCTATGTAAACCATGTTAAATGAATTCACAGCAGTGGACTATCGAGTTGACGGCGCGACATACGTTGCAGCGGCCTCTAAAGTCCGTCTGTCTTTTTTTTTGTCCCGTTGACTGTATAGTTTGTAATGTTTTTTAATTGTTTTTACCTGTGTATGTGTGGGGGGTGGGGAAACTTTTAAATCTCTTCCCTGCACCGGAGACCCAACCTTTTCCCTGACGGGTCTCCATTGTCGTTGGGGCCTAGCACTGTGGAGCGGCCTGCAGCCGGAGTTGCGGTGTTGAAGGCGACCCAGAGCGGGGCCTTACATCACCCGGCGTGGCTTAAATGGCTGCGGGACTTGCCAGCGCCCGCTGGGGCCTCCAATATCAAGACCCAGGCAGAGCCTTACATCGCCAGGCGCAGCCTCAATGGCCGTGGGACTTCCATCGTCCGCCGGGGGCATTGACATCAGGAGAAGAATGGAGAGCAGGGGAGAGACAAGACTTTGCCTTCCATCACAGTGAGGAGGAGATTCACTGTGATGGATGTTTGTGTGAACTGTGTTGGCTGTGTGTCTTGGTTCTTTTCTTGTTGAATGACTGCAGAAACCAAATTTCGGAATGCATTAAACGGTATTGTATTGTATTGTATAGTTATTCATACTATTCACCAAAAATAATATTTCTCTTGTGTTTTTGTTGTGTAGAGGATTGCGCCTAAAATATCTGAGAAATTTGGGCAAGATATATCTGTGTAGTAACATTCAAGGCTTAAAAATACGCACTGCTTTCGGGGTCTTGGCAGGACTTGAAGGTAAACTAATCCCATCTGTCTGCACATGATCTATGTCCCTCGTAGATCAAGTTGTTATGTTGGCCGGTCACAATTCCCTGCATTTGACCCTTCGCCTCCACCCTTCCGACCCATATATCTGTCCAGAAGTGTTTTAAAAGTCATAATTGCATCCACTCTACAACCTCCTCCGACAGCTCATTCCAGTGATGGACTCTGCTGAGTGGAAAAGTTGCCCCTGAGGTTCCTCTTAAATCTCTTCTCTCTTACTTTAAGACTATACCTTCTAGTTTTCATATCATCAAAAATAAAACGGAGTCCATGGCCTTCATGGTCATGTAAACCTCGTTAAGGTCACCCCTCAGTCCCTTCCATTCCCAAGAAAACTTCTAGCTCATCCAGCCTCTCCCTATCACTCAAGCCCAAACGCCAATATATCATCCTAATGAATCTCTCTTGCACCTTTCCATCCTAATGACACCCTTCCTGAAGCCGAGCGTCCAGATCCGCATTCAGTACTCCAAACATTGTCTCCCCAACTACCACTGAACTGCATCATGATATGACAACTTCTGTACTCTGCAAGTGTGCCAGGAGGCTGCTTAATCACACTCTCTACCTGGCACGCCACTTCAGGGGAACTATGTGCATATTGGAGTCAGAGAGTCAGAGAGACATAGAGTGATACAATGTAGAAACAGGCCCTTAGGCCCAACTCGCCCACACCGGCCAACAATGTCCCAGCTACACTAGTCCCACTTGCCTGCACCTGGTCCACACCCCCCCAAACCTGTCCCATCCATGTACCTGTCTAACTGTTTCTTAAATGATGGGATAGTCCCATTTTCAAATACCTCCTCTGGCAGCTTGTTCCATACACCCTCCACCCTTTGTGCGAAAAAGTTACCCCTTGGATTCCTATTAAAGCTTTTCACCTTGAACCTATGTCCTCTGCCCGCGATTCCCTTACTCTGGGCAAGGGACTCTGTGCATCTACCCGATCTATTCCTCTCATGATTTTGTATATCCATATAAGATCTCCCCTCATCCTCTTGCGCTCCATGGAATAGAGACTCAACCTCTCCCTATAGTTCACACCCTCTAGTCCTGGCACCATCCTCGTAAATCCTTTCTGAACAGATCTCTGTTTTGCAACACTTTCCAGGCCTCTGCCGTTTACTCTGCGACTCCTGCTCTGGTTCCTACCAAAGTCCAATGCCAAAGTCCAAAGTCCAATTGTTGGAATTAACTTCCATTTCCTCTGATGTCTTGCCCCACATTCCCAACTGATCTAAATCCTGTTGCAAGCTTGGATACCCTTCTTCGCTGTATGCTGTATCACAAATGTTGGTACTACCTGCAAATTTTCTGTGCCTTTCTAACCGGCTCCTAAATGTCACCATTCTATGTTTGATCCACTATACACCAGGGAGTGCAGTTTGAATGTCCAGGAGCAGAATAGACGGCAAAAATTTGTGACCACTGCCCAGTCCATCACCAGCTCTGACCGCCCCACCATCGAAGGGATCTATCGAAGTCGCTGCCTCAAAAAGGCAGCCAACATCATCAAAGACCCACACCATCCTGACCACACACTCATTTCACCATTGCCATTGGAAAGAAGCTACAGGAGCCTGAAAAATGTAACGTCCAGGTTCAGGAACAGCTTCTTCCCTACAGCCATCAGGCTATCAAGCATGACAACAAATACGCTCTGAAGTACAACAGACTATTATTATTATTATTATTATTATTGCAATATATTAGTTTATTTATTGAGTATGTGTGCATCTGTGTGTATATATATACATACTGAACTTTTTCTCCCGTTATGTACTATGTTTACATATTCTGTTGTGCTACAGCAAGAAAGAATTTAATTGTCCTGTCTGTGACATCTATATAACTACAAATCTTGTCTTGTTTGTGTGTGTCTGCCCACGATGTGTCAATCTGCTTTTCCTATCTTCTTCTAAATGCTAGGCCACAGCCTTCCCATTTTCACATATCCTACTCACATTTTTCCCGTCGTGGCGATAAACATCTTCCTGTTGAATTCCCACCTATATTTCTGAAGCTATTATTTCTTTCCATTTTAAAAACTGCCCCAAATTCTCACCCATTTCGAAAAAAAAATCCCTGAGAAGATTACGGAGATTCGGCATGTCGAAAGGGTTCTCCTAAACTTCTACAGGTGAACGGTAGAGAGCATTCTGACTGGTTGCATCGTGGCCTGGTTTGGCAACTTGAACGTCCAGGAGCGAAAAAGACGACAAAATGTTGTGACCACTGCCCAGTCCATCACCGGCTTTGACCTCCCCACCGTTGAAGGGATCTATCGTAGTCGCTGCCCAAAAAGGCAGGCAAAATCATCAAGGACCCACACCATCCTGGCCAGACACTTATCTCATCACTGCCATCAGGAAGAAGGTACAGGAGCCTGAAGACTGTAAGGTCTAGTTTCAGGAACAGCTTCTTCCCCACAGCCATCAGGCTATTAAACACAATGAGTAAGCTATGAGCTCTGAACTTCAAAAGACTATATTATTATTCTTTATTTGCACTGTATTTGTTATTTATTGAACTTTTTCTTTTTTTCCCCCCATTATATACAATGTTTACATATTCACATATTCTGTTGTGCTGCAGCAAGTAAAAATGTAATTTTTCTGTATGGGACATATGACAATAAAACACTCTTGTCTCTTGACTCTCTTGACATTGTACTCACAAGGCAGGACAGGACACTACAAGAGGGAGGGGCACTCCAGCGCTCGCGATGAAAGAGGAGCGGGACTGGGCTTGGGCTGGAGCTGGAGTGAGGGCAGAGCAAGGTCCCAGTGATCTGAGCTGACGGATGGAGTCTACAGCCAGGGCTGGACCAAGTACGAGAACCAGGCCGACTTGCAGGCCCTGGCGCCGCTCTACGACCTGGGTAGGAGGATGAGGGAAGTGAGGAGGAGGGAGATGGGGTGGAGGGGGGGGTGTAAGAGGTAGATGGGGCGGATGTGGATGAGGGAGATAGATGCCCCCTCCCTCTCTACCCCCCTCCGTCTCTACCCCCCTCCCTCTCTACCCCCTCCCTCTCTACCCCCCCCCCTCTCTATCCACCCCCCTCCATCTCTAGGGATTGAAGATGGAGGGTGAAGAGAAGGAGGGGTGCTGGCGGATGAGGAAAAATTACCCCCCCTCCCCATCCCCGCTCACTTGCTACCCACCTCCCTCTCTACCCCCCCCCCTCTACCCCCCTCCCTCTACCCCCCCTTCCCTCTCTAGGGATTGAAGAGGGAGGGTGAAGTGGCGGGGGAGGGAGTGCTGGGGGAGGAGGAAAAATGACTGCACCTGCGCAATTGGGGGCTCTACAAGAGTGGTCCAATATTGCATTGGGGGTACGGCTTGCATTGGGGGTATGGCTTGCATTGGGGGAATGGGTGAGTGGTGGAATCTTGCATTGGGGGAGCAGACCGAACATGTCTGCACTTGGTCTACTCTGACAATAAAACACACTTGACTCTTGATTCTTGACTCTTGAGGTTATCAAGGGAATAAACAAACAGATTGTTCTACACTGACAGGAATGATCCATCATGTCCATGTCCCATTCCAACATAAAACAAACATAATTTCATCATGTAACAATAAATATCAAACTTACCTGGTCGAGAGTACAGTTTTGCGTTTTGCCCAACAGTGTACAAAAATTCAAGCTACAGGCGTAAATAGGCGGACAATCAATTTTGTGCCAAGTGCTTCCGCTAAATTTGCTGAATTGTAGAATAGCCTATGAAAATTCAAAGCAGAAATGCAAGGGTTATTTCTGTGAAGTGAAAAGGATTGAAATTACAATGCAGCTTCGCGTCGTGTTCCAAGCATTGGCGATAAAATAACCAAATCCTTCAATTCACTGGAGAGACAAACGAAACACAGTCAGTATCTTCTCGCAGGCCAATACCCAATTTAGGCCCTTGTTATACACAATCTGTTACACTGGTATGAGTCTGAAGAAGGGTCTCGACCCGAAACGTCGCCTATCTCCTTCGCTCCTTAGATGCTGCTGCACCCGCTGAGTTTCTCCAGCTTTTTGTGTTACCCTGTTACGCTGATATGTCTGACACAGACTTCCTTTGCTATTGTTGCTCTATCCCATAGGAAAATATTATATTACTACCTCTGCTAAGTGACATGGGAAGCGGTCATATGGTCATACCTGGTCATAATGTCATCATTCAGGGTCTAACAAACATATCACTATCGGGGACAAGAAATTGATGGTACCGTTGGAAGAAAATTTGATAACAATAAACTAGGTTGTGTTATGAAACTTGTGTTGTGTTCAACAATATGAACAATGAATGAATATGAACTTATGAACCATCAGCAGTTCTAAGACAATCAGCACAAAATACACAGATATGAAATTAGATGACACGATACCCCAGTTTGACAGTGTCAAAGGAGAGATTCCAACTTCAAATTCCAAGGAGTCAATATCACCAACAACTTCTCCTGGACCACCCATATTGAAGCAACGACCAAGAAAGCACACCAATGTCTCCACTTCCTGAGAATGCTTAGGAATTTTGGCATCTCCCCTACAACTCTCACCACCTTCTACTGATGCACCACAGAAAGCATTTTATCAGAATGCATCACAGCTTGGTTTGGGAACAGCTCCATCCAAGACCGCAAGATATTGTGGTGAATTGTGGACGCAACCCAGACCATCACAGAAACCAGCTTCCATTCTATTCATGCTATTTATACCTCACACTGCCTCGGCAAGGTCAGCAGCATAATCTAGGATGGGTCGCGCCCTGGCCACTCCCTCTCCTACCCTCTTCCATCAGGCAAAAGGTAAAGAAGTGTGAAACCACAACACCTCCAGATTCAGGGACAGTTTCTTCCCAGCTGTTACCAGGCAACTGAATAATCCTACCATAACCAGAAAGCAGTGCTGAACTACTATCTAACTCATTGTTGACCCTCGGACTATGGACTTGATCGGACTTTGCTGTCTTTACCTTGCATTCAACGTTATTCCCTTATCATGTATCTATACACTGTAAATGGCTCGATCATAATCACGTATTGTCTTTCTGCTGGCTTGATAGCAAGCTACAAAAGCTTTTCACTGTAGCTCGGTACACATGAAAATAAACTAAACTGCAAAATGGAGAATGGATTGTATGAATACCCACTCACCGTCAGTCCCGTGATTGCACGACTCAATTCAGCAGTCCATTCAACGGTGGCATTTCCTGGTAATATAACTGGATCAGGTCTGAATATCATAAATGAAAAATGAAGCGGGTCTCCGGGTGCACCGCAGTCTTCAGAAGTAGAGGCATCAGACTAAAAGGAGAAAATGGATGAATTCTATAAATGGCAGAGCTAACTCTGTGCACAAGCAGACATGCTTCATTTTTTTTTCGTTAACAGTATGAGGAGCATAGATAAAGTAGACTGCAGTGAAGTTTTTCCCTTATTAGATGAGAGGACTCTTTCCCCTCAAGAGTTGTGAGTATGTGAAATGCCCTGCAGGAGGAAGCATTGGAAACAGAGTTACTGATGATATTTAAGTATCCAGATAAGCACAGGAATTGCCCGGACATAGAGGCTACAGAGCTAATGGTGGAAAATGTGCTTAGTATGAATAGGTGCCTCACACGCACGCACTCTCCCTCTCTTTGCTCTCTCTCACTGCAGCTCAGAGCCCAACCTCGCCATCCTATAGTGGTAACATTCACATCGGGTCCCCTCCACACCCACACCCCCCCTCTCCGACACACACCCCCCACAAGACAACAGGCAGCGTGAGAGACAGAGAGTTTATAGGGTGTTGGTTTTGTATAAGGTTTTCTTTTTAAATTATTAGCCAAGGTCACATTGATTTATTTTAAACAAAGTTTGGAGCGCTTGACAATACTTTTGTTTTCTCTTTGTGCTTGTTTTCAGAAAGGGTTCAGACCACGCCCCGCTTGGCTCGTTGCCCCCTTTGAACCAAGACTGTGAGAGGAAGGGAGGGAGGGATGGAAGGTGTGAGTGAACAAGAGCGCCGATGAGGAGAGGGAAATAAGGGAAATAAGGAGAAATAGGGAAGAAGTTAGTTGTTCAGATCAGAAACCTGTAGGCTGGGAGACATGATGGTGAAGAGCGCACCCAGTTCTTCTGAGGAGTGCATAAGAGACATCGATCGGAAGCAATGTTTCTCTAGAACTACAACTGAAACTGTGTCTGGAGCTGACAGGGGGCGATCAAACAGCACAATACCCCCCAATGCCATCCCGTCACCAATTTCTTCTCTCCAGAGATGCTGCCTGCCCCCTAAGTTAAAGAGTGCCCACGGTAGACTCACGCGTCACTAAGGTAAACTCATGGGCCACTACGTTATTACAACAAATTTAAATGTTTACATTTTTAACTTGAACAGTAAATTTGACTCGTGGGAAACCTCAAACATGTTTGAATTTTTTCACGAGTTAACAAGTTTCACGGGTACCTGCCGTGAGTCGCCACGAGTCACTAAGTTGCTTGCGTGAGTTACGACATTCCCACGTTAATTGTACGTGATTACCGCGAGTGAAAACTCGGGGTCACTCGTGGGTCAACTCGCACTGTGATTCAGGGCTTTTACAAACTCTGCAACCGTTTCTTATTATCCACTTCCTTATTAATTACGTCTGTACATCATTACCCTAAATACTGATGTAAAATTTTCTTGTTCAACAAAACAATTTCACCTTCCCCCATTCTCTTATGAGCCTCACTTGGATCTAGCTCATCCATTTTACATGATCTTTTTGTCTGATCTTTGATACTCTGGATTAATTTGCCCTTAGTTTGTTTTCTCCCTTTTTTTATTACCTTAATTTGGTACTTCTTTGATGGATTAAACCAATCTTGGGTCCTTGAAGTAGATAGAGATTAGTGTGATGGAGTCATAGGGTAGTGAAACTGATATTTCAACCCATCTCATCCCTGTTACCTATTTTCCTATCAAAGCTCATCCCATTTATTACCATTAAGCCTACAGCTGTGTAGTTTTGGAGTTACATTATTAGCAATAAAAGCTTTAAACAAAAATCTGATTCTCATTAATTGAACTAACGAGAATTTACATTCCCTTCATCCAGTTGAAGGTTTGAATTTAACACTCTGGTTTGTCCGTGCAAACTTAATTACCTGCTTAGTAACATTTCATCAAATTGCTCTAGCTATCTTCCTTGCATTATTCTGAAGCTGGGTCCCAGACACATGTGAGGGAGGGGGTGTAGGGATGGGGAATGTGGGGGAGGGGGAACTTTCAAAATCTTCATATCTTTTGTACTATTTATACAACCGGAACAAAACTCACTTGACTTGCAGCAGAGGAGAAAGGTGAGTAAGATAGTGGAAAATCATAGCGCTATGGGGGACTGCTTTTCCGAAAATTTAATTACAATGCAGACAGGAAGTGATCAAGATGAGAGTTTTAGTAATATATAGATATTTCATACATCATTAAGATTTCCTGATGTTTTCCATATATGGATCATAAAGACTTTGTGTCTTCAGGAAGCAAATAAATGTTGCTTTATTCCTTTACAATTGGACAGTTACACTACCTTGTCATCTTAAACACTCACCCACTAAGCTTTAGCTCTGCAGAACAATAGGTTTCCGACCCGAAACATCACCCGTTCTTTTTCTCCAGAGATACCCCAAACCCGTTAGACTTACTCTAGGACCTTGTGCCTATCTTTGGTATAAAACAACATCTGCAGTTCCTTTCCACACAGGCTCATTGGACTTTAGAGATACAGCATGAAAACAGGCCCTTTGACCCACTGAGTCCGCAATTTGCATTTCTTTGCTTCAATTCACATGATTAATGTTGTATGTATGTTGTACGGTTATATATATTTAGATTTCAAGATTGTTCAATTTTTTTTCCGTAACATTTTATGCACATTTTTAAATTTAAATTAAAGACAAACACCGTGGTTTTCACTTAAAGGCTCCCCGTCCTCCCCAGTATCTTTGATGGAAGCCTAATGGACCTTTTTGCATAAACTTAGAAAGGCCTAGACAGAATGGACGTGGAGACGATGTTTCCAGTTGTGGGAGAGTCCAGGTCCAGGCACAATGGAGTAGAGGAGGAATTTCTTTCGCCAGAGGGTGGTGAATCTGTGGAATTCATTGCCACAGACGGCTGTAGAGGCCAAGTCATTGGGTATTTTTAAAGTGGAGATTAATATGTTCTGATTAGTAAAGGTGCAAAGTCAGGACGTTCACACAATGCGATGACCTGCAATTTACCTGCAAACCTGCACATCTTTGGAGTGTGGGAGAAAACCTGGAAAATAGCCCATGCTCTGTGACAGCGTGAACGTACAAATTCCACACCGACAACACCCATAGTCAGGATCAAACCCGTGTCCACAGGGCTGTTTCTTCATCTGCTCTACCGCTGTGTCATTGTGCCATCTTTCTGTGACAGTAAATTGCTCAGCTCTCATTTTATCTCGTTACCTTTCAACAAATGGCTCCCTAATCTGAGAGACAAATTTGCAAACACTTTTGCTTCTTTCCAATAGAATACTTACACTCAATCAAATCAAATGCTTACCATTCTTAACTGGCCGAGCCAGCAAGTGACCAGGAAAATGACACTGAAGTGAATCACCATCATTATTTGACCTCAGAGAATGAAGAGATAAGTAGCAAAGCTTGGTTTGTCGGGCAGTTATATGGAGCTTGAGAATGGGTGTCAACGTCAATGTGACTAATCATTTGTGTTTCTTTGCTTCAATTCACATAATTAATGTTGTATGTATATATATATTTAGATTTCAAGATTGTTCCAAATTTTTTTCCGTAACATTGTATGCACATTTTTAAATTGAAATTAAAGACAGACACCATGGTTTTCACTTGAAGGCTCCCCATCCTCCCCTGTATCTTTGATGGAAGACTAATGGATCTTTTTGGTTAAACTTAGAAAGGCCTAGACAGAATGGATGTGGAGCGGATGTTTCCAGTTGTGGGAGAGTCCAGGTCCAGGCACAATGCAGTTGAGGAGGAATTTCTTTCACCAGAGGGTGGTGAATCTGTGGAATTCATTGCCACAGACGGCTGTGGAGGCCAAGTCATTGGGTATTTTTGAAGTGGAGATTAATATGCTCTGATTAGTAAAGGTGCAAAGTCAGGACATCCACACAATTTTTTTCGGATAAGCTATTTTAAACAAATACTGTCTGTTGGTTATGTGTTTTATTGTGAAACTGTGATATGTGATGAGTGAGGTGAGGGGCAAGAGGTTTAACTAACATCTAAGGTTAGTGAGGTGAGTGCATATTATGGTCAGGGGAAATTGCATTGGTTAAAATTACAGTCAAGGGAAGGCCAATGGACTTATGGACTGCCAGAAGCCATTTGCAAATATTCTCCATTAAAACATGATAGGTAAAGTTGAAACTCTGTGGATCAAATGGAATTTATTGACCAGGCCAAAAGATTGGCTAAGTCGCAGGCAACAAAGGGAATAATAACCAGGCAGTCAAAATATCAGGATGTTTCCAGTTCAGTTATAGTCATGCTGATCTAGATGCACCATCTACATTAGCCCCACCTGCCCACATTTGACCCATCTATATTACTAAAAGTCTGATCATGACTGCTTTTGGCCCTCTGTGGTGCAATTTCTGAGAGAACGCCGCCACCTTCAGCCGTCATTTTTGGCCACCTTGCTCAGAGACCCCCTCTGCCTTCCTGGACGAGAGGATTGTTCCTATCGATGAAAAATCAGACATATATTAATGTTTTTTTTATTCTCCATTTTCTTTGCTGCTCCTGCTGGCGGCAAAGGGATGGACTATAAAACCCGGAAGAGTCATGCCTCACTCAGTCTCTGCCAGACCCAGGAAGCCAGTGGGTTACGGCTCTCCGAGCCGCAAATAACACTGAACGTTTTGGTTGTAAAGTGTTTACAAATTTGTTTGTCTTGGCTTTAAAACAATGTTTTCAGAAAACGTTTTGGTTGTAAAGTATTTGCAAATATGTTTCTCTTGGGTTTAAAAAAATGTTTTCAGAAAATGTATTCGTTGTGAAGAGTTTTCTCTTGGGTTCCAAAAAACTGTTTTCAGAAAATGTATTGGTTGTAAAGAGTTTGCAAATTTGTTTCTCTTGGGTGTTGAATTTTTTTTTACAGAAAATGTATTGGTTATAAAGTGTTTGCAAATTTGTTTGTCTTGGCTTTGAAAACTGTTTTCAGAAAACGTATTGGTTAAAAAGGTATATACAAATGTGTTTCTCTTGGCTGTTTAAAAAAATGTTTACAGAAAATGCATTGGTTGTAAAGAGTTTGCAAATTTGTTTCTCTTGGCTGTTAAAACATGTTTTCATAAAATGTATTGGTTATAAAGTGCTGGCTAATTTGTTTCTCTTGGGTTTGAAAAAAACGTTTTCAGAAAATGTATTGGTTTTAAAGAGTTTGCAATTTTGTTTCTCTTGGCTTTTAAAAAAAATGTTTTCAGAAAATATATTGGTTGTAAAGTGTTTGCAAATTTGTTTGTCTTGGCTTTGAAACTGTGTTCAGAAAACGTATTGGTTAAAAGGTATATGCAAATGTGTTTCTCTTGTCTGTTTAAACAAAGGTTTACAGAAAATGCATTGGTTGTAAAGAGTTTGCAAATTTGTTTCTCTTGGCTGTTAAAAAATATTTTCATAAAATGTATTGGTTGTAAAGTGCTGGCTAATTTGTTTCTCTTGGGTTTAAAAAAAAATGTTTTCAGAAAATGTATTGTTTGTAAAGTATTTGCAAATTTGTTTCTCTTGGCTGTTCAAAAATGTTTACAGAAAATGTATTGGTTTTAAAGAGTTTGCAAATTTGTTTCTCTTGGCTGTTAAAAAATGTTTTCAGAAAATGTATTGGTTGTAAAGAGTTTGCAAATTTGTTTCTCTTGGGTTTAAATAAAATGTTTTCATAAGATGTATTGGTTGTAAAGAGTTTGCAAATTTGTTTCACCTTGGCTTTTAAAAAAAATGTTTTCAGAAAATGTATTGGTTGTAAATAGTTTGCAAATGTGTTTCTCTTGGGCTTAAATGGAATGTCTTCAGAAGATGTCATGGTTGTAAAGAGTTTGCAAATTTGTTTCACCTTGGCTTTTAAAAAAGTGTTTTCAGAAAATGTATTGGTTGTAAAGAGTTTGCAAATGTGTTTCTCTTGGCTGTTTAAACATGTTTTTCAGCAAATGTATTGGTTATAAAGAGTTTGCAAATTTGTTTCTCTTGGGTTTAAAAAATATTTTCAGAAAATGTATTGGTTGTAAATTATTTGCAAATTGGTTTCTCTTGGCCATTAAAAAAATGTTTACAGAAAATGTATTGGTTGAAAAGAGTTTGGAAATTTGTTTCTCTTTGCTGTTAAAAAATGTTTTCAGTAAATGTATTGGATGTAAAGAGTCTGCAAATTTGTTTCTCTTGAGTTTTAAAAAATTGTTTTCAGAAAATGTTTTGGTTGCAAAGTATTTGCAAATGTGTTTCTCTTGGCTGTTAACATGGTTGCAACAGTTTTCGGTTGGATAAAGCATGAATAAACTTTTTATTATAACAGGACTGTGTTTAATTGCAAAATTGGCGCTCATTCCGTGACTTCGGCTTCGTGGCAAGATGGTGCCGATGATGTCATTTCCAGTTAGCGGCAAGATTGAATTGAGTGCGTCATTTCCGGTTCGTGACAAGATGGCGCTGACTGCAGAAGACACAGAGTGAAGACGTTGTTGAATAATTCAAGGGAGCTGACTGCTCTGCCTATGGTAAGTGTGTTTGCTGGATATTATTTAAACCATGTTTTTGCTTCAGCAGCAACCGCAACAGGAGGCTTTAAATGTTTGAATCATTTGGTTTATACACTGTATGTTTACCACGTTCTGACGTTACTTGGCATTTTATTGATTGGGTTTTTTTTTAATGTGTTCAGAAAATGTATTGGTTGTAAAGAGTTTACAAATTTATTTCTCTTGGGTTTTAAAATGGTTGCAACACTTTTCGGATGGATAAAGCGTGAATAAACATTTTATTAGAGCAGAACTGTGTTTAATTTCAAAATTGGCGCTCATTCTGTGATTTTTGCATGGTTGCAAGATGGCGCCGATGACGTGATTTCCGGTTAGCGGCATGCTGGCGCTGAGTGCGTCATTTCCGTTTCGTCACAAGCAGCGAGTGCAGGCGCTGCTGAATAATTCATGAGTTTACTGCTCTGTCTATGGTTTGTGTGTTTGTTGGATGTTATTAAAAGCATGATTTTGCTTCAGCAGCAGCAGCAGCCTGTCCAGCAGGCTTTAAAGATTCATTTTACACACTGTATATTCAACACATTCTGAAGTTACTTGGCATTTTAGTATTGGGTGTGTGTGTGAATGAGTCGGTGTGTGTGTGTATTAGTCTGTGTGTGTGTGTGTGAATGATTGTATGTATGTATGTGTGTGTGGGTGTGAATGAGTCTGTGTGTATGTGTGTGTGAATGAGTCTGTGTGTGTATGCGTACATGTTTGTGTGTATGTGTGGGTGTGTGAATGAGTGTGTGTGTGTGTTTGTGTGAATGAGTCTGTGTGTGTGTGTGAATGAGTCTGTGTGTGTGTGAATGTGTGTGTGTGTGTGTGAATGTGTGTGTGAATAAGACTGTGTGTGTGGCAATGAGTCTGTGTGTGTGTATGTGTGTGAATGAGTGTATCTGTATGTGTGTAAATGAGTCTATGTGTGTGTGGGAATGCGTCTGTGTGTGAGTGTGAATGAATCAGTGTGTGTGAGTGTGAATGAGTCTGTGTGTTTTTGAGAATGAGCCTGTATGTGTGAATGAGTCTGTGTGTGTGTGTGTATTTGTGTGAATGAGTGTGTGTGTGTGTGTGTTTGTGTGAATGGTCTGTGGGTGTGTGTGTGAATGAGTGTGTGTGTGTGTGTGTGTGTGAATGAGTCTGTGTGTGTGTGAATGTGTGTGAATGAGTCTGTGTGTATGTGTGTGAATGGGTCTGTGTGAGTGTGTGTGTGAGAATGAGTCTGTTTGTATATATGTGTGAATGAGTGTGTATGTGTGTGTATGTGTGTGTGAATGAGTCTGTGTGTGTGTGTGTGAATGAGTTTGTGTGTGTGCGAATGAGTCTGTGTGTGTGCGAATGTGTCTGTGTGTGTATGTGTGTGTGTGAATGAGTCTGTGTGCATGTGTGTGTGTGGATGAATCGGTGAGTATGTGTGTATGTGTGTGTGTATGAATGAGTCTGTGTGTGTGTGGGTATGTGTGTGTGTGAATATGTTTGTGCGAATGAGTCTGTTTGTGTGTGTTTGTGTGTATGTGTGCATCTGTGTGGGAGTGCGAATGAGTATGTGTGTGTGTGAATGAGTCTGTGTGTGTACGTATGTGTGTGTACGTATGTGTGTGAATGAGTCTGTGTGCATGTGTGTATGTGAATGAGTCTGTGTGTGTGTGTGTGTGTGGGTATGTGCGTGTGTGAATGTGTTTGTGTGAATGAGTCCGTGTGTGTGTGTATGTGTGTGTGTGAGTGCATGTGAGTGTGAATGAGTCTGTGTGTGTGTGTTTGTGTGTATGTATGTATCAGTGTGGGAGTGTGAATGCGTCTGTGTGTGAATGCGTCTGTGTGTGAATGTGTGTGTGTGTGAATGCGTCTGTGTGTGAATGTGTGTGTGTGTGAATGAGTCTGTGTGTGTGTGAGTGCATGTGACTGTGAGTGAGTCTGTGTGTGTGTGTTTGTGTGTATGTGTGCATCTGTGTGGGAGTGTGAATGAGTATGTGTGTGAATGTGTGTGTGTGAGTGTGTGTGTGAGTGTGTGTGTGAGTGTCTGCGTGAGGTGGAGGGTGTATGTGATCAACAAATAACATATGTTTAATAGCCTGATGGCTGTCAGGATGAAGCTGGTCCTCAATGTAGATGTTACAGTTTTCAGTTTCCAAAAGTCAGACGTGAGTCCAGAAGTCGGGCATCAGTCAGTCCGCAAGCCGTCAGTCGGTCAGTCCAAAGGCCATGAGTTAATCCCAAGTCTAGAGTCTAAAGGTCATGAGCAAATCGCTCACCGCCCCCACCACCCCCCCCCCCCCAACCACAGACATCCCCCACCTCGATGCCGCCCTCTGCCTGGCTATCGGATGCGCCCCTCCTATTCCCTACTGAAGCCGCCCACATCCCCCGCTGGAGGACACCCCCCCTTTCTCATCACCCCACGAGAGCCCCCGCCTGAAACTGTCCCCCTCCCCTGGCTGCACAACATTTGCCACCCCCCACCCCACCCGGACAGTCCAGCCTCAAAAAAAAGTTTTGCACAACTCCTTCAGTGTTTATTAACAACTGAAATTGTCTTTAGGCCGCTTTTTCGACATCATGTCAGGAAAAGTTAGAGGTCAAGGTGATGTGGCCATAGCTGTAGCATCCTCTGGGATAGCAGCTACGTTAATGCCTGGTGGAAAAACTACACATTCTCGATTCAAGATACCCATCCAAGTGGAAGTCATTGTTTGGGATGAATGTCTAATGATTAGGAGAGAAAGCTTTGAAGCAGTGGACAGAGCTCTTCGTGATGTCTACAGCAACACTAAGCCTTTTGGCGGCATTCTTTGATGTGGTGAAAATGGGAAATGATGCTGTTGTTGAAAGTGCCTGCATCAATAAACCCTACTTGTGGAGACTTTTCACCAAGTTTCAATTGCACACAAATATGCGATTGACAGAGGGAGAAGGCAACTATTCTCAATTTTTGTTGAAGGTTGGAGAAGACAAGATTTTAAAGAATGAAGACGATGACATTGAAATCCCACAAGACATGCTTCTATCAGCAGAAACACTAGAGGATTGTATTGATTTCATCTATCCCACATTTGACAATCCTGCAGAATTATTCTCCAACAATTGTATCTTGGTTCCTCACAATGCTACCATGAGAAGCATCAATTCTACATGCATCAGATGCTTCCCTGGAATCATTAAGGGGTACTTTTCTTTCAATGCTGTCACTGAGGGAACTCATGATACTCACTTCTCAATGGGATTCCTCGATTCACTCGAGCTCTCTGGATTACCACCACACAAATTGGAGATGATAAAAGGATCTCCAATCATATTAATGAGGAACTTGGAGCAGACAAAGCTATGCAATGGAACGGGGATGATTGTGGAGGAGCTATACAATAATCTGATTGTTGCAAGAATCAACATGGGAGCCTTCAAAGATAACATTGTTCTCATTCCAAGGATAGCACTCATTTTGACAGAAGGTGAAGACATTCCCCTTCAGCGGACCCAATTCCCCATTCAATCAAGTTTAGCCATGACGATCCATAAAGCACAAGGAGAAACAATGCAGAAGGTGCTGATCTACCTCGACAAACCGGTATTTCAGCATGGACAACTATAAGTGGCTCTTAGCCAGGGAAAGATGAAGGGAAATGTCAAAGTTTTCCTGAAGGATGGAACACCGACCAAGAATGCTGTCATTAAAAGCGTGCTTCATTGAATGATGACTTCTGAGATAAATGTGAACTTAATAATTCTCATCTTTAACATTTAAATTGCTGGGGTTTTTGTGTGTTGTGTCCTAAAACAATGAGCTTTTTCAAAGCTGAGCTGCAGGAAAGTGCATACAATGTTTATGAAAGAACTGCAGATGCTGGTTTAAATCAAAGATAGACACAAAATGCTGGTGTAACTCAGGCAGCATCTCTGGAGAGAAGGATTGGGTGACGTTTCGGGTTGAGACGCTTCTTCAGATTCCTAAGGGTCTCGACCCGAAACGTCACCCATTTCTTCTCTCCAGAGATGCTGCCTGTCCCGATGAGTTACTCCAGCAGCCTGTGCATACATTGTTGCCAGGTTAGCCAAGTGATAGAGTTTCATAAAGTGAAATTGGTTACAACTTGAAAATACAACACACCTAAGGTCCTTCCTGGGGTGATGCAGTGCAATGGATTATTCCAACCAGGTTTTATCCACCATGGTCTAGAAAATGTTGGACATAGATCTGACTTCAGCATGTTACCTGTATACAACTAGTTCCCTTTATCAAGAGTCAAGAGTGTTTTATTGTTATATGTCCCAGATAGAACAATGACATTCTTACTAGCAGCAGCACAACAGAATTAGTAAAAACATGGTAACTGTGAACAATATAATAAACAAGAGAGAAATAAAAGTTCAGTGTGAATATATACACATACTCACAAATACACATATATATAGATCATATATATATATATATATATATATATATATATATATATATACACACACACAAGCACGCACACACGCACACATATGTACACACAAAAATCAAACAATAATAGTGCAATAATAATAATAATACTATGTAGTTCAGAGCTTATTTGGAGGTTATAATGTTTAATAGCCGAATGGCTGTCGGGAAGTAGCTATTGTGGGGAGGCCAGAGCCAGTGATGGACTGGGCAGTGTTCACAACCTTTTGCAGTCTTCTTCGTTCCTGGGCATACAAGTTGCCGAACCAGGTCATGATGCAGCCAGTCAATATGCTCTCTATTGTACACCTGTAAGGTCCTATGTAGGTTGATAATTCAGTTTTGCTGACTACTTTTGTGAACATTCAGTTGTACACTAACAATGGAGAAAGTATACACTAAAGGAGAAATTATACACTATACACTGGAAGAGGACTTTGATGTTTTATTTCTCAGTTTGTTCCTCCTTTCTCACTCTGTACATTAAAAATGCATTTTTGTTTACTAATGGTGCTGTTTCCAAATATGCTGTCTCTATGAAGCAATTGTGATTTTAGGAACATGCAGTAACAACAATAGGAGGGTGGATTCAAGTGCACTCTCGTACAGCTGTTGATTCAGATTTATGTCCTGTAGACATTGTACACCGAAGGAACTGCAAATATTGGATTACCAAATACTGATCCATAAAGTGAAGTTGATTACAACTTGGAAATACAGCACACCGTTAACCTGCAATTTGGAAGTGAGAAGGTGAAATCAGATGTGTTGGTATTACAGCTGAGCAAAGGGAACTACCGAGTCATGAGGGAAGAGATGGCAAAGATTGACTGGAAAGGGCCTTTAGTAGGAATGACGGTAGAGCAGCAATGGAATGATTTTCCGTGGATAATTCGGAAGGTGCACGATCATTTCATTCCAAAGAGGAAGAAAGATTCCAGGGGGAGAATAAGATGACCATGTGTGACAAGGGAGGTCAAGGACAACATAAAAACAAAATATAACATTGCAAAGATTAGTTGGAAGCCAGTGGATTGGGATGTTTTTAAAGAACAACAAAAGGTAACTATAAGGACAATATGGAGAGAAAAGATGAAGTACGAATGTAAGCTAGCCAATAATATAAAAGAGGTTAGCAAGAGTTTTTACGGAAATATAAGAGTAAAAAATGAGGCAAGAGTGGAGTTGGGCTGCTTGAGAATGATGCAGGAGAAGTGATAATGGGTAATCAAGAAATGGGAGAGAAATTGAATATCTTTTTTGCATCATTCTTCACTGTGGAGGATACCAGCAGTGTTCCTGTAATCCTAGTGAGTCAGGGGGTGGTGGTTAGTGGAGTGGCGATTACTAACGAGAAGGTGCTAGGAAAACTGAAATGTCTGAGGGTGGATAAGTCACCTGGACCAGATGGTCTGCACCCCAGGGCTCTGAAGGAAGTAGCCTCTGAGATTGTGGAGGCATTAGTTGTGATATTTCAAGAATCACTAGAGTTCGGAGTGGTTCCTTAAGATTGGAAAATTGTGAATATCACCCCGCTGTACCAGAAGGAAGCAAAGCAGAGGAGCAGAAACTACATGCCGGTTTGCCTGACTTTGGTGGTTGGTAAGATTTTGGCATCAATTATAAAGGATGAGGTTACACAGTACTTGGAAGTTGACGATAAAATAGGCTGAAGTCAGCATGGTTTTGTGAAGGGAAGAACTTGCCTGATAAATCTTCTGGAGTTCTTTGAGGAAAATAGCAGGACAGACAGAGAGGCTGGAGATGTTTCAGAAAGGATGTGAAGAGGAACTTCTTTAGTCAGAGGATAGTTAATCTGTGGAAATCATTGCCACAGAGGGTTGTGGAGGCGAAGTTAGAGGATATATTTAAGGCAGAGATAGACAAATTCTTGATTAGAACGGGTGTCAAGGGTTATGGGGAGAAGGTAGGATAAAGGGATTCAGAGGCAGAGATTGGCTATGATTGAATGGTGGAATAGACTCGATGGGCCGAATGGCCCAATTCTCCTCCTATAACTTGGGAACGTGAACTTTTCTCTGCCCTTGCCCCTTTTTTCACTTTATTTTCCTTATACCTATTTCTTTCTTTCCCCTCCAGGAAGGCTGCCTCGGCAGATGCCCCCCGGAAGACTGCGGAGAGGCAGGAGCTGGGGCCTCGCGGGTTGGAGCGGAGCCTCGTGGGACAATGGCAACTGCAGCCGCGACACAGAGGCGTCAGGAGGGGATCTGGCGGCGATAGTGGAGAGGTCAGTGCGGCGGTTGATGTCGGCACCGACCGACGGTTGTGGAAGGACCATGTGTAAATTAGGACATCGCCTCTGAGGGGAAGAACAAATGAGTACCCGGTGGGGGGGGGGGTGGGGGTCAACCGTGAGGGAGAGGTAGGGGGGACGGAAGAACAAAGATGGATACTTTATAACTTTGTCAACACCCTTTATGTGGTGACTATTGCATGTATTGTTATCACATGTAACAATAAAGTATTCATCCATTCATTCATTCATTCATTCATTCATTCATTCATTCATTCATTCAGTCATTCATTCATTTATTCTCCTTCCACCTACATTTCATCCTCAGGATTCACATTTCATGCTTCTCCAATCCTTAGCTTTTCATCTCTGGTCTTTGTCCAATCATCTCCTAATCAAAATGCTTCTGAACTGTATCCACCCATCACTTTGTGTAGGAAGGAATTGCAGACGCCGGTTTAAACCGAAGATAGACGCAAAATGCTGGAGTAACTCAGCGGGACAAGCAGCATCCCTGGAGAAAAGGAATGGGTGATGTTTCAGGTCAAGACCCTTCTTCAGACTGATCGTCAGTGCGAAAAAGGCTCTTGACACGAAACATCACCTAATCCTTCTCTCCAAAGATTTTGCCTGTCCCGCTGAGTTACTCCAGCATTTTGTGTCTATCTTCATTTCCACCCATCATTTACTGGGCTTTGTTTCGCCCACACCCATCTTCCAGCATTTCCTCCCATTACCCCACCCCCCCCGCCCCCCCCCCCCCAGGCTCACATTACAATCAGTATGAAGAAGGGTCCCAAATAGACAGTTGAACAAGGAACAGCAGGTGCTGCTTTGGCAAAAATAGACACAATGTACTGGCGTATCTCAACGTGTCAGGCAACATCCCTGGACACATGGATAGGTGATGTTTCAGATTTGGATCCTTGAAGACGGGTCCCGGCACGAAACATCATATATCCATATTCTCCAGGGAACCGTTGCACTTTGTACCTTTTTATTTCCTGACTGAAAGGTCCCCTATCCATATTAACCATATATGCTGTCTGACCCACTGAGTTACCTCTCTCATAATTTCCAATGTACTTGAATGACTTGAAGCATTTCAGACCTTCACTATTCTCCATTTTTCATCATTTAGAAAACATTCTGCTCTATTCTTCCTAGATCCAAAGGGGATGATCAAACATTTACCATCATTGAACTCTATGTCTCAGTTTCTGCCAATTCACTGAACGTTCAACAGTTACTTGTATTTTAATGCTGTCATCTGCATTCAACCACATTGAAATATGTTGAATGAATGTTGACCTGGCCCAGCCTCTTGGAGGAACTGAATCGGAAACATCCTGCTATTTTTGAATAATTGGCTATCATAGGTACTCCTTGTTCCTTGTCACTTTGCCAATCTTTTGGTCAGGTCAATAAATTCCCTTCAATCCACTGAGTTTCAATTTAACTGCATAACCTGTTGTAAAGAGTATTCCAAAAAACAATATTTTAAAGTGGCTTCTAAAAGTCCATTGAACTAAGACATTTGGACACGTGGGCAGAGGAGAGGTTGATTGAATTTAATACAGAGAAATGTGAGGTGTTACATTTTGGAAAGTCAAACATGGATAAGTCCTACGTGTGAATGGGACGCAAGTGAAAGGTGGGGCTCTGGGGAGTGTTGTAAAGCCGAGGGATCTAGAAGTGCAGCTACATAGTTCCTTCAAAATGGCGTCACAGGTAGAGAGGGAGGTCAAAAAGTCTTTCAGCACATTTGCCTTCATCAGTCAGCGTATTTAGTATAGACATTGGGAGGTTATGCTGCAGTTATATGAGACATTGGTGAGGCCGCAATTAGAGTATTGTGTTCAGTTTTGGTCACCATGTTATAGGAAAGACGTTGTCAAGCTGGAAAAGAGCAGAGAAAAGTTACGAGGATGTTGCCAAAACCCGAGGTCCTGAGCTACAGGGAGGTTGTGCAGGCTAGGACTTTATTCTTGGTGCACAGGAAGATGAGGTGTGATCTTATAGAGGTGTACAAAATCATGAGAGGAATAGTTCAGGTAAATGCATCGATTCTCTTACCCAGAGTAGGGGAATCGAGAACCATAGGACATAGGATTAAAGTGAGGGTGGGAGAGAATTAATAGGAACCTGAGGGGTAACATTTTTACACAAAGAGTGGTGGGGGTATGGAATGTGCTCTGGAGGAGGTAGTGGAGGCAGGTGGTATTGTAACATTTAAGAGGCATTTAGATAAGTACATGGATAGGATGGGACGTGTTGGCTGGTGTGGGTAAGTTGGGCCGGAGGGCCTGTTTCCATGCTGTATGACTATCTATATTACTAAAAGTAAGGTCTTGACCACTTCCTGGTTTTCTGTTTCATGATTTTTGAAAAAAACGCTGCCACTTACGGCTGTGATTTTTGGCCATCTTACTCAGAATCCCCCTCCACTGGGCAGGACAAGGATTTTTCCCATCAATTAAAAATAAAAGAGTTATTAATGTTTTAAAAATATTGACATTATCTATGCTGCCCATGCTGGTGGGAAGGGGGAGCGATTATAAAACCCGAAAGTGTTGTACCTCACTCAGTCTCTGCAAGATGGGGGTTGGTGGCAGTTGCTTTGAAATGCTGCACTGCAAATGGCTGTTGGTGGTGGTAACTGCTTTGAAATGGTACACTCCAAATCGCTCTTTGGTGGTGAGGTGACTGCTTTGAAATGCTGCACTGCAAATGGCTGTTGGTGGTGGTAACTGCTTTGAAATGCTGCACTGCAAATGGCTGTTGGTGGAGGTGGTAACTGCTTTGAAATGGTGCACTACAAATCGCCCTTTGGTGGTGGTGGTAACTGCTTTGAAATGCTGCACTGCAAATGGCTGTTGGTGGTGGTAACTGCTTTGAAAAGCTGCACTGCAAATGGCTGTTTGTGGTGGTGGTAACGGCTTTGAAATGCTGCACTGCAAATGGCTGTTGGTCTAAACTTGACAACTTCCTGTTTGCACTGTATATTGATTTTAGATAAAAAATGACCACTTACGGCTGTGATTTTTGGACATCTTACTCAGTCCCCCTCCGCTCATCAGGTGCAGAGGATTATTTCCATCAATAAAAAATAAAAGTGTTATTAGTGTTTAAAAAAAGTTGATGCAATGGGACATGTGAGTACTAGTGTAGGATTCCCAAAAAGTTAATCTGCAAGTCAAATCGGTAGTAAAGAAGGCTATCATTTATTTCGAGAGGGCCTGTATACAAAAACAGGGATGTAATGCTGAGGTCTGCAAGGCACTGGTAATAGGTATGTTACAAAACTTACCTTGAGCAGCACTGCAGTTCTGCCGCTTCCCGTGTGCGTGACTTTGGCGCCTTTCAGGGGGGGGGGGGCGGGCTTAAAGTGCCGTTTTTCTGCAGACTGGGCAAATCGATCCATGTCGGGCGATTTCGTTGCGGAAGAAAAATCGCCAATATTCACTGGAATTTAGAAGAATGAGGGGGGATCTCATTGAATCGTATCAAATAGTGAAAGGCTTGGATAGAGTGGATGTGGAGAGGATGTTTCCACTAGTGGGAGAATCTCGGACTAGAGGTCATAGCCTCAGGATTAAAGGACGTTCTTATAGGAAGGAGATGAGGAGGAATTTCGTTAGTCAGAGGGTGGGAATCTGTAGACCTTTTTTTCACAGAAGGCTGTAGAAGCAAAGTCAGTGGATATATTTAAAGCCCCTGTCCCACTTTCCAGAGTTACTCACAAACTCTCCCGAGTTTTCCCCTTGATTCGAACTCAGAGAATTATGGTGATAGGCAGTCGTAGATACTCGGGGCTATTTTGTTTACTCATGAACGTTTTTCAACATGTTGAAAAAATGTCCCGACTTACCTGATGCCCCAAGTTCCTAAGGCCTGGCATTATGAGCTGCTACAAAACATCTACGGACTCCTATGGCCTCCTACAAGCTCGCTGTCGACATCCCCGGATATTCCCCGAGTTCAAATCTGGGAGAAAACTCGGGAGAGTTTGCGAGTAACTCAGGAAAGTGGAAAGGGGCTTAAGGCAGAGATAGATAGATTCTTGATTGGTATGGGTATCAGAAATTATGGGGAGAAGGCAGGATTGAGAGATAGACCCACCATGATCAGGAGGAGACTTGATGGGCTAAATGGCCTTTCTACTCCTATCACGTATCATCTTATGATCTGCACTCATCATCTACCACTGGGCTCAGAAAAAAGTTCACAACAACCTACATGGTATTTTATTAATAGAGCCCAGCTGAAAAAACGTCATGGGATTTTGGAGTCTTCTGTAACTCCAGGAGTGATTCCATCGATTACCTGTCTTACCTAATCATCTGTAGTAATAGCGAGGTGCAACTTCTGAAGGTTTATCAAAAAAGTCCGATCAGCCTTTAACTCGATCAACATGTGGTGGATAGAAACAGTTTAACTAGATACACGGCAAAATAAATAGATGGTGATTGGATGACACCTAAAGAGACACCCATTTTCCAGGAGCATTATAACGGGCCAACAACTGTTCGCTTCACACTGAAGTCATGAAAAATGTTTCTTCACTTCAATGTCTGTTTCCTGACAATTTACTGGCTCGTCCAGATGAGAACTGTAAGTAATTGGTGCAATGGTTTGTAAATGTTCTATTGACAATAAAATAATACTTTTGGAGAGTTGCCACTTCTACTAAGAAGCCATTTGTTGAAAAGTAACCTCCTCGAAATGAGGACACAAGAGAGGTGACTCTTGTCGAATTCACATGCAGGGTTTCCACCTGAAACAACACCTATTCTGAACCATACTTTCTCTCCACCTCACCCCAACATTTGCTGCTCTACCTGCAGAGTTCCACCAGCAGATTGTTAGTTGCCTAAAATGGGTGCAGAGGAATCTTCTTCCATATAAGACTTTGCAGTCTTATGGAACTCAGTGCGGGGTGGGAGACTGCAATCTTCACGTGGTCCACCCTGTTTTGACGAATGCAATCAACCTGGTGTGCACAATCAAGTAGAACAAGTTGTCCTACAACTTTAGGCTGTGCACACCATGCGTAAAAAGAAGAAGATCTCAGTGCAACGTTTAGTTTACTGGGATACTGATAAACTGTATTTAGTTGTGTTGTTGCATTTAATGTGCCTGCAAGTAAGAATCTCTTTGTTCCTCCTCCAGTATATATGGCAATTAAACACTCTTGCTGCTTGACTCGAGAAGCATGTATAAAGGGCCTGTCCCACTATACGAGTTTACCGAAGAGTTCTCCCGAGTTTAACTAAAAATCAAACTGGAAGTACGTGGAATGTACGTAGCGGGTACGTCAGTACTCGGGATGTCTCTTAGCGGCTCATAACGCTAATGGTAGGTACCCGAGAACCGCGGTAAACTCATGAAGTTTTTTCAACAGTGTGAAAAATGTCCAAGACAGCCACGAGTACCTACGAATGGCTATTACCGTAACTCTCCGAGTTCAAATCAGGAGAAACTCGGGAGAACTCTTGAATTAGCGCGTACAGTGGGACAGGCCCTTAAGGTTGTGTAAAGTGTCAGGTACATTGGAATAAAGCAACATTCTCGTGCTTCCTGAAGACACCAAGTCGTCTTTCCAGCATTAAGTTTTAATGCTGTTAAAAACAGAAAAGATACATTTAAGTCAGCCAGAATGTTCCCAAGAAGGAGCTTCTTGGGACGGAAATTCCTTGCCATTCCATTGCAGCTAAAGGAAAGTTGTAAATGTTAAGCCACCAGATGTGTGATTGACCACATGGACAAACACTCAGGAAGAACTAAGTTTGAATCAATTATTCAATTTAATTAATCATAATGAGGGGTGATCTTATCGAGGTGTACAGAATCATGGGAGGAATAGATCTGGTAAATACACAAAGTCCCTAACACAGTAGGAGAATCGAGAACCAGAGGACATAGGTTTAAAGTGACGGGGGAAAGGTTTAATAAGAATCTGAGGGGTAGCTTTTTCACTCAATGGGTGGTGGGTGTATGGAACGAGTTGCTGGAGGTGGTAGTTGAGGTAGGTACTATCGCAATGTTGAAGAAACATTTAGACAGGTAGATGGATAGGACAGGTTTAGAGGGATACCAGACTAAGTGGGACCTGTTGGGTCCCAGTCACACGGCAGGCCTGGTCCCCCAACGCAATCCATTCCCCAACACAATATTCCATCACTCACCCGTTCCCCCAACACAATATTCCACCACTCACCATAGCCCCTTACTGCACAGGTGCAGCTCATTTCCCCTCATCCCCCAGCACTCTCTCCCCCTCCGCTTCATATGAGGGAGGGGAGGAGAGGAGGGGGCAGGAGAGGAGGGGGGAGGAGTGGAGGGGGGAGGGGAGGGGGGGTGTGTGGCAATGGTGTGTGGGGTGGGAGGGGAGGAAGGGAGTGTGTGCGTGTGTGTGCAGGGGTGTAGGAGGAGGGGGAGAGGGTAGTGTGGGGGAGGTGGAGGGGGTGTGTGTGGTTGGCAGGTTTTTGGGAGGGAAGGGAGGTGTGTATGTGGGTAGGAGGTGTGTGGGAGGGGGAGGAGGTGTGTGGAAGTGTTATGGAGGGAGGGGTTGTGGGGGGAGGGGTGGGGGCAATGGGGTTGTGGGAGGGAAGGGTGTGGGGGTTGTGAGGGGAAGGTGTGCGTGGGCGGGGGTTGTGGGGGGAAGGGTGTGGGGGAGGGGGATTGTGGGGGATGGGATTGTGGGGGAGGGGCGTGGGTGGGTGGGGGGATTGCGGGGGGTTAGTGCAGTGGAGGGGGATATGTGGGCGGGGATGTAGGGTGAGAACAGAGAAAAGATGGGGTAACAGCCATGGGGGAGGCGCTTATCACGGGGGGGAGGGTAAGAGCCAGTGAGGGGGACCAGAGGGGAAGGGGCTGGAGCTGCGGGGCGTGTGTTGGAGGTGTGTTTGGGTCTCACAGCAGGTGCTGGACACTCTCCACCACCAGGATCAGACTCCCCGCATTTCAGGCGGCAACATCGGAGACATCTCCGACTCGGGCCAGGCCGCTTCGGGCCGTTTCGGGCCGCTTCTGGCCGCTTCTAGTCCCTCCAAAAATTGTGACCAGTTGGAGACCTCTGCCGATTTCCCTCAGCTCCAGCAGGTGCGATGGCGCAGGAAGGGGCGGACCTTCCCGGGAAGTGACAGGAGAGACCAATCCGCGCGGCGTTGACTGGCAGGAGAGGAAATCGATTTGCACACGAGCGGCTTTTATGATTTTTTTTTAAAAAAGAAACAAAACTTGGTGCTCTTGCAGCACAGGAAAACCGTGAGTGAGCTGACGAAAAATCATAGCGCTATTTCGTACCATCTTTGCGCAAATAGTAAAACCGCGCAAACTGGAAGAGCACAAGATCAGAGTTTTAGTTATGAATAGATAAATGGGCTAAAAGCAGGCAGGTGGGATTAGTGTAGGATTAGGTGGGACTTGGGCCGAAAGGCCTAATTCAATGCTCTATAATCTGAGAATTTTTTGAATTTCTGAGAATTATTGTTTATGATAACTACAGTACTACATAGAATTGAATGCTATGGACCTAATGAGCACCAAACACAGGGTTGACTAAGTGACCTAAGTGACCTACTTTGTACTGTGTGACTCGGTAACACGAGTCTACGTGTACGGGAGAGTGGACGTGAGAAATGTTGCATCAGCATTGAATAATGGACCAGCTACATTATAATGGACCACCACCTACACTTGACACACCTGCCAGCATTTGGTCCATATCCCTTCAAGCATGTGCCTGTCGAACTGCTTCTTAAAATTTGGGATAGTCCCTGCCTTGATTATCTCTTCTGGCTTATTCCATACATTCACCACCCTCTGTGTGAAAAAGTCACCCCTCAAATTCCTATTAAACCTCTTCTTAATCCTCTTCTTAAGTATTGTTAGGAACTGCATCAAAAGCATCCTTCAGCAGTGCGTACCAGGTACTCACTGCTCTCCCATTGAAAAATCTTCCCCTCAAATACCCGTTAACCTACATCGATGCAATTTAGTTTTAATCACCTCAGATAAATAAGGACGTTTCTTGCAGTCTGCCCTGACTATAGAATCATAGAGTCATACAGTGTGGAAGCGGGCCTTTCGGCACAGTTTGCCCACACCGACCAACAATTATATGCCTCCAAAATGATCTCCTAACTTCTATACCCCTCGTAACTTTGTATACCTCAATTATGTCCCATCCTAATCTCCCCAGCTCCAGAGAAAACAGGCCTGGATTCTCCAGCCTCTCCTCATAACTAAAGTTACCATCCCAAGCAGCATCCTGGTAAAGGGCCTGTCTCACGGTGCGAGTACACCCACGAGTGACCCCACGTGAAAGACAAAAAACAGACTCGTGGTTGTGTACGAGATTTCAAGTTTATGATCAAGTGTTTAACCGAGTTCCCACGGGTATGTCATTTATGCGATGTTCCGAGTTCGTCTCACGAGTTACCAGGTTCCTCTCACGGGTACTCTTGAGTCAACCGTGTATGAAAGCCTGTTTTAAAAGTATCAAATAGAGGAGCTGGACAGAGTATATTATTCAATTTCAGAACTTAAAAAAACTAGGCATGATCTCGGCCCACACTCGCTGCCATTGTGCAGCAAGGAGGAGGTGGCGGCAAAGCAACAGTGTAAAAAGAAGACAACTCCATCCTGCGGCTTTGAGTTAAAAATAGAATTCAGCGCGGACGCGTCTATTGATGTGACCTACAAAGGGGAAATGCACACCGTCCAGTGCCAGAGCTAGGCTGGGATCATTCTCTGCTCTCATCTCTCTCTTTCTGTGTGTGCATTAGCAGGGGGAAGAGCGGTCTACCTCGCTGGGGCACAGGACCACTGTCGCCTGCCCCTTGCAGCCATCAACTTGTTTGTTCCTTTGGTGCACCTCATCTGCCCTGCTCCCATCCCAGCGCTGCCCCAGCTCTCTGCCCCATTCTCTTGAAAATGTTGCGTCCGCTGCTGTAACGAGGAGGGGTCCGGCTGGCTGGCTTGGTGGGTGGGTGGGTGATCAGGGAGGAGGAGTGGGTACAAACCACCGAATCCATTCTCAAACGTCGGGCAGAGCCGTGTAGAACTCACGTTTCTCTCTGCTTCAATAACGTGGGAATTCCCTCAGTATGGTCACTCAGCGGGCAGGCAGCATCTCTGGAGAGAAGGAATGGGTGACGGGAAGATGTTTCAAATTTAAATCATGGGCAAACCATCTTGCCACAGGCTGCTTTACATTATTTATTGTGTTGAGTTGTTTCTGAGGCTGGGACTTCTCTGAGGGTCACCACCTTATAGTGGAGACATATGCGTGTGCCTTAGATCCTGTAAGCTGGCCTCATGGCAGGAAGGTCGAGGGGGAGGTCCCTGACAAAGCGCGGCCCAAGAAGATAACCTCAGTGGAACTGGCTGAGGATGGTGTTTGGCCGGCGGCTGAGAAGGTGGAAGAAGGCTGCAGCAGGGAGAGATTCGCAACCGTGGTGGAGCCCATATCATTGGACCCGGGACTGTCAGTGAATGTTGTTCGAAAAGTGTTAACAATCTCTTTTGTTGGAGATGGTCATTGCCTGATAATAGAATTACAGAGTCAAACAGCACAGAACCATCCCTTCACATCCTTTTTACCCATCCGCACTAATTGCATTTTCTCAAATTAGGTCCTTATCCTTTCCCTGCCTTGTCTACTTAAATACTTTATGGAACACAGCGCGGAAACAGGGCCTTTAGCCCACCGGGTCTGTGCCGACCAACGACCCTTGCGCATTAACACCATCCTACCCACACTGGGGACAACCTTTACAAGCCAATTAACCTGCAAACCTGAACATCTTTGGAGTGTGGGAGGAAGCCGAAGATCTCGGAGAAAACCCACGCAGGTCACGGGGAGACATACACAAAAAGACGTTCACATCAAGATCCTTTTTATTTTGATGCTCGTTTTATGAGCTGATGAAACTGCAATGTTACAGTTCAATCACAATCACAGGAAGCACAGAACACATTGTGAGCTTTCCAAACCTTGCTGCAACAAACAATGTGAAATCAAGAGGGTAATACAGAGAGTGACAGTAGTAATTCCAATCAGAACAATCTAAATCAAGACAGGATCAGCCTCCACACAGGGACTTTCCCACAGTCTGTGTCTGCCCATCACCACCACCCCCGTGCCCCTGACGCTTTCTTGTCTACCTGTGTGAGGGGAGTCAGGTTAAAGAGGGCGAACTTGTCTTTTCTGGGCAGTCCCTGGGCTTCAGTCAAGGGTCAGTGTGTGGGGCAGTGCTCTGGAGTTACACCCTTTCGACATCCACGCTAAGGTGGTTCCCCGCTCCCCGTCCCTCTCTCAATGTGTGACGGAGAATGGCCGAGAATATCACTGATTTCGCATCCAATCCTGTAAAATATGAAGTTAAGATTGTCATATGCCACTTTAAAGTTGGAGCTTTACCATCTGAGATGGAGCACTAGGACGCAGCAGAAATTTGGAAACGTCATCCCATCACCCATTCCTTCTCTCCAGAGATGCTGCTTGTCCCGCTGAGATAAAGAGTTCCCACAGTAAACTCACGAATCACAAAGGTAATCACAAAAACCACTATGTTATTACAACGAGTTTAAATGTTTCAATTTTAAACCTGAACACAAAAATTTGACTCTTGTATTGACCATATCCTCCCTATACTTGTCCTCAATTCCCCAACATATCTGATAATATAACAGGCGATATCAGCATGTTATACCTGAATATGATAGATGCATTTATATAGGGCTGAATGATGAACACTCCTGATATATTGTTAGGAGTTATTTGCAACTATTTAAACTGTGGTGACGATAATGACATTGTACAGGTCACGACAGTCTCATTTACACCGAACCGGAATGAAATCACAGAGCTTTGAAATCTTCACGTAGTCACTCACGTGACTCCGAAGTAAATTAGTAAGGTTAAATGAGAACTTATCAGTTTGAAGTTTGATCTTGATTTTTTTGAGGAGTTACAATGAACGATTACATGAAGAATGCCGTCAGTCCGCTTGCGCGTCAATCTTCAGAAGCAGCGGTGTGAAATCACAGATAAGAGAGGTTGACCTGTAGATAGTAAGATTTGGAGAACTAGAACTACCAGTTGACCTGATAATATTAGGGTTAGGAGCGGTGGGCACATAATCGCTCATCGTAACTCCTCATAAACTCCTCATGAGGGGTGTGTAAAGATACAAAGTAGGTACATCCCTTTTATCTTATTTTACTTTTTTACATTTTCTGTCTTCTATTTTTCTCTTTCTTTTCCTTTGGTTTCCTTTTTTATTCTTTCTTGTGCTTTACACTTCCACTGGTTCTTCCTGATCACTCTCTCATGCACTTACTATCTTATCTAAATTTCTCTATTCTTCTTCTTCTTAAAGTTTAAAATAAGAAGTGGTACAGGAAATGTATTTCGTTATTTTTGGCTTATATCACTGTAATGTACATTACTTCTAATAAATAAAATTTAAAAAGATTAAAAATCAAGATCAAAATTCAAACTGGTAAGTTCTCATTTGATCTTACTATTTTACTTCGGCGTCACGTGAGTGACTACGTAAAGATTTCAAAGCTCTGTGATGTCACTCTGGTTCGAGTCCAGGCATTACTGAATGGATTGACCATGGATGAGTGAGAACAAATTAATGCATTCTGACATAACATAGTTAGGTAACAATACTGATGCTTTAATGTGAAACAAAATAATAGTAACCCTGCCCAACCTAGGGGGAAACTATAAAACAGAATCTAAAATGATACGTGCAAACACCCCCGGTCCGGCATTAGGTTTCATTATAAAACCTGTGGAAAATCCGTCATTGGCCCATCCTGCAGCCGCTAGGATGTTGCCGAGGGGGACGTCCATAGCCCTCGCTGCCGGTGTTGATGCAGCCTTGGTGGAGTGAGATTTGTAAGTGTCAGTATTCACTCCTGCACCCGCCAGTACCTCCTTTAACAATCTGGAGATGGTTTGCGCTGAAACCCTGTGGTGTGGTTTCTTGTGGCTGATCAGGACAGCTAACTCAGAGCCTCTGAGGCTCCGAGTGACTTTTATGTACTGGTGTAAGGGTGATACTACACATAATCGTGGATCCTTGGGGTATGCCAGGAATTCAAGCTTGGGCCCTGGGAACCCCTGCCTGTTCTGTTTGATTAAGTCATTTATTATGAAGGTTATGGTGTTTATATTGGTGGTCATGTTGTCCAGTCGTAGCTTGTGCAACGTCTGGACTCACTGCGCCGTTACCAGCGCCATTAGCATGACCACCTTGAGGGTGAGTCTGGCTAAGGATAAGGAGGTGGCTGGCGCCCACTGGCGAAGCAGTGTTAGCACCACGCTCACATCCCAAATGTCCGTATACCGTGGCCTGGGTGGTATTGAGTTGTATATTCCCTTCATGAACCTGGTGATTATGGGGTGTGTTCCTACCGGATGGTGCCCCGTTCCCAGCACTAAATATGAAGATAGTGCACTCCTGGCACTGTTGATGGCACTGTAGCCTAATTTATGGTCATAGTATTAATTTGATAAGAACTCCAGAACATCCGTGATGCATACTGTATCATATGATATGTTGGAGACATGACAGTACATCTCCCATTTCTTGATGTGAGGGACATACTGCCTTTGTGTACTGTCTATCCAGGCCGCTGTTATGACATCCACTGTCCGGTCAGCCAGTCTGAGTCCCAGGTATGGTCTCCTCAGAATCTGCAAATCAATAAATTGATTTGGTCATGTAGTGGGTGGTTGCCCCCCGTTACTGGGTGTACCAGCAGATCCCTGCTTTTGGGGACAGCCATGAGAGGCTGTGTCATTATTCCCAGGACTAGTGGGAACCAAGATTGCATAAGGCAGTCTGGCACTACCAAAATGCATGTGGCATTGTCTTGCTTTATTTTTACCAAGCATCGGCTGATGAGGCAAAGTGGGGGGAAAGCGTACAAGAAAATTTGTCCCCAATGCAGTGTGAATGCATCTACTGCTACTGCCCCTGGGTCTGGCTCCCATGACACATATTTGGGTAACTGGTGATTCAATCTGGATGCAAACCAGTCAATATCCGGCATGCCATATCGGGCGACATTGTCGGTAAACACGTCATGATTCAACATCCATTCTGTGTTATCATTGAATTTCCGTGATCTAGTGTCCGCCACCATAGTGTATCTAACTAGTAGGTAGATTGCCATGACCCAAATGTTCCTTGCAATGCACCAATGCCAAAGAAGGTTTGCCAATTTGTCACAAGATACAGACTTTATTCCACCCATGTGATTGACCTACACCACTGCCATGGTGTTGTCAATCTGTAGTTGAACATGCACATGATGCATATTGTTGTAATAAGCCTTTAGTCCATAGAGTGCTCCCAAAAACTCAAAGTAGTTAATACCATGTTGTTGAAGAATTAAATACTACTGCACATTCCATCTACCTCCGCAGCTGGAGATGGTATATGTTAGTCCCCAGCCCAGGTCACTTGCATCGGTTTATAAGATTACCGATGGTGTATCAATTAGAATTTTCGTAAAGCAGTGTTGTCTATTTGTTGCCCACCAATGTAATTCAGCAATGACCTCTGGTAGCAATTGCATCGGTCTTCCAAATTGGCGTGCGTGGGATTTGAGAGCCTGTTCCTTTGCACATTGTAAATTGCCAATTACATTTGTTGCTTGTCTGATTGTTGGCTGCTGTTTAACAATTAGCTTCTTGCAGGTTTCCATTAACTCTGATTGTTTACCACTTGGCAGTGTCACCGACATTTGAATTGAGTTAATTGTGAACCCCAGGTAATCAATTACCTCGATTGGAGTCAATTTTGACTTAACTGGATGGATTAGGAATCCCAACCTCTCAAACATGAGTTTGGTGCTGAAACAGATGATTCAGCTGATCCCTTGGTGTCCCCAATTATTAGAATGTCATCCAAATAAGCCATCACCATGTGATTCTGAGCTCGTAGTAGCCCCAGAACTGGTTTTAGTAATTTTGTAAATAGTTTGTGAGCTGAAGTCAGCCCATTAGGCAATGCTTTGAGTTGCCACAGTTGCCCCATCTAGTTAAATTTCAAATATCTCCTGTGCTCCCTGTAAATGGATACTGCGTAGTATGCATCTTTTAGATCTATGCATGCCATATAACATCCTTTGGAAACCACTTGGAGGGCTGTGCCAAAGTTATCCATTTTAAAATGTTTATACTGCACATGGGCATTGAGTTCCGTCAAGTCTAGGATGATACGACATCCTCCATCCCTTTTCCGCTTGGTGAATATGTTGGGTATAAATTGGTGTGATTCCTGGTGCGACCCTTTTGTCTGTAAAGCCTGAATTTCAGCTTGTACCTGGAATCTTTCCTGTTGTGAGAACACATAATTGCGGTTTGATAAATTTTGTGTGGTGGTGATGAATCAAGTAGGAACTCAATTCTGAAACCTTGTATGCTGTGCAGTATGGGGTGTCTGCTGTGATCCAGTTCCATTCATTCAAGAAATGTCGCAATCTCCCCCCAACTTGTGAGTGAGTGATGTGCAAGGTGTTCCACAAGAAACTAGGTTCTCTTACCTTAGATATTACTGCTGGTGTGGTCCTGGCTTCCGTCCTCGTGGTTTGGGAAGGGAGGCGCATCCGAGCCATGGGCCAGCAAGGGCCTACCCTTAAAAATGACCTCGGTGCTTCCAGCTCGAGTCTTCCTCTTGTCCCGGAGCCCCTAGGCTGGTTTCGCCTGGTGTTAAAGGAGGCATAGGGATGTGCCCGGTATGATGAGCCCCTGGGTGTTGTTTGGGCTTGGCTCATGAGGCGAATGGTCTTGGCCTAATCATCCAGCTGGCGGACCTGCTTCGGAAAGTCTGCCCCAAATAGATAATTAGCTGGCTGGACGTTGCTGGCCTTGCATAGCACAGCAAATTTTGAATTGAGTGCCGGCAATATTGCGTTTTTACGCAGACAATTTATTTGAAAATGGGCGTTACAGAGAAGCCCCACAACACCCTGCTGTGTCTCCGTCAGCAGCCTCCATTTACAGACCTCGCAAAGGCCGTTATGCCTGAGGCCAATAATTTAAACATGTTGGGGAGTTTGACCTCCTGGGTTCTCACACCCGCTCCAATATGGCCCCAGATGGAGTGGTTGACAGCCGACACATTGAGGGTGGCAAAGTTGGCAGGTGTGTGATATCTGCTGGACATCTCCTCCATAGCCAGGTCTTTGAGCTGATGAGACGCCAGGTAATTTATCGTAGTGGCCAGCTCTTTGTCCAGGGGTGCTCCTGTTGGAGTTGGAATGGCAAATTTGAATGCCTGAAGAGGCACTTCGGCCCCATGCCCCCCGGAGTGTTCACCTGATGTGCCTCGCTGCTCTGAGTCAGGATAATACTCACTCTGTGTACTCCCCTCTCCAGAGAGGGAGACTTCTCTTGTGCTGGGTGTGATCCAGCCAGTGGAGAGCTTTACACCTGACTCTTGCTGATTTGACCTTATTCAAATACCTTCCTTCCACACATGGTTTATGTAGATTGGCTATTGCATGTTAGCCAATTAGAATGCTTCGCAATTATATAACCACCTAATTATAACATTCATAGAAAGAAAGAAACATAGAAAATAGGTGCAGTAGGAGGCCATTTGGTCCTTCGAGCCAGCACCGCCATTCATTGTGATCATGGCTGATCGTCCCCTATCAATAACCCGAGCCTGCCTTCTCCTCATATCCCTTGACTCAACTAGCCCCTAGAGCTCTATCTAACTCTCTCTTAAATCCATCCAGTGATTTGGCCTCCACTGCCCTCTGTGGCAGGGAATTTCATAAATTCACAACTCTCTGGGTGAAAAAGATTTTTCTCACCTCAGTCTAAAATGACCTCCCCTTTGTTCTAAGACTGTGGCCCCTGGTTCTGGACTCGCACAACATTGGGAACATTTTTCCTGCATCTAGCTTGTCCAGTCCTTTTATAATTTTATATGTTTCTACAAGATCCCTCCTTAGCCTTCTGAACTCCAGTGAATACAAGCCTAGTCTTTTCAATCTTTCCTCATATGACAGTCCAGCCATCCCAGGGATCAATCTCGTGAACCTACACTGCACTGCCCCAATCACAAGGATGCCCTTCCTCAAATTAGCAGACCAAATCTGTACACAATATTCCAGATGTGGTCTCACCAGAGCCCTAGACAACTGCAGAAGAGCCTCTTTGCTGAAATCCTCTTGTTATGAAGGCCAACATTCCATTAGCTTTCTTCATTGCCTGCTGTATCTGCACGCAAACTGTCAGTGACCATTATACAAGGACACCCAGGTCTCGCTGTACCTCCCCCTTACCTAACCTAACCCCATTGAGATAATAATCTGCCCCCTTGTTTTTGCCGCCAAAGTGGATAACCTCACATTTATCTATATTATACTGCATCTGCCACGCATCTGCCCACTCCCTCAACCTGTCCAGGTAACCCTGCAACCTCCTAACATCCTCTTCACAGTCCACACTGCCACCCAGCTTTGTGTCATCCGCAAACTTGCTAGTGTTGCTCCGAATTCCCTCTTCCAAATCATTAATATATATGGTAAACAGTTGTGGCCCCAACATAGAGCATTGCGGCACTCCACTCGCCACTGCCTGCCATTCTGCAAAGGACCCCTTCACTCCTACTCTTTGCTTCCGGTCTGCCAACCAATTTTCTATCCATGTCAACACCCTTCCCCCAATACCATGTTCTCTAATTTTAGTCACCAGTCTCCCGTGCAGGTCTTTATCAAAGGCTTTCTGAAAGTCTAGATACACTACATTCACTGGCACCCCTTCATCCATTTTACATCCTCAAAAAATTCCAGAAGAATTAGTCAAGCACGATTTCCCTTTCATAAATCCATTTTGAATTGAATTAATCCTTTTACTGCTATCCAAATGCCCCATTATTACCTCTTTAATAATTGACTCAAGCAACTTTCCCACCACCGAAGTCAGGCTAACTGGTCTGTAATTCCCCGTTTTCTCTCTCTCGCTCCTTTCTTGAAAAGTGGGGTAACATTAGCTATCCTTCAATCCACAGGAACTGATCCTGAATCTATTGAACATTGGAAAATGATCACCAATTGGTCCACTATTTCTAGAGCCACCTGCTGGAGGACCCTGGGATGCAGACCATCAGTCCCAGGGAATTTATCATCCTTCAGTCCCATTAGCCTACCCAATATTATTTCTCGTTTAATGAAAATTTCTTTCAATTCATCTACCCCCTTGGATCCTCTGTCCTCCAGTACATTTGGGAGATTGTTTGTGTCTTCCTTAGTGAAGACAGATACGAAATACCTATTCAACTCTTCTGCCATTTCCTTGTTGCCCTTAATAATTTCACCCATGTCTGCCTTCAAGGGACCCACATTTGACTTTGATACTCTTTTTGCATTCATAGTGTAAGAACTCGCCCTCTGCCTGACATTAGCTGTAGCAGTGTGAACGTGTAATGACCTGCTCACAAGATTATGACCTGAATAATAAAGATGCTTGTGTTTCAACCTGTGTGAGTTTGAGCTATTTACATGGTGTCAGAAATTCGGGTCTGCCCCGCGTCTGTATACCGTGATTTTTTTTTTTTGTTAAGTTTTTTTATTAGTTAGAAGCAATTACATAATTTTAAAAAAAGATATGTGTTCATTGTTGACATAATAAAAATCATTTTCTTCTTTGCAGATATACATAATCAGTATTATTTATGTTAATCCTTGCTTAATAATTGTGCTTCTATATTATTTTTCTTTTCCATTTTTTATCAAGGTAGAAAGTAGTGGAAAAAGATTAAACAAAAAATATATATATTTATATATAAAGTTGGGAAAGAATGGAGTATTCTACAGATTTTACATCTTTGGAGATATATCCGCATTTTATGAAATGTACTACTTCATCTATTCTTCGATTCTGGTTTCAGTCGGGTTATCGTGCCGAACCAGTTTGCCCCTTCAAATATTCAATAAATGGGGACCATATTTTTTTAAATAGTTTGTCCATTAAGACAGATCTTATTCTTTCCAAATATAGGGTCTCCGACATTTCTGTGGTCCACATTTTAATTGCGGGGGTTATAGAGTCTTTCCAAAATTGTAATATTAATTGCATACATAGGTTTATAACTTCTGCGTCAACATGCTAACCTCGTATCAGGCATTCGAGGGTAAATAATAATGAAAACACCTGTAAAAACCTGTTGGACAGCAAAATGAACCAACAGTGTAAATAACACATTATCTGCATTGAAAAAATAAAATACACAGTTGGTTGTTATTGCATTTAGTGTTGATTTATTTCAGGCTACATAATGGTTTCTATCCACATACATTCAGCAACATTAATTTATTCAATATCACATAATTTTTTATGTTGTTTCAAGAATTCACATTAGGCGAATTTCTGTAATCTTAACGGTCATAATACAGGATTACTTGTATGGGTGACAGATTGTGGTTTAAATTGTTCTGCTGTAACAAGATTATGACTACATTAATACAGAGAATTATGTAAAATTAATTTGTGGCTTTTGACTTGAAACATAAAGCCATTAAAATGTAAATTAAAGCATTTCTGGAAGCAGAGAATATCAGTAAATTAAGACAAATTTCAATAATGGTGCAGCAAGACGAAAGAATTCAAAGCTAAAGTGAAAATGTCAAAACTCTTTGCCTGTAACAGAAGACAATGTGTCTTGTCGTCGACCTGTGTGCTGGTGATCTTCTTTGTCATCTCTTGTGCACATTATATGGCTTTGACTTCATATTTGACCTCTACACATCCAACACGATTTCCACCACTCAAGAAAATAAATTCTATTTGGTATATCCCACTTGGTATAGAGCTTGTGTAGGTATATGAATTGGGTGGCCGTATTAAAGGTCCCTGAAATGGAAAACTGCAGTTTAAAAATTAATTCATCTTTTACTTTGCCTTATCCGTGCAGAAGAACATACATTTCAACATATAATAAACCATCATTTATTTCCTAATATATCTTTGTCATCATTGATGATCTTACACAATTTGTAGAATACCAACATTTTGGCACTCCAAACACTAAAATAGTGTTTCATCAAATCAATAAAATACAGGTATTTTCATTATTATTTACCCTCGAATACCTGATACAAGGATAGCATGTTGACGCAGAAGTTGTAAACCTATGTAAACCATGTTAAATGAATTCACAGCAGTGGCGACGTGACATACTTTGCAGCGGCCTCTAAAGTCCGTCTGTCTTTTTCTTTTTGTCCCGTTGACTGTATAGTTTGTAGTGTTTTTGTGGGGGGTGGTGGAAACTTTTAAATCTCTTCCCTGGACCGGAGAACCAACCTTTTCCCTGTCGGGTCTCCGTTGTCGTTGGGGCCTAGCACTGTGGAGCGGCCTGCAGCCGGAATAACCTGGGAGACCCGGGCAGAGCTTTACATCACCAGGCACGGCCTTAATGGCCGCAGGACTTGCCATTGTCCACCGGGGGCTTTGACATCAGGGGAAGAATGGAGAGCAGGGGTGCCACAAGACTTTGCCTTCCATCACAGTGAGGAGGAGATTCACTGTGATGGATGTTTGTATGAACTGTGTTGGCTGTCTGTCTTGGTTCTTTTCTTGTTGAATGACTGCAGAAACCACATTTCGGAATGCATTAAACGGTATTGTATTGTATAGTATAGTTATTCATACTGTTCACCAAAAATAATATTTATCTTTACATTAACATACCATTTCTCTTGTGTTTTTGTTGTGTAGAGGATTGCGCCTAAAATATCTGAGAAATTTGGGCAAGATATATCTGTGTAGTAAAATTCAAGGCTCAAACTTACGCACTGCTTTCAGGGTCTTGGCAAGACTTGAAGGTAAACTAATCCCATCTGTCTGCACATGATCTATATCCCTAGTAGATCAAGTTGTTATGTTGGCCGGTCACAATTCCCTGCATTTGACCCTTCGCCTCAACCCTTCCGACCCATATATCTGTCCAGAAATGTTTTAAAAGTCATAATTGCATCCACTCTATAACCTCCTCTGACAGCTCATTCCAGTGATGGACTCTGCTGAGTGGAAAAGTTGCCCCTGAGGTTCTTCTTAAATTTCTTCTCTCTTACTTTAAGACTATGCCTTCTAGTTTTCGTATCATCAAACATAAAACGGAGTCCATGGCCTTCCTGGTCATGTAAACCTCGTTAAGGTCACCCCTCAGTCCCTTCCATTCCCAAGAAAACTTCTAGCTAATCCAGCCTCTCTCTATCACTCAAGCCCAAACGCCCAGATATCATCTTAGTGAATCTCTCTTGCACCTTTCCATCCTAATGACACCCTTCCTGAAGCCGAGCGTCCAGATCCGCATTCAGTACTCCAAACATTGTCTCCCCAACTACCAACAAACTGCATCATGATATGACAACTTCTGTACTCTGCAAGTGTGCCAGGAGGCTGCTTAATCACACTCTCTACCTGGCACGCCACTTCTGGGGAACTATGTGCATATTGGAGTCAGAGAGTCAGAGAGACATAGAGTGATACAATGTAGAAACAGGCCCTTAGGCCCAACTCGCCCACACCGGCCAACAATGTTCCACCTACACTAGTCCCACTTGCCTGCACCTGGTCCACACCCCCCCAAACCTGTCCCATCCATGTACCTGTCTAACTGTTTCTTAAACGATGGGATAGTCCCAGTCTCAACTACCTCCTCTGGCAGCTTGTTCCATACACCTTCCACCCTTTGTGTGAAAACGTTACCCCTTGGATTCCTATTAAAGCTTTTCACCTTGAACCTATGTCCTCTGGTCCTCGATTCCCCTACTCTGGGCAAGGGACTGTGCATCTACCTGATCTATTCCTCTCATGGTTTTGTATATCCATATAAGATCTCCCCTCATTTGAATGTCCAGGAGCGGAATAGACGGCAAAAATTTGTGGCCACTGCCCAGTCCATCACCAGCTCTGACCGCCCCACCATCAAAGGGATCTATCGAAGTCGCTGCCTCAAAAAGGCAGCCAACATCATCAAAGACCCACACCATCCTGACCACACACTCATTTCACCATTGCCATTGGGAAGAAGCTGCAGGAGCCTGAAAACTGTAACGTCCAGGCACTATATTCGTTTATTTATTGAGTATGTGTGCATCTGTGTGTATATATACACACTGAACTTTTTTTCTCCCGTTATGTACTATGTTTACATATTCTGCTGTGCTGCAGCAAGTAAAAATGTAATTGTCCTGTCTGTGACATCTATATAACTACAAATCTCATCTTGTTTGTGTGTGTCTGCCCACGATGTGTCAATCTGCTTTTCCTATCTGCTTCGAAATGCAAGGCCTTCCCATTTTCACATATCCTACTCACATTTTTCCCGTCGTGGCGATAAACATCCTCCCGTCGTATTCCCACCTATATTTCCGAAGCTATTAATTCTTTCCATTTAAAAACAGCCCCAAAAGCTCACCCATTTCGGGAAAAAAATCTGAGTGACGTCACCCTGAGAAGATTATGGAGATTCAGCATTTCGAAAGGATTCTCCTAAACTTCTACAGGTGAACGGTAGAGAGCATTCTGACTGGTTGCATCGTGGCCTGGTTTGGTAACTTAAACATCGAGGAGCAAAATTCTTCCCCACAGCCATCAGGCTATTAAACACTACAAATAATCTATGAACTGCAAAAGACTATATTAGTATTTTTTATTTGCACTGTATTTGTTGTTTATTGAACTTTTTCTTTTTTCCCCCATTATATACAATGTTTACATATTCACATATTCTGTTGTGCTGCAGCAAGTAAAAATGTAATTTTTCTGTATGGGACATATGACAATAAAACACTCTTGTCTCTTGACTCTGTTGACATTGTACTCGCAAGGCAGGACAGGACACTAAAAGAGGGAGGGGCACTCCAGCGCTCATGGTGAATTAGGAGCGGTGGCGGTTGCCTGTGTCCACAACCCGATTATCTGGTGGGGAGGGTGGTGCCGCGGGCCCCACCCAGAGGACTGGGACTGGGCTTGGGCTGGAGCCCAGCCTGGTGCTGGAGCTGGAGTGAGAGCCAAACACGGTCCCAGTGATCTGAGCTGACGGATGGAGTCTACAGCCAGGGCTGCTCCAAGTACGAGAACCAGGCCGACTTGCAGGCCCTGGCACCGCTCTACGACCTGGGTAGGAGGATGAGGGAAGTGAGGAGGAGGGAGATGGGGTGGGGATTGGGGTGGTAGAGGTAGATGGAGGGGATGTGGATGAGGGAGATAGATGCCCTGTCCCTCTCTACCCCCCTCCCTCTACCCCCTCCCTCTCTACCCCCCGCCCCTCTCTCTATTCCTGCCACCCCTCCATCTCTAGGGATTAAAGAGGGAGGGTGAAGTGAAAGGGGAGGGAGTACTGGGCGATGAGGAAAAATGGCTGCGCCTGCGCAGTTGGGGGCTCTGCATGAGTGGTCCAATATTGCATTGCGGGTACGCCTTGCATTGGTGGAATGTGTGAGTGGTGGAACCTTGCATTGGGGGAGCAGACCGAACATGTCTGCACTTGGTCTAGTCTGACAATAAAACACACTTGACTCTTGATTCTTGACTCTTGAGGTTATCAAGGGAATAAACCAACAGATTGTTCTACACTGACAGGAATGATCCATCATGTCCTTGTCCTGTTCCAACATAAAACAAACATAATTTCATCATGTAACAATAAATATCAAACTTACCTGGTCGAGAGTACAGTTTTGCGTTTTGCCCAACAGTATACAAAAATTCACGCTACAAGGGTAAATAGGCGGACAATCAATTCTGTGCCAAGTGTTTCCGTTAAATTTGCTGAATTGTAGAATAGCCTAAGAGAATTAAAAGTAGAAATGCAAGGGTAATTTCTGTGAAGTGAAAAGGATTGAAATTACAACGCAGCTTTGCGTCGTGTTCCAAGCATTGGCGATAAAATAACTAAATCCTTCAGATTCACTGGAGAGACAAGCGAAACACAGACAGTATCTTCTCGCAGGCCAACGCCCAATTTAGGCCATTGTTATACACAATCTGTTACACTGATACGTCTGACACAGACTTCCTTTGCTATTGTTGCTCTATCCCATGGGAAAATATTATACTACTACCTCTGCTAAATGACATGGAAAGTGGTCATATGGTCATACCTGGTCATAATGTCATCATTCAGGGTCTTACAAGACAGATCACTATCGGGGACAAGAAATTGATGGTACCGTTGGAGAAAAATTTGATAACAGTAAACTTGGTTGTGTTATGAAAAGACGAGACATTAAGAAGATTTATCGCAACCAAACATCCACCAAAACTACACCTCCATGCTGATTGGAAGGCACTGATGAAGGAGGGTCGATGGTTATTCAGAGGATGAGAATGGTCTGACATCACTAAGACCAGTACCTCATTGAAATAATGAAATGCTTGGATAGAGTGGATGTGGAGAGGATGTTTCCACTGCTATGAGAGTCAAGGTCTAGAGGTCATAGCGTCAGAATTAAAGAACGTTCCTTTAATGGGAGGGTAGACTATTATCTTAATGGTGGTGTATTAGGAAAAGGGGAGATGCAACGAGACCTGGGTGTCATGGTACACCAGTCATTGAAAGTAGGCATGCAAGTGCAGCAGGCAGTGAAGAAAGCAAATGGCATGTTAGCATTCATAGCGAAAGCATTTGAGTATAGGAGCAGGGAGGTTCTACTGCAGTTGTACAGGGTATTGGTGAGACCACACCTGGAGTATTGCGTACAGTTTTGGTCTCCAAATCTGAGAAAATACATTCTTGCCATAGAGGGAGTACAGAGTTGTTCACCGGACTGATTCCTGGGATGTCAGGACTTTCATATGAGGAAAGACTGGATAGACTTGGCTTGTACTCGCTAGAATTTAGAAGACTGAGGGGGGATCTTATAGAAACTTACAAAATTCTTAAGGGTTTGGATAGGCTAGATGCAGGAAGATTTTTCCCGATGTTGGGGAGGTCCAGAACAAGGGGTCACAGTCCAAGGATAAGGGGGAATTCCTTTAGGACCGAGGTGAGGAAAACATTTTTCACACAGAGAGTGGTGAGTCTCTGGAATTATCTGCCACAGAAGGTAGTTGAGGCTGTCCATTGGCCATATTTAAGAGGGAGTTAGATGTGGCCCTTGTGGCTAAAGGGATCAGGGGGTATGGGGAGAAGGCAGGTACAGGATACTGAGTTGGATGATCTGTCATGATCATATTGAATGGTGGTGCAGGCTCGAAGGGCTGAATGGCCTACTCCTGCACCTGTTTTCTATGTTTTTATGTTTCTAAGTCAATGGATATTTTTAAAGCAGAGACAGATAGATTCTTGACTATTATGGGTGCCAGGGGTTATAGGGAGGCAGGAGAATGGGGTTAGGAGGGAGAGATAGATCAGCCATGATTGAATGCCGGAGTAGACTTTATGGGCCGAATGGCCTAATTCCCCTCCCTTAACTTATGAGCCTTATGAGCTCTTCCCGCATGCCCAACCAATATCAGGGTTTTCAACTTATTATGTTGCTTCCTGTTTTACCAAAATAAGAATATCAAACCAAATACATTCAATAGCATTACAAATACTAATACATGTGATATAATCCTAATCTATGGGTGTACAATGTCATTCAGTCCCAGTTCCAGGCTCTTTCCCACAAAGTCTGTTTATTCAAAATGTCCTCTGCATCTCTACCATGCTTCTGAATAGTCATAGGCTCATAAGTGATAGGAGCAGAATTAGGCATCGATATGTTCCAGTAGGTGTAATAGAGGTTGTTATTTAATATAGTTTAATTACAGAAGTTCAGCTGTGTGTACATTACATTCTAACAATGATATGGCTGGAAATCCAAGTTTAAATTTCGACTGAAAATGAGAATTATTCAGGCAGCTCTCCATTGGTTCAATATGAACAATGAATGAATATGAACTTATGAACCATCAGCTGTTATAAGACAATCAGCACAAAATACACGGATATGAAATTAGATGACACGATACCCCAGTTTGACAGTGCCAAAGTAGAGATTCCAACTTCAAATTCCAAGGAGTCAATATCACCAACAACTTCTCCTGGACCACCCATATTGAAGCAACGACCAAGAATGCACACCAATGTCTCCACTTCCTGAGAATGCTTAGGAATTTCGGCATGTCCCCTACAACTCTCACCATCTTCTACAGATGCACCACAGAAAGCATTTTATCAGAATGCATCACAGCTTGGTTTGGGAACAGCTCCATCCAAGACTGCAAGATATTGTGGTGCATTGTGGACGCAGCCCAGACCATCACACATACCAGCTTCCATTCTATTGATGCTACTTATACCTCACACTGCCTCAGCAAGGTCAGCAGCATAATCTAGGATGGGTCGCACCCTGGCCACTCCCTCTCCTACCCTCTTCCATCATGCAAAAGCTAAGGAAGTGTGAAAACGCAACACCTCCAGATTCAGGGACAGTTTCTTCCCAGCTGTTATCAGGCAACTGAATAATCCTACCATAACCAGAGAGCAGTGCTGAACAACTATCTACCACATTGGTGACCCTCGGACTATGGACTTGATCGGACTTTGCTGTCTTTACCTTGCATTAAACGTTATTCCGTTATCATGTATCTATACACTGTAAATGGCTCGATCGTAATCACGTATTGTCTTTCTGCTGGCTTGATAGCAAGCTACAAAAGCTTTTCACTGTAGCTCGTTACACATGACAACAAACTAAACTGCAAAATGGAGAATGGATTGTATGAACACTCACTCACCGTCAGTCCCGTGATTGCACGACTCAATTCAGCAGTCCATTCAACGGTGGCATTTCCTGGTAATATAACTGGATCAGGTCTGACTATCATGAATGAAAAATGAAGCGGGTCTCCGGGTGCACCGCAGTCTTCAGAAGTAGAGGCATCAGACTAAAAGGAGAAAATGGATGAATTCTATAAATGGCAGAGCTAAATCTGTGCATAAGCAGACATCCTTCATTTCTTTTTCGTTAACAGTATGAGGAGCATAGATAAAGTAGACTGCAGTGAAGTTTTTCCCTTATTAGATGAGAGGACTCTTTCCCCTCAAGAGTTGTGAGTACGTGGAATGCCCTGCAGGAGGAAGCATTGGAAACAGAGTTACTGACGATATTTAAGTGTCCAGATAAACACAGGAATTGCTGGGGTGTAGAGGCTACAGTTCTAATGGTGGAAAATGTGCTTAGTATGAATAGGTGCCTCCAGATATGGTCTCACTTATGTCCTAGACCACTGCAGTAGGATTTCTTTACTTTATTACTCCAACAGCCTTGAAATATAGATTGACTCTCCATTCCATTTCACTATTAACTGCTGATCTTCTGAAGCATTAAAGCCCTGTCTCACGGTGCAAGTCCACCCACGAGTGACCTCAAGTGAAAGAAGAAAAAACAGACTCGTGGTTATGTACGAGATTTCAAGTTTATGTGCAAGTGTTTAACCGAGTTCCCACAGGTATGTCATTTCTGCGATGTTCCAAGTTCCTCTCCCGAGTTACCAAGCTCCTCTCCCGTTACTCTTGAGCCAACCGTGAATTAAGGTATGTTTTAATAACTGTTCTTTCACATCAGATTGTTGGGAGACGGAGCTCACAGTTCGCCTCCTGAGCTGCTTTGGTGCCCAGGTGTGAGTTGAGGTTGGGTGGGGGGCGTCATTAATCTGTCTGGGGTGACAAGGCTCTTGGGATAGGAGTGGTGTGCGAGGGAGGGTTAATTCTCTCCGATCTCTCTCAACCCCCGGACGAGACCAAAGGAAACCTCTCTTGCCACCGCGTACAAGCCTTTTGTATTTAACTTTGCTGCTGACGTGCACACACACGCTCTCTCCCTCTCTCTGCACTCTCTCACTCCAGCTCAGAGCCCAACCTCGCCATCCTATAGTGGTAACATTCACATTGGGTCCCCTCCATACCCACACCCCCCGTCTCCGACACACACCCCCCACAAGACAACAGGCAGCGTGAGAGACAGAGAGATGATAGGGTGTTGGTTTTGTATAAGGTTTTCTTTTTAAATTATTAGCCAAGCTCACATTTATTTATTTTAAACAAAGTTTGGAGCACTTGACAATACTTTTGTTTTCTCATTGTGCTCGTTTTCAGAAAGGGTTCAGACCGTGCCCCGCTTGTCTCGTTGCCCCCTTTGAACCAAGCCCTGCGAGAGGGAGAGTGGGAGTGAGGGAAGGTGTGAGTGAACAAGAGCGCCGAGGAGGAGAGGGAAATAACCATATAACCATATAACCATATACCAATTACAGCACGGAAACAGGCCTTCTCGGCCCTTCCAGTCCGTGCCGACCATTTACTTTCCTCTAGTCCCATCTACCTGCACTCAGACCATACCCCTCAATTCCCTTCCCTTCCATATTCCTATCCACTTTACTTTTAAATGTTAAAATCGATCCTGCCTCCACCACTTCTGCTGGAAGATAATTCCACACAGCCACCACTCTCTGAGTAAAGAAGTTCCCCTCATGTTACCCCTAAACTTCTGTCCCTTAATTCTCATGTCATGCCCTCTTGTTTGAATCTTTCCTACCCTCAATGGGAAAAGCTTATCCACGTCAACTCTGTCTATCCCTTTCATCATTTTAAGGACCTCAATCAAGTCCCCCCTTAACCTTCTGCGCTGCAAAGAATAAAGAATAAATAGGGAGGGGGGGGGGGGGGAAGGAGAAATAGGGAAGAAGTTAGTTGTTCAGATCAGAAACCTGTAGGCTGGGAGACATGATGGTGAAGAGCGCACCCAGTTCTTCTGAGGAGTGCATAAGAGACATCGATCAGAAGCAATGTTTCTCTAGAACTACAACTGAAACTGTGTCTGGAGTTGACAGGGGGCGATCAAACAGCACAATACCCCCCTATGTCATCCCATCACCAATTCCTTCTCTCCAGAGATGCTGCCTGCCCCCTAAGTTAAAGAGTGCCCATGGTAGACTCACGCATCACTAAGGTAAACTCATGGGCCACTACGTTATTACAACAAATTTAAATGTTTACATTTTTAACTTGAACAGTAAATTTGACTCGTGGAAAACCTCAAACATGTTTGAATTTTTTCACGAGTTAACAAGTTTCACGGGTACCTGCCATGAGTCGCCACGAGTCACTAAGTTGCTTGCGCGAGTTCCGACGTTCCCGCGTTCCCGCGTTAATTGTACGTGATTTCCGCGAGTGAAAACTCGGGGTCACTCGTGGGTCAACTCGCACTGTGAGTCAGGGCTTTTATACACTCTGCAACCGTTTCTTATTATCCACTTCTTTATTAATTTCGTCTGTACATCATTACCCTAAATACTGATGCAAAATTTTCCTGCTCAACATAGCAATTTCACCTTCCCCCATTCTCTTATGAGCCTCACTTGGATCTAGCTCATCCATTTTACATGATCTTTTTGTCTGATCTTTGATACTCTGGATTAATTTGCCCTTAGTTTGTTTTCTCCCTTTTTTTATTACCTTAATTTGGTACTTCTTTGATGGATTAAACCAATCTTGGGTCCTTGAAGTAGATAGAGATTAGTGTGATGGAGTCATAGGGTAGTGAAACTGATATTTCAACCCACCTCATCCCTGTTACCTATTTTCCTATCAAAGCTCATCCCATTTATTACCATTAAGCCTACAGCTGTGTAGTTTTGGAGTTACATTATTAGCAATAAAAGCTTTAAACAAAAATCTGATTGTCATTAATTGAACTAACGAGAATTTACATTCCCTTCATCCAGTTGAAGGTTTGAATTTAACACTCTGGTTTGTCCGTGCAAACTTAATTACCTGCTTAGTAACATTTCATCAAATTGCTCTAGCTATCTTCCTTGCATTATTCTGAAGCTGGGTCCCAGACACATGGGAGGCCTGGTCCCCCCCCCCCCCCCAGCAATATTCCACCACTAACTTGTTCCCCCAATGCAATCCGTTCCCCCAAAGCTATATTCCACCATTGGGGAGTCGGAATGTGGAGGAGAGGAGGGGGGAGGGGGAGGGGGTGTTTGGGGGTGTTGGGGGGTGTGTGAGGGAGCGGGGTGGGGGAGGGGGGGTGAGGGAGAGGGGTGGGGGAAGGGGGTGTGGAGGAGGTGGTCGTGTTTGGGTAAGGGGGTGTGGGGAAGGGGGGTGTGGGGGAGAGGGTGTGGGGGAGGGGGTGTGGGGATGGGGGATGTGAGGGAGGGGGTGTAGGGATGGGGAATATGGGGGAGGGGGAAACTTCAAAATCTTCATATCTTTTGTACTATTTATACAACCGGAACAAAACTCACTTGACTTGCAGCAGAGGAGAAAGGTGAGTAAGATAGTGGAAAATCATAGCGCTATGGGGGACTGCTTTTCCGAAAATTTAATTACAATGCAGACAGGAAGTGGTCAAGATGATAGTTTTAGTAATATATAGATATTTCATACATCATTAAGATTTCCTGATGTTTTCCATATATGGATCATAAAGACTTTGTGTCTTCAGGAAGCAAATAAATGTTGCTTTATTACTTTACAATTGGACAGTTACACTACCTTGTCATCTTAAACACTCACCCACTAAGCTTTAGCTCTGCAGAACAATAGGTTTCCGACCCGAAACATCACCCGTTCTTTTTCTCCAGAGATACCCCAAACCCGTTAGACTTACTCTAGGACCTTGTGCCTATCTTTGGTATAAAACAACATCTGCAGTTCCTTTCTACACAGGCTCATTGGACTTTAGAGATACAGCATGAAAACAGGCCCTTTGACCCACTGAGTCCGCAATTTGCATTTCTTTGCTTCAATTCACATGATTAATGTTGTATGTATGTTGTATGGTTATATATAGTTAGATTTCAAGATTGTTCAATTTTTTTTCCGTAACATTGTATGCACATTTTTAAATTGAAATAAAAGACAAAAACCGTGGTTTTCACTTAAAGGCTCCCCATCCTCCCCCAGTATCTTTGATGGAAGACTAATGGACCTTTTTGGATAAACGTAGAAAGGACTAGACAGAATGGATGTGGAGAGGATGTTTCCAGTTGTGGGAGAGTCCAGGTCCAGGCACAATGGAGTTGAGGAGGAATTTATTTCGCCAGAGGGTGGTGAATCTGTGAAATTCATTGCCACAGACGGCTGTAGAGGCCAAGTCATTGGGTATTTTTAAAGTGGAGATTAATATGTTCTGATTAGTAAAGGTGCAAAGTCAGGATGTTCACACAATGCGATGACCTGCAATTTACCTGCAAACCTGCACATCTTTGGAGTGTGGGAGAAAACCTGGAAAATAGCCCATGCTGTGTGACAGCATGAACGTACAAATTCCATACAGACAACACACATAGTCAGGATCAAACCCGTGTCCACAGGACTGTTTCTTCATCTGCTCTACCGCTGTGTCATTGTGCCATCCTTCTGTGACAGTAAATTGCTCAGCTCTCATTTTATCTCGTTACCTTTCAACAAATGGCTCCCTAATCTGAGAGACAAATTTGCAAACACTTTTGCTTCTTTCCAATAGAATACTTACACTCAATCAAATCAAATGCTTACCATTCTTAACTGGCCGAGCCAGCAAGTGACCAGGAAAATGACACTGAAGTGAATCGCCATCATTCTTTGACCTCAGAGAATGAAGAGATAAGTAGCAAAGCTTGGTTTGTCGGGCAGTTATATGGAGCTTGAGAATGGGTGTCAACGTCAATGTGACTAATCATTTGCGTTTCTTTGCTTCAATTCACATGATTAATGTTGTATGTATATATATAGTTAGATTTCAAGATTGTTCCAAATTTTTTTCCGTAACATTGTGTGCACATTTTTAAATTGAAATTAAAGACAAACACCATGGTTTTCACTTAAAGGCTCCCCATCCTCCCCTGTATCTTTGATGGAAGACTAATGGATCTTTTTGGATAAACGTAGAAAGGCCTAGACAGAATGGATGTGGAGAGGATGTTTCCATTTGTGGAAGAGTCCAGGTCCAGGCACAATGGAGTAGAGGAGGAATTTCTTTTGCCATAGGTTGGTGAATCTGTGGAATTCGTTGCCACAGATGGCTGCGGAGGCCAAGTCATTGGGTATTTTTGAAGTGGAGATTAATGTGCTCTGATTAGTAAAGGTGCCAAGTCAGGACATTCACACAATTTTTTTCGGATAGGCTATTTTAAACAAATACTGTCTGTTGGTTATGTGTTTTATTGTGAAACTGTGATATGTGATGAGTGAGGTGAGGGGCAAGAGGTTTAACTAACATCTAAGGTTAGTGAGGTGAGTGCATATTTTGGTCAGGGGAAATTGCATTGGTTAAAATTACAGTCAAGGGAAGGCCAATGAACTTATGGACTGCCAGAAGCCATTTGCAAATATTCTCCATTAAAACATGATAGGTAAAGTTGAAACTCTGTGGATCAAATGGAATTTATTGACCAGGCCAAAAGATTGGCTAAGTCGCAGGCAACAAAGGGAATAATAACCAGGCAGTCAAAATATCAGGATGTTTCCAGTTCAGTTATAGTCATGCTGATCTAGATGCACCATCTACATTAGCCCCACCTGCCCACATTTGACCCATCTATATTATTAAAAGTCTGATCATGACTGCTTTTGGCCCACTGTGGTGCAATTTCTGAGAGAACGCCGCCACCTTCAGCCGTCATTTTTGGCCACCTTGCTCAGAGACCCCCTCTGCCTTCCTGGACGAGAGGATTGTTCCTATCGATGAAAAATCAGACATATATTAATGTTTTTTTTATTCTCCATTTTCTTTGCTGCTCCTGCTGGCGGCAAAGGGACGGACTATACAACCCGGAAGAGTCATGCCTCACTCAGTCTCTGCCAGACCCAGGAAGCCAGTGGGTTATGGCTCTCCGAGCTGCAAATAACACTGAACGTATTGGTTGTAAAGTGTTTACAAATTTGTTTGTCTTGGCTTTAAAACAATGTTTTCAGAAAACGTATTGGTTAAAAAGTATTTGCAAATATGTTTCTCTTGGGTTTAAAAAAATGTTTTCAGAAAATGTATTCGTTGTGAAGAGTTTTCTCTTGGGTTCCAAAAAACTGTTTTCAGAAAATGTATTGGTTGTAAAGAGTTTGCAAATTTGTTTCTCTTGGGTGTTGAATTTTTTTTTACAGAGAATGTATTGGTTATAAAGTGTTTGCAAATTTGTTTGTCTTGGCTTTGAAAACTGTTTTCAGAAAACATATTGGTTCAAAGGTATATACAAATGTGTTTCTCTTGGCTGTTTAAAAAAATGTTTACAGAAAATGCATTGGTTGTAAAGAGTTTGCAAATTTGTTTCTCTTGGCTGTTAAAACATGTTTTCATAAAATGTATTGGTTGCAAAGTGCTGGCTAATTTGTTTCTCTTGGGTTTAAAAAAACGTTTTCAGAAAATGTATTGTTTGTAAAGTATTTGCAAATTTGTTTCTCTTGGCTGTTCAAAAAATGTTTTCAGAAAATGTATTGGTTTTAAAGAGTTTGCAATTTTGTTTCTCTTGGCTTAAAAAAAATGTTTTCAGTAAATGTAATGGTTGTAAAGTGTTTGCAAATTTGTTTGTCTTGGCTTTGAAACTGTTTTCAGAAAACGTATTGGTTCAAAGGTATACGCAAATGCGTTTCTCTTGGCTGTTTAAACAAAAGTTTACAGAAAATGCATTGGTTGTAAAGAGTTTGCAAATTTGTTTCTCTTGGCTGTTAAAAAATATGTTCATAAAATGTATTGGTTGTAAATTGCTGGCTAATTTGTTTCTCTTGGGTTTAAAAAAAACGTTTTCAGAAAATGTATTGTTTGTAAAGTTTTTGCAAATTTGTTTCTCTTGGCTGTTCAAAATTGTTTACAGAAAATGTATTGGTTGTAAAGAGTTTGCAAATTTGTTTCTCTTGGGTTTAAATAAAATGTTTTCAGAAGATGTATTTGTTGTAAAGAGTTTGCAAATTTGTTTCACCTTGGCTTTTAAAAAAATGTTTTCAGAAAATGTATTGGTTGTAAATAGTTTGCAAATGTGTTTCTCTTGGCTGTTTAAACATGTTTTCAGCAAATGTATTGGTTGTAAAGATTTTGCAAATTTGTTTCTCTTGGGTTTAAAAAATATTTTCAGAAAATGTATTTGTTGTAAATTATTTGCAAATTGGTTTCTCTTGGCCATTAAAAAAATGTTTACAGAAAATGTATTGGTTGAAAAGAGTTTGCAAATTTGTTTCTCTTTGCTGTTAAAAAATGTTTTCAGTAAATGTATTGGATGTAAAGAGTCTGCAAATTTGTTTCTCTTGAGTTTTAAAAAATGGTTTTCAGAAAATGCTTTGGTTGCAAAGTATTTGCAAATTTGTTTCTCTTGGCTGTTAACATGGTTGCAACAGTTTTCGGTAGGATAAAGCATGAATAAACTTTTTATTATAACATGGCTGTGTTTAATTGCAAAATTGGCACTCATTCCGTGACTTCGGCTTCGTGGCAAGATGGTGCCGATGATGTCATTTCCAGTTAGCGGCAAGATTGAATTGAGTGCGTCATTTCCGGTTCGTGACAAGATGGCGCTGACTGCAGAAGACACAGAGTGAAGACGTTGTTGAATAATTCAAGGGAGCTGACTGCTCTGCCTATGGTAAGTGGTTTGCTGGACATTATTTAAAGCATGTTTTTGCTTCAGCAGCAACCGCAACAGGAGGCTTTAAATATTTGAATCATTTGGTTTATACACTGTATGTTTACCACGTTCTGACGTTACTTGGCATTTTATTGATTAGGTTTTTTTTAAATGTGTTCAGAAAATGTATTGGTTGTAAAGAGTTTACAAATTTGTTTCTCTTGGGTTTTAAAATGGTTGCAACACTTTTCGGATGGATAAAGCGTGAATAAACATTTTATTAGAGCAGAACTGTGTTTAATTTCAAAATTGGTGCTCATTCTGTGATTTTTGCATGGTTGCATGATGGCGCCGATTACGTATTTTCCGGTTAGCGGCATGCTGGCGCTGAGTGCGTCATTTCCGTTTCGTCACAAGCAGCGAGTGCAGGCGCTGCGGAATAATTCATGAGCTTACTGCTCTGTCTATGGTGAGTGTGTTTGTTGGATGTTATTAAAAGCATGATTTTGCTTCAGCAGCAGCAGCAGCCTGTCCAGCAGGCTTTAAAGATTAATTTTACACACTGTATATTCAACACATTCTGAAGTTACTTGGCATTTTAGTATTGGGTGTGTGTGTGAATGAGTCTCTGTGTGTGTGAATGAGTCTGTGTGTGTGTGTGTGTGTGAATGTGTGTGTGTGTGTATGTGAATGAGTGTGTGAATGAGTCTGTGTGTGTGTGTGTGTGTGTGTTTGTGTGTGTGTGTGTGAATGAGTCTGTGTATGTGTGTATTAGTCTGTGTGTGTGTGTGTGAATGAGTGTATGTATGTGTGTGTGTGTGTGGGTGTGAATGAGTCTGTGTGTATGTGTGTGTGAATGAGTCTGTGTGTGTGTGCGTACATGTGTGTGTGTGTATGTGTGGGTGTGAGAATGAGTGTGTGTGTGTGTTTGTGTGAATGAGTCTGTGTGTGTGTGTGTGTGTGTGTGTGTGTGTGTGTGTGTGTGTGTGTGTGTGTGTGTGTGTGAATGAGTCTGTGTGTTTGTGAATGTGCGTGTGTGTGAATGTGTGTGTGAATAAGACTGTGTGTGTGGTAATGAGTCTGTGTGTGTGTATGTGTGTGAATGAGTGTATCTGTATGTGTGTAAATGAGTCTATGTGTGTGTGGGAATGCGTCTGTGTGTGAGTGTGAATGAGTCTGTGTGTGTGTGAGAATGAGCCTGTATGTGTGAATGAGTGTGTGTGTGTGTGTGTGTGTTTGTGTGAATGAGTGTGTGTGTGTGTGTGTGTTTGTGTGAATGGTCTGTGGGTGTGTGTGTGAATGAGTGTGTGTGTGTGTGTGTGTGTGTGTGAATGAGTCTGTGTGTGTGTGAATGTGTGTGAATGAGTCTGTGTGTATGTGTGTGAATGGGTCTGTGTCTGTGAGAATGAGTCTGTTTGTATATATGTGTGAATGAGTGTGTATGTGTGTGTATGTGTGTGCGAATGAGTCTGTGTGTGTGTGTATGAATGAGTTTGTGTGTGTGTGCGAACGAGTCTGTGTGTGTGTGAATGTGTCTGTGTGTGTATGTGTGTGTGTGAATGAGTCTGTGTGCATGTGTGTGTGTGGATGAATCTGTGTGTATGTGTGTATGTGTGTGTGTGTGAATGAGTCTGTGTGTGTGTGGGTATGTGTGTGTGTGAATGTGTTTGTGTGAATGAGTCTGTTTGTGTGTGTTTGTGTGTATGTGTGCATCTGTGTGGGAGTGCGAATGAGTATGTGTGTGTGTGTGCAAATGAGTCTGTGTGTGTGTGAATGAGTCTGTGTGTGTACGTATGTGTGTGAATGAGTCTGTGTGCATGTGTGTGTGTGTGAATGAATCTGTGTGTATGTGTGTATGTGAATGAGTCTGTGTGTGTGTGTGTGTGTGGGTATGTGCGTGTGTGAATGTGTTTGTGTGAATGAGTCCGTGTGTGTGTGTATGTGTGTGTGTGAGTGCATGTGAGTGTGAATGAGTCTGTGTGTGTGTGTTTGTGTGTATGTGTGCATCAGTGTGGGAGTGTGAATGCGTCTGTGTGTGAATGTGTGTGTGTGTGAATGAGTCTGTGTGTGTGTGAGTGCATGTGACTGTGAATGAGTCTGTGTGTGTGTGTTTGTGTGTATATGTGCATCTGTGTGGGAGTGTGAATGAGTATGTGTGTGAATGTGTGTGTGTGAGTGTGTGTGTGAGTGTGTGTGTGAGGTGGAGGGTGTATGTGATCAACAAATAACATATGTTTAATAGCCTGATGGCTGTCAGGATGAAGCTGGTCCTCAATGTAGATGTTACAGTTTTCAGTTTCCAAAAGTCGGACGTGAGTCCAGAAGTCGGGCATCAGTCAGTCCGCAAGCCGTCAGTCGGTCAGTCGGTCAGTCCAAAGGCCATGAGTTACTCCCAAGTCTAGAGTCTAAAGGTCATGAGCAAGTCGCTCACCGCCCCCACCACCCCCCCCCCCAACCACAGACACCCCCCACCTCGATGCCGCCCTCTGCCTGGCTATCGGATGCACCCCCTCCTATCCCCTACTGAAGCCACCCACATCCCCCACTGGAGGACACCCCCCCTTTCTCATGACCCCACGAGAGCCCCCCGCCTGAAACTGTCCCCCTCCCCTGGCTGCACGACATTTGCCACCCCCCACCCCACCCGGACAGTCCCGCCTCAAAAAAATGTTTTGCACAACTCCTTCAGTGTTTATTAACAACTGAAATTGTCTTTAGGCCGCTTTTTCGACATCATGTCAGGAAAAGTTAGAGGTCAAGGTGATGTGGCCATAGCTGTAGCATCCTCTGGGATAGCAGCTACGTTAATGCCTGGTGGAAAAACTACACATTCTCGATTCAAGATACCCATCCAAGTGGAAGTCATTGTTTGGGATGAATGTCCAATGATTAGGAGAGAAAGCTTTGAAGCAGTGGACAGAGCTCTTCGTGATGTCTGCAGCAACACTAAGCCTTTTGGCGGCATTCTTATCATTTGTTGTGGCGATTTTTGACAACTACTTGCTATGGTGAAAAGGGGAATTGAGGCTGATGTTGAAAATGCCTGCATCAAGAAACCCTACTTGTGGAGACTTTTCACCAAGTTTCAATTGCACACAAATATGCGATTGACAGAGGGAGAAGGTGACTATTCTCAATTTTTGTTGAAGGTTGGAGAAGACAAGATTTTAAAGAATGAAGACGATGACATTGAAATTCCACAAGACATGCTTCTATCAGCAGAAACACTGGAGGATTGTGTTGATTTCATCTATCCCACATTTGACAATCCTGCAGAATTATTCTCCAACAATTGTACCTTGGTTCCTCACAATGCTACCATGAGAAGCATCAATTCTACATGCATCAGATGCTTCCCTGGAATCATTAAGGGGTACTTTTCTTTCAATGCTGTCACTGAGGGAACTCATGATACTCACTTCTCAATGGGATTCCTCGATTCACTCGAGCTCTCTGGATTACCACCACACAAATTGGAGTTGATAAAAGAAACTCCAATCATATTAATGAGGAACTTGGAGCAGCCAAAGCTATGCAATGGAACGGGGATGATTGTGGAGGAGCTATACAATAATCTGATTGTTGCAAGAATCAACATGGGAGCCTTCAAAGATAACATTGTTCTCATTCCAAGGATAGCACTCATTTTGACAGAAGGTGAAGACATTCTCCTTCAGCGGACCCAATTCCCCATTCAATCAAGTTTAGCCATGACGATCCATAAAGCACAAGGAGAAACAATGCAGAAGGTGCTGATCTACCTCGACAAACCGGTATTTCAGCATGGACAACTATAAGTGGCTCTTAGCCAGGGAAAGATGAAGGGAAATGTCAAAGTTTTCCTGAAGGATGGAACACCGACCAAGAATGCTGTCATTAAAAGCGTGCTTCATTGAATGATGACTTCTGAGATAAATGTGAACTTAATAATTCTCATCTTTAACATTTAAATTGCTGGGGGTTTTGTGTGTTGTGTCCTAAAACAATGAGCTTTTTCAAAGCTGAGCTGCAGGAAAGTGCATACAATGTTTATGAAAGAACTGCAGATGCTGGTTTAAATCAAAGATAGACACAAAATGCTGGTGTAACTCAGGCAGCATCTCTGGAGAGAAGGATTGGGTGACGTTTCGGGTTGAGACGCTTCTTCAGATTCCTAAGGGTCTCGACCCGAAACGTCACCCATTTCTTCTCTCCAGAGATGCTGCCTGTCCCGTTGAGTTACTCCAGCAGCCTGTGCATACATTGTTGCCAGGTTAGCCAAGTGATAGAGTTTCATAAAGTGAAATTGGTTACAACTTGAAAATACAACACACCTAAGGTCCTTCCTGGGGTGATGCAGTGCAATGGATTATTCCAACCAGGTTTTATCCACCATGGTCTAGAAAATGTTGGACATAGATCTGACTTCAGCATGTTACCTGTATACAACTAGTTCCCTTTATCAAGAGTCAAGAGTGTTTTATTGTTATATGTCCCAGATAGAACAATGACATTCTTACTAGCAGCAGCACAACAGAATTAGTAAAAACATGGTAACTGTGAACAATATAATAAACAAGAGAGAAATAAAAGTTCAGTGTGAATATATACACATACTCACAAATACACATATATATAGATCATATATATATATATATATATATACACACACACACAAGCACGCACACACGCACACATATGTACACACAAAAATCAAACAATAATAGTGCAATAATAATAATAATACTATGTAGTTCAGAGCTTATTTGGAGGTTATAATGTTTAATAGCCGAATGGCTGTCGGGAAGTAGCTATTCCTGAACCAGGACGTTACAGTTTTCAAGCTTACACAAAGAGCTGGAGAAACTCAGCGGGTGCAGCAGCATCTGAGGAGCGAAGGAGATAGGCGACGTTGCACCCGCTGAGTTTCTCCAGCTTTTTGTGTAACCCTCGATTCTCCGGCATCTGCAGTTCCTTCTTTAACAGTTTTCAGGCTGCTGTTCTATCTTCCCGATGGCCGGGGCAAAATGGGTATGTGGCCACGGTGGTGTGGGCCTCTGATGATGCTGGCTGCCTTTTTGAGACACCGATTCCGATAAATTTGTTTGATGGTGGGGAGGCCAGAGCCAGTGATGGACTGGGCAGTGTTCACAACCTTTTGCAGTCTTCTTCGCTCCTGGGCATACAAGTTGCCGAACCAGGTCATGATGCAGCCAGTCAATATGCTCTCTATTGTACACCTGTAAGGTCCTATGTAGGTTGATAATTCAGTTTTGCTGACTACTTTTGTGAACATTCAGTTGTACACGAACAATGGAGAAAGTATACACTAATGGAGAAATTATACACTATACACTGGAAGAGGACTTTGATGTTCTATTTCTCAGTTTGTTCCTCCTTTCTCACTCTGTACATTAAAAATGCATTTTTGTTTACTAATGGTGCTGTTTCCAAATATGCTGTCTCTATGAAGCAATTGTGATTTTAGGAACATGCAGTAACATCAATAGGAGGGTGGATTCAAGTGCACTCTCGTACAGCTGTTGATTCAGATTTATGTCCTGTAGACATTGTACACCGAAGGAACTGCAAATATTGGATTACCAAATACTGATCCATAAAGTGAAGTTGATTACAACTTGGAAATACAGCAGACCATTAACCTGCAATTTGGAAGTGAGAAGGTGAAATCAGATGTGTTGGTATTACAGCTGAGCAAAGGGAACTACTGAGAAAATGACTGAGACCCTAAGACTTTTGCCTTCCACCACAGTGAGGACGTGTTTGGTGAACTCACTGTGGTGGATGTTAATTTTGTGTTTATTGTATGGTATTGTATTGTTGTTTTTTTATATATGTATGACTGCAGGCACGAAATTTCGTTCAGACCGAAAGGTCTGAATGACAATAAAGGTATTCAATTCAATTCAATTCAATTCAATTCAATGTGCGAAGAGATGGCAAAGATTGACTGGAAAGGGCCTTTAGTAGGAATGACGGTAGAGCAGCAATGGAATGATTTTCTGTGGATAATTCGGAAGGTGCACCATCATTTCATTCCAAAGAGGAAGAAAGATTCCAGGGGGAGAATAAGATGACCATGTGTGACAAGGGAGGTCAAGGACAACATAAAAACAAAAGAGAAGGCAGATAACATTGCAAAGATTAGTTGGAATCCAGTGGATTGGGATGTTTTTGAAGAACAACAAAAGGTAACTAAAAGGACAAAGATGAAGTACGAATGCAAGCTAGCCAATAATATAAAAGAGGTTAGCAAGAGTTTTTACGGAAATATAAGAGTAAAAAATGAGGCAAGAGTGGAGTTGGGCCGCTTGAGAATGATGCAGGAGAAGTGATAATGGGAAATCAAGAAATGGGAGAGGAATTGAATATCTTTTTTGCATCATTCTTCACAGTGGAGGACACCAGCAGTGTGCCTGTAATCCTAGAGAGTCAGGGGGTGGTCGTTAGTGGAGTGGCGATTACTAATGAGAAGGTGCTAGGAAAACGGAAATGTCTGAGGGTGGATAAGTCACCTGGACCAGATGGTCTGCACCGCAGGGCTCTGAAGGAAGTAGCCTCTGAGATTGTGGAGGCATTAGTTGTGATATTTCAAGAATCACTAGAGTTCGGATTGGTTCCTTAAGATTGGAAAATTGTGAATATCACCCTGCTGTGCCAGAAGGAAGCAAAGCAGAAGAGCAGAAACTATAGGCCGGTTTGCCTGACTTTGGTGGTTGGTATGATTTTGGCGTCAATTATCAAGGATGAGGTTACACAGTACTTGGAAGTTGACGATAAAATAGGCTGAAGTCAGCATGGTTTTGTGAAGGGAAGAACTTGTCTGATAAATCTGCTGGAGTTCTTTGAGGAAAATAGCAGGACAGACAGAGGAGAGGCTGGAGATGTTTTAGAAAGGAGGAGAAGAGGAACTTCTTTAGTCAGAGGGTAGTTAATCTGTGGAACTCATTGCCACAGAGGGTTGTGGAGGTGAAGTTGGAGGATATATTTTAGGCAGAGATAGACAAATTCTTGATTAGAATGGGTGTCAAGGGTTATGGGGAGAAGGTAGGATAAAGGGATTCAGAGGCAGAGATTGGCTATGATTGAATGGTGGAATAGACTCGATGGGCCGAATGGCCTAATTCTCCTCCTATAACTTGGGAACGTGAACTTTTCTCTGCCCTTGCCCCTTTTTTCACTCTATTTTCCTTATACCTATTTCTTTCTTTCCCCTCCCTCCAGGAAGGCTGCCTTGGCAGATGCCTCCCGGAAGACTGCGGAGAGGCTGGAGCTGGGGCCTCGCGGGTTGGAGTGGAGCCTCGTGGGACAACGGCAATCGCAGCCGCGACACAGAGGCGTCAGGAGGGGACCTGGCGGCGATAGTGGAGAGGTCAATGCAGCGGTTGATGTCGGTGCCGACCGACGGTTGTGGATGGACCACGTGGAAGTGAGGACATCGCTGCTGAGGGGAAGAACAAATGAGTATCCGGTGTAGGGGGGGGAGGGTTCAACCGTGAGGGAGAGGTAGCGGGGACGGAAGAACAAAGATGGATACTTTATAACTTTATCAACACCTTTTATGTGGCGACTATTGCATGTATTGTTATCACATGTAACAATAAAGTATTCATCCATTCATTCATTCATTCATTCATTCATTCATTCATTCATTTATTCTCCTTCCACCTACATTTCATCCTCAGGATTCACATTTCATGCTTCTTCAATCCTTAGCTTTTCATCTCTGGCCTTTGTCCAATCATCTCCTAATCAAAATGCTTCTCAACTGTATCCACCCATCACTTGTGTAGGAAGGAATTGCAGACGCCGGTTTAAACCGAAGATAGACGCAAAATGCTGGAGTAACTCAGCGGGACAAGCAGCATTCCTGGAGAAAAGGAATGGGTGACGTTTCAGGTCAAGACCCTTCTTCAGACTGATCGTCAGTACGAAAAAGGCTCTTGACACGAAACATCACCTGATCCTTCTCTCCAAAGATTTTGCCTGTCCCGCTGAGTTACTCCAGCATTTTGTGTCTATCTTCATATCCACCCATCATTTGCTGGGTTTTGTTTCGCCCACACCCATCTTCCAGCATTTCCTCCCATTACCCCCCCCCCCCCCCCCCCCCCCCACCCCCAGGCTCACATTACAATCAGTCTGAAGAAGGGTCCCAAATAGACAGTTGAACAAGGAACAGCAGGTGCTGCTTTGGCAAAAATAGACACAATGTACTGGCGTATTTCAACGTGTCAGGCAACATCCCTGGACACATGGATAGGTGATGTTTCAGATTTGGATCCTTGAAGACGGGTCCCGGCACGAAACATCATATATCCATATTCTCCAGGGAACCGTTGCACTTTGTACCTTTTTATTTCCTGACCAAAAGGTCCCCTATCCATATTCACCATATATGCTGTCTGACCCACTGATTTACCTCTCTCATAATTTCCAATGTACTTTAATGACTTGAAGCATTTCAGACCTTCACTATTCTCCATTTTTCATCATTTAGAAAACATTCTGCTCTATTCTTCCTAGATCCAAAGGGGATGATCAAACATTTACCATCATTGAACTCTATGTCTCAGTTTCTGCCAATTCACTGAATGTTCAACAGTTGCTTGTATTTTAATGCTGTCATCTGCATTCAACCACATTGAAATATGTTGAATGAATGTTGACCTGGCCCAGCCTCTTGGAGGAACTGAATCGGAAACATCCTGCTATTTTTGAATAATTGGCTATCATAGGTACTCCTTGTTCCTTGTCACTTTTCCAATCTTTTGGTCAGGTCAATAAATTCCCTTCAATCCACTGAGTTTCAATTTAACTGCACAACCTGTTGTAAAGAGTATTCCAAAAAACAATATTTTAAAGTGGCTTCTAAAAGTCCATTGAACTAAGACATTTGGGCATGTGGGCAGAGGAGAGGTTGATTGAATTTAATACAGAGAAATGTGAGGTGTTACATTTTGGAAAGTCTAACATGAATAAGTCCTACGTGTGAATGGGACGCAAGTGAAAGGTAGGGCTCTGGGGAGTGTTGTAAAGCCGAGGGATCTAGAAGTGCAGGTACATAGTTCCTTCAAAATGGCGTCACAGGTAGAGAGGGAGGTCAAAATGTCTTTCAGCACATTTGCCTTCATCAGTCAGAGTATTTAGTATAGACATTGGGAGGTCATGCTGCAGTTATATGAGACATTGGTGAGGCCGCATTTAGATAAGTACATGGATAGGATGGGACGTGTTGGCTGGTGTGGGTAAGTTGGGCCAAAGGGCCCGTTTCCATGCTGTATGACTATCTATATTCCTAAAAGTAAGGTCTTGACCACTTCCTGGTATTCTGTTTCATGATTTTTGAAAAAAACGCTGCCACTTACGGCTGTGATTTTTGGCCATCCTACTCAGAGCCCCCCTCCACTGGGCAGGATGAGGATTTTTCCCATCAATTAAAAATAAAAGAGTTATTAATGTTTTAAAAATATTTACATTATCTATGCTGCCCATGCTGGTGGGAAAGGGGAGCGATATAAAACCCGAAAGTGTTGCACCTCGCTCAGTCTCTGCAAGATGGAGGTTGGTGGAGGTTGCTTTGAAATGCTGCACTGCAAATGGCTGTTGGTGGTGGTAACTGCTTTGAAATGGTGCACTACAAATCGCCCTTTGGTGGTGGTGGTAACTGCTTTGAAATGCTGCACTACAAATGGCTGTTGGTGGTGGTAACTGCTTTGAAAAGCTGCACTGCAAATGGCTGTTGTTGGAGGTGGTAACTGCTTTGAAATGCTGCACTGCAAATGGCTGTTGGTGGTGGTAACTGCTTTGAAATGCTGCACTGCAAATGGCTGTTGGTGGTGGTAACTGCTTTGAAATGCTGCACTGCAAATGGCTGTTGGTGGTGGTAACTGCTTTGAAATGGTGCACTGCAAATCGCTGTTGGTGGTGGTGGTAACGGCTTTGAAATGCTGCACTGCAAATGGCTGTTGGTTTAAACTTGACAACTTCCTGTTTGCACTGCATATTGATTTTAGATAAAACATGACCACTTACGGCTGTGATTTTTGGACATCTTACTCAGTCCCCATCCGCTCATCAGGTGCAGAGGATTATTTCCATCAATGAAAAATAAAAGTGTTATTAGTGTTTTAAAAAAGTTGATGCAATGGGACCTGTGAGTACTAGTGTAGGATTCCCAAAAAGTTAATCGGCAAGTCAAATCGGTAGTAAAGAAGGCAAAGGCAATGCTATCATTTATTTCGAGAGGGCCTGTATACAAAAACAGGGATGTAATGCTGAGGCTCTGCAAGGTACTGGTAATAGGTATGTTATAAAACTTACCTTGAACAGCGCTGCAGTTCTGCCGCTCCCTGTGTGCGTGACTTTGGCGCCTTTCGTGGGGGGGGGGGGCTTAAAGTGCCGTTTCTCTGCAGACTGGGCAAATCGATCCATGTCGGGCGATTTCGTTGCGGAAGAAAAATCGCTCCGACATTTCATTAATGAAGGTATTTTTAAATTACGCTAGATCATTTACTATCTAGAGTAATTTAAAAATCACCTTCAAAAGCCATGAGCGCCGACAACAGGAAGGATTTTGCGTAGGGGAGAAAAAAAGGTACACAGTTTATTTTTATATTAAAAGTTGGTTTTTATGGAGCCTTTAATAATATTTTCATGTTGTGAAATAGTGTCCAAAAAAAATGTATGAACCAACAGCATTTTTCCTCCCGACTTCACCGCAAACCACAACGTTTAAATCCACTGCATTCCACTAAAACCCACTCGTTAGTTGATTTAAATGGCCATTAATTTACAGGCATTAAACACTAAATTCCTTCCATTTGGCCCAGAAATTCATGAAAATGAGATTTAAAAATTATGTTATATTGTAGATTATTGTGTGAATGTTATTTGGACAATTGGGCAATTTAAAAAAAGTTTATCTTTTCTTAAGAAAAGGCTAGATGTTTAGATCTACTCATTGAATTTTGTAATTAGCTACAATTAGATAACAAACTAATTATATGCTTTAATTTCAGGTCATCCAAGTAAGATTGCTTCATATTTGTTTCAGAATGCTTCAATCTATAATAACTGAAAATTTCATTGAGTTCTCCTAATTTTTAAGAAAGTTATGGGCTTTTAACGGTTCTAGATCACAGCTTTTGAGTTAACTCAATTGAAAGGCAATAGGGAACAAGATGCTAATTTCCGAGTATGAAAATGGTCATAACTTTCTTAATACTGAAGATATGAATGTGAATTAGGTGTCAAATTAAACTTCTTTTTATGCTTTATCTGATGGGATAAATTGCAGACTTGATTTTTAAAATCTCAAAATGTTGTAACATTGCTACAGGTAAGGCCGCATTTGAAATATTGTGAGCAATCTAAGCACCATATCTGAGGAATAATGAGTCTGAAGAGAGTCCAGAAGTGGTTTACAAGAATGATCCCTGGAATTAGTAGGCTAACCAATAATGAGCGTTTGTCAGCACTGGGCCAATATTCACTGGAATTTAGAAGAATGAGGGGGGATCTCATTGAATCGTATCAAGTAGTGAAAGGCTTGGATAGAGTGGATGTGGAGAGGATGTTTCCACTGGTGGGAGAATCTCAGACTAGAGGTCATAGCCTCAGGATTAAAGGACATTCTTATAGGAAGGAGATGAGGAGGAATTTTGTTAGTCAGAGGGTGGGAATCTGTAGACCTTTTTTCACAGAAGGCTGTAGAAGCAAAGTCAGTGGATATATTTAAAGCCCCTGTCCCACTTTCCAGAGTTACTCACAAACTCTCCCGAGTTTTCCCCTTGATTCGAACTCAGAGAATTACGGTGATAGGCAGTCGTAGATACTCGGGGCTATTTTTTTTACTCATGAACATTTCTCCACGTTGAAAAAATGTTCCGACTTACCTGATGCCCCAAGTTCCTAAGGTTGGCATTACGAGCTGCTACGAAACATCTACGGACTCCTACGGCCTCCTACAAGCTCGCTGTCGACATCCCCGGACATTCCCCGAGTTCGAATCAGGGAGAAAACTCGGGAGAGTTTGCGAGTAACTCAGGAAAGTGGAAAGGGGCTTAAGGCAGAGATAGATAGATTCTTGATTGGTATGGGTATCAGAAATTATGGGGAGAAGGCAGGATTGAGAGATAGACCCACCATGATCAGGAGGAGACTTGATGGGCTAAATGGCCTTTCTACTCCTATCACGTATCATCTTATGATCTGCACTCATCATCTACCACTGGGCTCAGAAAAAAGTTCACAACAACCTACATGGTATTTTTTTAATAGAGCCCAGCTGAAAAAACGTCATGGGATTTTGGAGTCTTCTGTAACTCCAGGAGTGATTCCATCGATTACCTGTCTTACCTAATCATCTGTAGTGATAGCGAGGTGCAACTTCTGAAGGTTTATCAAAAAAGTCCGATCAGCCTTTAACTCGATCAACATGTGGTGGATAGAAACAGTTTAACTAGATACACGGCAAAATAAATAGATGGTGATTGGATGACACCTAAAGAGACACCCATTTTCCAGGAGCATTATAACGGGCCAACAACTGTTCGCTTCACACTGAAGTCATGAAAAATGTTTCTTCACTTCAATGTCTGTTTCCTGACAATTTACTGGCTCGTCCAGATGAGAACTGTAAGTAATTGGTGCAATGGTTTGTAAATGTTCTATTGACAATAAAATAATACTTTTGGAGAGTTGCCACTTCTACTAAGAAGCCATTTGTTGAAAAGTAACCTCCTCGAAATGAGGACACAAGAGAGGTGACTCTTGTCGAATTCACATGCAGGGTTTCCACCTGAAACAACACCTATTCTGAACCATACTTTCTCTCCACCTCACCCCAACATTTGCTGCTCTACCTGCAGAGTTCCACCAGCAGATTGTTAGTTGCCTAAAATGGGTGCAGAGGAATCTTCTTCCATATAAGACTTTGCAGTCTTATGGAACTCAGTGCGGGGTGGGAGACTGCAATCTTCACGTGGTCCACCCTGTTTCGACGAATGCAATCAACCTGGTGTGCACAATCAAGTAGAACAAGTTGTCCTACAACTTTAGGCTGTGCACACCATGCGTAAAAAGAAGAAGATCTCAGTGCAACGTTTAGTTTACTGGGATACTGATAAACTGTATTTAGTTGTGTTGTTGCATTTAATGTGCCTGCAAGTAAGAATCTCTTTGTTCCTCCTCCAGTATATATGGCAATTAAACACTCTTGCTGCTTGACTCGAGAAGCATGTATAAAGGGCCTGTCCCACTATACGAGTTTACCGAAGAGTTCTCCCGAGTTTAACTAAAAATCAAACTGGAAGTACGTGGAATGTACGTAGCGGGTACGTCAGTACTCGGGATGTCTCTTAGCGGCTCATAACGCTAATGGTAGGTACCCGAGAACCGCGGTAAACTCATGAAGTTTTTTCAACAGTGTGAAAAATGTCCAAGAGAGCCACGAGTACCTACGAATGGCTATTACTGTAATTCTCCGAGTTCAAATCAGGAGAAACTCGGGAGAACTCTTGAATTAGCGCGTACAGTGGGACAGGCCCTTAAGGTTGTGTAAAGTGTCAGGTACATTGGAATAAAGCAACATTCTCGTGCTTCCTGAAGACACCAAGTCGTCTTTCCAGCATTAAGTTTTAATGCTGTTAAAAACAGAAAAGATACATTTAAGTCAGCCAGAATGTTCCCAAGAAGGAGCTTCTTGGGACGGAAATTCCTTGCCATTCCATTGCAGCTAAAGGAAAGTTGTAAATGTTAAGCCACCAGATGTGTGATTGACCACATGGACAAACACTCAGGAAGAACTAAGTTTGAATCAATTATTCAATTTAATTAATCATAATGAGGGGTGATCTTATCGAGGTGTACAGAATCATGGGAGGAATAGATCTGGTAAATACACAAAGTCCCTAACACAGTAGGAGAATCGAGAACCAGAGGACATAGGTTTAAAGTGACGGGGGAAAGGTTTAATAAGAATCTGAGGGGTAGCTTTTTCACTCAATGGGTGGTGGGTGTATGGAACGAGTTGCTGGAGGTGGTAGTTGAGGTAGGTACTATCGCAATGTTGAAGAAACATTTAGACAGGTAGATGGATAGGACAGGTTTAGAGGGATACCAGACTAAGTGGGACCTGTTGGGTCCCAGTCACACGGGAGGCCTGGTCCCCCAACGCAATCCATTCCCCAACACAATATTCCACCACTCACCCGTTCCCCCAACACAATATTCCACCACTCACCATAGCCCCTTACTGCACAGGTGCAGCTCATTTCCCCTCATCCCCCAGCACTCTCTCCCCCTCCGCTTCATATGAGGGAGGGGAGGAGAGGAGGGGGCAGGAGAGGAGGGGGGAGGAGTGGAGGGGGGAGGGGAGGGGGGGTGTGTGGCAATGGTGTGTGGGGTGGGAGGGGAGGAAGGGAGTGTGTGCGTGTGTGTGCAGGGGTGTAGGAGGAGGGGGAGAGGGTAGTGTGGGGGAGGTGGAGGGGGTGTGTGTGGTTGGCAGGTTTTTGGGAGGGAAGGGAGGTGTGTATGTGGGTAGGAGGTGTGTGGGAGGGGGAGGAGGTGTGTGGAAGTGTTATGGAGGGAGGGGTTGTGGGGGGAGGGGTGGGGGCAATGGGGTTGTGGGAGGGAAGGGTGTGGAAGTTGTGAGGGGAAGGTGTGCGTGGGCGGGGGTTGTGGGGGGAAGGGTGTGGGGGAGGGGGATTGTGGGGGATGGGATTGTGGGGGAGGGGCGTGGGTGGGTGGGGGGATTGCGGGGGGTTAGTGCAGTGGAGGGGGATATGTGGGCGGGGATGTAGGGTGAGAACAGAGAAAAGATGGGGTAACAGCCATGGGGGAGGCGCTTATCACGGGGGGGAGGGTAAGAGCCAGTGAGGGGGACCAGAGGGGAAGGGGCTGGAGCTGCGGGGCGTGTGTTGGAGGTGTGTTTGGGTCTCACAGCAGGTGCTGGACACTCTCCACCGCCAGGATCAGACTCCCCGCATTTCAGGCGGCAACATCGGAGACATCTCCGACTCGGGCCAGGCCGCTTCGGGCTGTTTCGGGCCGCTTCTGGCCGCTTCTAGTCCCTCCAAAAATTGTGACCAGTTGGAGACCTCTGCCGATTTCCCTCAGCTCCAGCAGGTGCGATGGCGCAGGAAGGGGCGGACCTTCCCGGGAAGTGACAGGAGAGACCAATCCGCGCGGCGTTGACTGGCAGGAGAGGAGATCGATTTGCACACGAGCGGCTTTTATGATTTTTTTTTAAAAAAGAAACAAAACTTGGTGCTCTTGCAGCACAGGAAAACCGTGAGTGAGCTGACGAAAAATCATAGCGCTATTTCGTACCATCTTTGCGCAAATAGTAAAACCGCGCAAACTGGAAGAGCACAAGATCAGAGTTTTAGTTATGAATAGATAAATGGGCTAAAAGCAGGCAGGTGGGATTAGTGTAGGATTAGGTGGGACTTGGGCCGAAAGGCCTAATTCAATGCTCTATAATCTGAGAATTTTTAGAATTTCTGAGAATTATTGTTTATGATAACTACAGTACTACATAGAATTGAATGCTATGGACCTAATGAGCACCAAACACAGGGTTGACTAAGTGACCTAAGTGACCTACTTTGTACTGTGTGACTCGGTAACACGAGTCTACGTGTGCGGGACAGTGGACTTGAGAAATGTTGCATCAGCATTGAATAATGGACCAGCTTTGCGCAACTGAATGGCCCAACTCAGCTGTGCTTATGGCATTAGTCATACAGTCATACAACACTGAAGCAGGCCAATTGGCCCGCAATGTCCATGCCAATTAACAGGCACCCACTATACTAATCCCATCTTCCAGCACCAAGTCTACAGGTTTCTATACCCGGCCAATTCTTGTCCAGACTTGCAGTCGTAGACTCAAGTGTGGAAACAGGCCCTCAGCCCAACTTACCCTCACCGGCCAAAATGCACCACCTACACTTGACACAGCTGCCAGCATTTGGTCCATATCCCTTCAAGCATGTGCCTATCGAACTGCTTCTTAAAATTTGGGATAGTCCCTGCCTTGATTATCTCTTCTGGCTTATTCCATACATTCACCACCCTCTGTGTGAAAAAGTCACCCCTCAAATTCCTATTAAACCTCTTCTTAATCCTCTTCTTAAGTATTGTTAGGAACTGCATCAAAAGCATCCTTCAGCAGTGCGTACCAGGTACTCACTGCTCTCCCATTGAAAAATCTTCCCCTCAAATACCCGTTAACCTACATCGATGCAATTTAGTTTTAATCACTCAGATAAATAAGGACGTTTCTTGCAGTCTGCCCTGACTATAGAATCATAGAGTCATACAGTGTGGAAGCGGGCCTTTCGGCACAGTTTGCCCACACCGACCAACAATTATATGCCTCCAAAATGATCTCCTAACTTCTATACCCCTCGTAACTTTGTATACCTCAATTATGTCCCATCCTAATCTCCCCAGCTCCAGAGAAAACAGGCCTGGATTCTCCAGCCTCTCCTCATAACTAAAGTTACCATCCCAAGCAGCATCCTGGTAAAGGGCCTGTCTCACGGTGCGAGTACACCCACGAGTGACCCCACGTGAAAGACAAAAAACAGACTCGTGGTTGTGTACGAGATTTCAAGTTTATGATCAAGTGTTTAACCGAGTTCCCACGGGTATGTCATTTATGCGATGTTCCGAGTTCGTCTCACGAGTTACCAGGTTCCTCTCACGGGTACTCTTGAGTCAACCGTGTATGAAAGCCTGTTTTAAAAGTATCAAATAGAGGAGCTGGACAGAGTATATTATTCAATTTCAGAACTTAAAAAAACTAGGCATGATCTCGGCCCACACTCGCTGCCATTGTGCAGCAAGGAGGAGGTGGCGGCAAAGCAACAGTGTAAAAAGAAGACAACTCCATCCTGCGGCTTTGAGTTAAAAATAGAATTCAGCGCGGACGCGTCTATTGATGTGACCTACAAAGGGGAAATGCACACCGTCCAGTGCCAGAGCTCGGCTGGGATCATTCTCTGCTCTCATCTCTCTCTTTCTGTGTGTGCATTAGCAGGGGGAAGAGCGGTCTACCTCGCTGGGGCACAGGACCACTGTCGCCTGCCCCTTGCAGCCATCAACTTGTTTGTTCCTTTGGTGCGCCTCATCTGCCCTGCTCCCATCTCAGTGCTGCCCCAGCTCTCTGCCCCATTCTCTTGAAAATGTTGCGTCCGCTGCTGTAACGAGGAGGGGTCCGGCTGGCTGGCTTGGTGGGTGGGTGGGTGATCAGGGAGGAGGAGTGGGTACAAACCACCGAATCCATTCTCAAACGTCGGGCAGAGCCGTGTAGAACTCACGTTTCTTTCTGCTTCAATAACGTGGGAATTCCCTCAGTATGGTCACTCAGCGGGCAGGCAGCATCTCTGGAGAGAAGGAATGGGTGACGGGAAGATGTTTCAAATTTAAATCATGGGCAAACCATCTTGCCACAGGCTGCTTTACATTATTTATTGTGTTGAGTTGTTTGTGAGGCTGGGACTTCTCTGAGGGTCACCACCTTATAGTGGAGACATATGCGTGTGCCTTAGATCCTGTAAGCTGGCCTCATGGCAGGAAGGTGGAGGGGGAGGTCCCTGACAAAGCGCGGCCCAAGAAGATAACCTCAGTGGAACTGGCTGAGGATGGTGTTTGGCCGGCGGCTGAGAAGGTGGAAGAAGGCTGCAGCAGGGAGAGATTCGCAACCGTGGTGGAGCCCATATCATTGGACCCGGGACTGTCAGTGAATGTTGTTCGAAAAGTGTTAACAATCTCTTTTGTTGGAGATGGTCATTGCCTGATAATAGAATTACAGAGTCAAACAGCACAGAACCATCCCTTCACATCCTTTTTACCCATCCGCACTAATTGCATTTTCTCAAATTAGGTCCTTATCATTTCCCTGCCTTGTCTACTTAAATACTTTATGGAACACAGCGCGGAAACAGGGCCTTTGGCCCACCGGGTCTGTGCCGACCAATGACCCTTGCGCATTAACACCATCCTACCCACACTGGGGACAACCTTTACAAGCCAATTAACCTGCAAACCTGAACATCTTTGGAGTGTGGGAGGAAGCCGAAGATCTCGGAGAAAACCCACGCAGGTCACGGGGAGACATACACAAAAAGACGTTCACATCAAGATCCTTTTTATTTTGATGCTCGTTTTATGAGCTGATGAAACTGCAATGTTACAGTTCAATCACAATCACAGGAAGCACAGAACACAATGTGAGCTTTCCAAACCTTGCTGCAACAAACAATGTGAAATCAAGAGGGTAATACAGAGAGTGACAGTAGTAATTCCAATCAGAACAATCTAAATCAAGACAGGATCAGCCTCCACACAGGGACTTTCCCACAGTCTGTGTCTGCCCATCACCACCACCCCCGTGCCCCTGACGCTTTCTTGTCCACCTGTGTGAGGGGAGTCAGGTTAAAGAGGGCGGACTTGTCTGTTCTGGGCAGTCCCTGGGCTTCAGTCAAGGGTCAGTGTGTGGGGCAGTGCTCTGGAGTTACACCCTTTCGACATCCACGCTAAGGTGGTTCCCCGCTCCCCGTCCCTCTCTCAATGTGTGACGGAGAATGGCCGAGAATATCACTGATTTCGCATCCAATCCTGTAAAATATGAAGTTAAGATTGTCATATGCCACTTTAAAGTTGGAGCTTTACCATCTGAGATGGAGCACTAGGACGCAGCAGAAATTTGGAAACGTCATCCCATCACCCATTCCTTCTCTCCAGAGATGCTGCTTGTCCCGCTGAGATAAAGAGTTCCCACGGTAAACTCACGAATCACAAAGGTAATCACAAAGGCCACTACGTTATTACAACGAGTTTAAATGTTTCAATTTTAAACCTGAACACAAAAATTTGACTCTTGTATTGACCATATCCTCCCTATACTTGTCCTCAATTCCCCAACATATCTGATAATATAACAGGCGATATCAGCATGTTATACCTGAATATGATAGATGCATTTATATAGGGCTGAATGATGAACACTCCTGATATATTGTTAGGAGTTATTTGCAACTATTTAAACTGTGGTGACGATAATGACATTGTACAGGTCACGACAGTCTCATTTACACCGAACCGGAATGAAATCACAGAGCTTTGAAATCTTCACGTAGTCACTCACGTGACTCCGAAGTAAATTAGTAAGATTAAATGAGAACTTATCAGTTTGAAGTTTGATCTTGATTTTTTTGAGGAGTTACAATGAACGATTACATGAAGAATGCCGTCAGTCCGCTTGCGCGTCAATCTTCAGAAGCAGCGGTGTGAAATCACAGATAAGAGAGGTTGACCTGTAGATAGTAAGATTTGGAGAACTAGAACTACCAGTTGACCTGATAATATGAGGGTTAGGAGCGGTGGGCACATAATCGCTCATCGTAACTCCTCATAAACTCCTCATGAGGGGTGTGTAAAGATACAAAGTAGGTACATCCCTTTTATCTTATTTTACTTTTTTATATTTTCTGTCTTCTATTTTTCTCTTTCTTTTCCTTTGGTTTCCTTTTTTATTCTTTCTTGTGTTTTACACTTCCACTGGTTCTTCCTGATCACTCTCTCATGCACTTACTATCTTATCTAAATTTCTCTATTCTTCTTCTTCTTAAAGTTTAAAATAAGAAGTGGTACAGGAAATGTATTTCGTTATTTTTGGCTTATATCACTGTAATGTACATTACTTCTAATAAATAAAATTTAAAAAGATTAAAAATCAAGATCAAAATTCAAACTGGTAAGTTCTCATTTGATCTTACTATTTTACTTCGGAGTCACGTGAGTGACTACGTAAAGATTTCAAAGCTCTGTGATGTCACTCTGGTTCGTCCATAGCCCTCGCTGCCGGTGTTGATGCAGCCTTGGTGGAGTGAGATTTGTAAGTGTCAGTATTCACTCCTGCACCCGCCAGTACCTCCTTTAACAATCTGGAGATGGTTTGCGCTGAAACCCTGTGGTGTGGTTTCTTGTGGCTGATCAGGACAGCTAACTCAGAGCCTCTGAGGCTCCGAGTGACTTTTATGTACTGGTGTAAGGGTGATACAACACATAATCGTGGATCCTTGTGGTATGCCAGGAATTCAAGCTTGGGCCCTGGTAACCCCTGCCTGTTCTGTTTGATTAAGTCATTTATTATGAAGGTTATGGTGTTTATATTGGTGGTCATGTTGTCCAGTCGTAGCTTGTGCAACGTCTGGACTCACTGCGCCGTTACCAGCGCCATTAGCATGACCACCTTGAGGGTGAGTCTGGCTAAGGATAAGGAGGTGGCTGGCGCCCACTGGCGAAGCAGTGTTAGCACCACGCTCACATCCCAAATGTCCGTATACCGTGGCCTGGGTGGTATTGAGTTGTATATTCCCTTCATGAACCTGGTGATTATGGGGTGTGTTCCTACCGGATGGTGCCCCGTTCCCAGCACTAAATATGAAGATAGTGCACTCCTGGCACTGTTGATGGCACTGTAGCCTAATTTATGGTCATAGTATTAATTTGATAGGAACCCCAGAACATCCGTGATGCATACTGTATCATATGATATGTTGGAGACATGACAGTACATCTCCCATTTCTTGATGTGAGGGACATACTGCCTTTGTGTACTGTCTATCCAGGCCGCTGTTATGACATCCACTGTCCGGTCAGCCAGTCCGAGTCCCAGGTATGGTCTCCTCAGAATCTGCAAATCAATAAATTGATTTGGTCATGTAGTGGGTGGTTGCCCCCCGTTACTGGGTGTACCAGCAGATCCCTGCTTTTGGGGACAGCCATGAGAGGCTGTGTCATTATTCCCAGGACTAGTGGGAACCAAGATTGCATAAGGCAGTCTGGCACTACCAAAATGCCTGTGGCATTGTCTTGCTTTATTTTTACCAAGCATCGGCTGATGAGGCAAAGTGGGGGGAAAGCGTACAAGAAAATTTGTCCCCAATGCAGTGTGAATGCATCTACTGCTACTGCCCCTGGGTCTGGCTCCCATGACACATATTTGGGTAACTGGTGATTCAATCTGGATGCAAACTAGTCAATATCCGGCATGCCATATCGGGCGACATTGTCGGTAAACACGTCATGATTCAACATCCATTCTGTGTTATCATTGAATTTCCGTGATCTAGTGTCCGCCACCATAGTGTATCTAACTAGTAGGTAGATTGCCGTGACCCAAATGTTCCTTGCAATGCACCAATGCCAAAGAAGGTTTGCCAATTTGTCACAAGATACAGATTTTATTCCACCCATGTGATTGACCTACACCACTGCCATGGTGTTGTCAATCTGTAGTTGAACATGCACATGATGCATATTGTTGTAATAAGCCTTTAGTCCATAGAGTGCTCCCAAAAACTCAAAGTAGTTAATACCATGTTGTTGAAGAATTAAATACTACTGCACATTCCATCTACCTCCGCAGCTGGAGATGGTATATGTTAGTCCCCAGCCCAGGTCACTTGCATCGGTTTATAAGATTACCGATGGTGTATCAATTAGAATTTTCGTAAAGCAGTGTTGTCTATTTGTTGCCCACCAATGTAATTCAGCAATGACCTCTGGTAGCAATTGCATCGGTCTTCCGAATTGGCGTGCGTGGGATTTGAGAGCCTGTTCCTTTGCACATTGTAAATTGCCAATTACATTTGTTGCTTGTCTGATTGTTGGCTGCTGTTTAACAATTAGCTTCTTGCAGGTTTCCATTAACTCTGATTGCTTACCACTTGACAGTGTCACCGACATTTGAATTGAGTTAATTGTGAACCCCAGGTAATCAATTACCTCGATTGGAGTCAATTTTGACTTAACTGGATGGATTAGGAATCCCAACCTCTCAAACATGAGTTTGGTGCTGAAACAGATGATTCAGCTGATCCCTTGGTGTCCCCAATTATTAGAATGTCATCCAAATAAGCCATCACCATGTGATTCTGAGCTCGTAGTAGCCCCAGAACTGGTTTTAGTAATTTTGTAAATAGTTTGTGAGCTGAAGTCAGCCCATTAGGCAATGCTTTGAGTTGCCACAGTTGCCCCATCTAGTTAAATTTCAAATATCTCCTGTGCTCCCTGTGAATGGATACTGCGTAGTATGCATCCTTTAGATCTATGCATGCCATATAACATCCTTTGGAAACCACTTGGAGGGCTGTGCCAAAGTTATCCATTTTAAAATGTTTATACTGCACATGGGCATTGAGTTCCGTCAAGTCTAGGATGATACGACATCCTCCATCCCTTTTCCGCTTGGTGAATATGTTGGGTATAAATTGGTGTGATTCCTGGTGCGACCCTTTTGTATGTAAAGCCTGAATTTCAGCTTGTACCTGGAATCTTTCCTGTTGTGAGAACACATAATTGCGGTTTGATAAATTTTGTGTGGGTGGTGATGAATCAAGTAGGAACTCAATTCTGAAACCTTGTATACTGTGCAGTATGGGGTGTCTGCTGTGATCCAGTTCCATTCATTCAAGAAATGTCGCAATCTCCCCCCAACTTGTGAGTGAGTGATGTGCAAGGTGTTCCACAAGAAACTAGGTTCTCTTACCTTAGATATTACTGCTGGTGTGGTCCTGGCTTCCGTCCTCGTGGTTTGGGAAGGGAGGCGCATCCGAGCCATGGGCCAGCAAGGGCCTACCCTTAAAAATGACCTCGGTGCTTCCAGCTCGAGTCTTCCTCCTGTCCCGGAGCCCCTAGGCTGGTTTCGCCTGGTGTTAAAGGAGGCATAGGGATGTGCCCGGTATGATGAGCCCCTGGGTGTTGTTTGGGCTCGGCTCATGAGGCGAATGGTCTTGGCCTAATCATCCAGCTGGCGGACCTGCTTCGGAAAGTCTGCTCCAAATAGATAATTAGCTGGCTGGACGTTGCTGGCCTTGCATAGCACAGCAAATTTTGAATTGAGTGCCGGCAATATTGCGTTTTTACGCAGACAATATATTTGAAAATGGGCGTTACAGAGAAGCCCCACAACACCCTGCTGTGTCTCCGTCAGCAGCCTCCATCTACGGACCTCGCAAAGGCCGTTATGCCTGAGGCCAATAATTTAAACATGTTGGGGAGTTTGACCTGGGTTCTCACACCCGCTCCAATATGGCCCCAGATGGAGTGGTTGACAGCCGACACATTGAGGGTGGCAAAGTTGGCAGGTGTGTGATATCTGCTGGACGTCTCCTCCATAGCCAGGTCTTTGAGCTGATGAGACGCCAGGTAATTTATCGTAGTGGCCAGCTCTTTGTCCAGGGGTGCTCCTGTTGGAGTTGGAATGGCAAATTTGAATGCCTGAAGAGGCACTTCGGCCCCATGCCCCCCGGAGTGTTCACCTGATGTGCCTCGCTGCTCTGAGTCAGGATAATACTCACTCTGTGTACTCCCCTCTCCAGAGAGGGAGACTTCTCTTGTGCTGGGTGTGATCCAGCCAGTGGAGAGCTTTGCACCTGACTCTTGCTGATTTGACCTTATTCAAATACCTTCCTTCCACACATGGTTTATGTAGATTGGCTATTGCATGTTAGCCAATTAGAATGCTTCGCAATTATATAACCACCTAATTATAACATTCATAGAAAGAAAGAAACATAGAAAATAGGTGCAGTAGGAGGCCATTTGGTCCTTCGAGCCAGCACCGCCATTCATTGTGATCATGGCTGATCGTCCCCTATCAATAACCCGAGCCTGCCTTCTCCTCATATCCCTTGACTCAACTAGCCCCTAGAGCTCTATCTAACTCTCTCTTAAATCCATCCAGTGATTTGGCCTCCACTGCCCTCTGTGGCAGGGAATTTCATAAATTCACAACTCTCTGGGTGAAAAAGATTTTTCTCACCTCAGTCTTAAATGACCTCCCCTTTGTTCTAAGACTGTGGCCCCTGGTTCTGGACTCGCACAACATTGGGAACATTTTTCCTGCATCTAGCTTGTCCAGTCCTTTTATAATTTTATATGTTTCTACAAGATCCCTCCTTAGCCTTCTAAACTCCAGTGAATACAAGCCTAGTCTTTTCAATCTTTCCTCATATGACAGTCCAGCCATCCCAGGGATCAATCTCGTGAACCTACACTGCACTGCCCCAATCACAAGGATGCCCTTCCTCAAATTAGCAGACCAAATCTGTACACAATATTCCAGATGTGGTCTCACCAGAGCCCTAGACAACTGCAGAAGAGCCTCTTTGCTGAAATCCTCTTGTTATGAAGGCCAACATTCCATTAGCTTTCTTCATTGCCTGCTGTATCTGCACGCAAACTGTCAGTGACCGGTATACAAGGACACCCAGGTCTCGCTGTACCTCCCCCTTACCTAACCTAACCCCATTGAGATAATAATCTGCCCCCTTGTTTTTGCCGCCAAAGTGGATAACCTCACATTTATCTATATTATACTGCATCTGCCACGCATCTGCCCACTCCCTCAACCTGTCCAGGTAACCCTGCAACCTCCTAACATCCTCTTCACAGTCCACACTGCCACCCAGCTTTGTGTCATCCGCAAACTTGCTAGTGTTGCTCCGAATTCCCTCTTCCAAATCATTAATATATATGGTAAACAGTTGTGGCCCCAACATAGAGCATTGCGGCACTCCACTCGCCACTGCCTGCCATTCTGCAAAGGACCCCTTCACTCCTACTCTTTGCTTCCGGTCTGCCAACCAATTTTCTATCCATGTCAACACCCTTCCCCCAATACCATGTTCTCTAATTTTAGTCACCAGTCTCCCGTGCAGGTCTTTATCAAAGGCTTTCTGAAAGTCTAGATACACTACATTCACTGGCACCCCTTCATCCATTTTACATCCTCAAATAATTCCAGAAGAATTAGTCAAGCACGATTTCCCTTTCATAAATCCATTTTGAATTGAATTAATCCTTTTACTGCTATCCAAATGCCCCATTATTACCTCTTTAATAATTGACTCAAGCAACTTTCCCACCACCGAAGTCAGGCTAACTGGTCTGTAATTCCCCGTTTTCTCTCTCTCGCTCCTTTCTTGAAAAGTGGGGTAACATTAGCTATCCTTCAATTCACAGGAACTGATCCTGAATCTATTGAACATTGGAAAATGATCACCAATTGGTCCACTATTTCTAGAGCCACCTGCTGGAGGACCCTGGGATGCAGACCATCAGTCCCAGGGGATTTATCATCCTTCAGTCCCATTAGCCTACCCAATATTATTTCTCGTTTAATGAAAATTTCTTTCAATTCATCTACCCCCTTGGATCCTCTGTCCTCCAGTACATTTGGAAGATTGTTTGTGTCTTCCTTAGTGAAGACAGATCCGAAATACCTATTCAACTCTTCTGCCATTTCCTTGTTGCCCTTAATAATTTCACCCGTGTCTGCCTTCAAGGGACCCACATTTGACTTTGATACTCTTTTTGCATTCATAGTGTAAGAACTCGCCCTCTGCCTGACATTAGCTGTAGCAGTGTGAACGTGTAATGACCTGCTCACAAGATTATGACCTGAATAATAAAGATGCTTGTGTTTCAACCTGTGTGAGTTTGAGCTATTTACATGGTGTCAGAAATTCGGGTCTGCCCCGCGTCTGTATACCGTGATTTTTTTTTTGTTAAGTTTTTTTATTAGTTAGAAGCAATTACATAATTTTCAAAAAAGATATGTGTTCATTGTTGACATAATAAAAATCATTTTCTTCTTTGCAGATATACATATTCAGTATTATTTATGTTAATCCTTGCTTAATAATTGTGCTTCTATATTATTTTTCTTTTCCATTTTTTATCAAGGTAGAAAGTAGTGGAAAAAGATTAAACAAAAAAAAAAAAATATATATATATATATATATATATATAAAGTTGGGAAAGAATGGAGTATTCTACAGATTTTACATCTTTGGAGATATATCCGCATTTTATGAAATGTAGTACTTCATCTATTCTTCGATTCTGGTTTCAGTCGGGTTATCGTGCCGAACCAGTTTGCCCCTTCAAATATTCAATAAATGGGGACCATATTTTTTTAAATAGTTTGTCCATTAAGACAAATCTTATTCTTTCCAAATATAGGGTCTCCGACATTTCTGTGGTCCACATTTTAATTGCGGGGGTTATAGAGCCTTTCCAAAATTGTAATATTAATTTCATACATAGGTTTATAACTTCTGCGTCAACATGCTAACCTTGTATCAGGCATTCGAGGGTAAATAATAATGAAAACACCTGTAAAAACCTGTTGGACAGCAAAATGAACCAACAGTGTAAATAACACATTATCTGCATTGAAAAAATAAAATACACAGTTGGTTGTTATTGCATTTAGTGTTGATTTATTTCAGGCTACATAATGGTTTCTATCCACATACATTCAGCAACATTAATTTATTCAATATCACATAATTTTTTATGTTGTTTCAAGAATTCACACTGGGCGAATTTCTGTAATCTTAACGGTCATAATACAGGATTACTTGTATGGGTGACAGATTGTGGTTTAAATTGTTCTGCTGTAACAAGATTATGACTACATTAATACAGAGAATTATGTAAAATTAATTTGTGGCTGTTGACATGAAACATAACGCCATTAAAATGTAAATTAAAGTATTTCTGGAAGCAGAGAATATCAGTGAATTAAGACAAATTTCAATAATGGTGCAGCATGACGAAAGAATTCAAAGCTATAGTGAAAATGTCAAAACTCTTTGCCTGTAACAGAAGACAATGTGTCTTGTCATTGACCTGTGTGCTGGTGATCTTCTTTGTCATCTCTTGTGCACATTATATGGCTTTGACTTCATATTTGACCTCCACACATCCAACACGATTTCCACCACTCAAGAAAATAAATTCTATTTGGTATATCCCACTTGGTATAGAGCTTGTGTAGGTATATGAATTGGGTGGCCGTATTAAAGGTCCCTGAAATGGAAAACTGCAGTTTAAAAATTAATTCATCTTTTACTTTGCCTTATCCGTGCAGAAGAACATACATTTCAACATATAATAAACCATCATTTATTTCCTAATATATCTTTGTCATCATTGATGATCTTACACAATTTGTAGAATACCAACATTTTGGCACTCCGAACACTAAAATAGTGTTTCATCAAATCAATAAAATACAGGTATTTTCATTATTATTTACCCTCGAATACCTGATACAAGGATAGCATGTTGACGCAGAAGTTGTAAACCTATGTAAACCATGTTAAATGAATTCACAGCAGTGGCTACGTGACATACGTTGCAGCGGCCTCTAAAGTCCGTCTGTCTTTTTCTTTTTGTCCCGTTGACTGTATAGTTTGTAGTGTTTTTGTGGGGGGTGGTGGAAACTTTTAAATCTCTTCCCTGGACCGGAGACCCGACCTTTTCCCTGTCGGGTCTCCGTTGTCGTTGGGGCCTAGCACTGTGGAGCGGCCTGCAACCGGATCAACCTGGGAGACCCGGGCAGAGCCTTACATCGCCAGGCACGGCCTTAATGGCTGTGGGACTCGCCATCGTCCGCCGGGTACTTTGACATCAGGAGAAGAATGGAGAGCAGGGTGAGACAAGACTTTGCCTTCCATCACAGTGAGGAGGAGATTCACTGTGATGGATGTTTGTGTGAACTGTGTTGGCTGTGTGTCTTGGTTCTTTTCTTGTTGAATGACTGCAGAAACCACATTTCGGAATGCATTAAACGGTATTGTATTGTATTGTATAGTTATTCATACTGTTCACCAAAAATAATATTTATCTTTACATTAACATACCATTTCTCTTGTGTTTTTGTTGTGTAGAGGATTGCGCCTAAAATATCTGAGAAATTTGGGCAAGATATATCTGTGTAGTAAAATTCAAGGCTCAAACTTACGCACTGCTTTCAGGGTCTTGGCAAGACTTGAAGGTAAACTAATCCCATCTGTCTGCACATGATCTATATCCCTAGTAGATCAAGTTGTTATGTTGGCCGGTCACAATTCCCTGCATTTGACCCTTCGCCTCAACCCTTCCGACCCATATATCTGTCCAGAAATGTTTTAAAAGTCATAATTGCATCCACTCTATAACCTCCTCTGACAGCTCATTCCAGTGATGGACTCTGCTGAGTGGAAAAGTTGCCCCTGAGGTTCTTCTTAAATTTCTTCTCTCTTACTTTAAGACTATGCCTTCTAGTTTTCGTATCATCAAACATAAAACGGAGTCCATGGCCTTCCTGGTCATGTAAACCTCGTTAAGGTCACCCCTCAGTCCCTTCCATTCCCAAGAAAACTTCTAGCTAATCCAGCCTCTCTCTATCACTCAAGCCCAAACGCCCAGATATCATCTTAGTGAATCTCTCTTGCACCTTTCCATCCTAATGACACCCTTCCTGAAGCCGAGCGTCCAGATCCGCATTCAGTACTCCAAACATTGTCTCCCCAACTACCAACAAACTGCATCATGATATGACAACTTCTGTACTCTGCAAGTGTGCCAGGAGGCTGCTTAATCACACTCTCTACCTGGCACGCCACTTCTGGGGAACTATGTGCATATTGGAGTCAGAGAGTCAGAGAGACATAGAGTGATACAATGTAGAAACAGGCCCTTAGGCCCAACTCGCCCACACCGGCCAACAATGTTCCACCTACACTAGTCCCACTTGCCTGCACCTGGTCCACACCCCCCCAAACCTGTCCCATCCATGTACCTGTCTAACTGTTTCTTAAACGATGGGATAGTCCCAGTCTCAACTACCTCCTCTGGCAGCTTGTTCCATACACCTTCCACCCTTTGTGTGAAAACGTTACCCCTTGGATTCCTATTAAAGCTTTTCACCTTGAACCTATGTCCTCTGGTCCTCGATTCCCCTACTCTGGGCAAGGGACTGTGCATCTACCTGATCTATTCCTCTCATGGTTTTGTATATCCATATAAGATCTCCCCTCATTTGAATGTCCAGGAGCGGAATAGACGGCAAAAATTTGTGGCCACTGCCCAGTCCATCACCAGCTCTGACCGCCCCACCATCAAAGGGATCTATCGAAGTCGCTGCCTCAAAAAGGCAGCCAACATCATCAAAGACCCACACCATCCTGACCACACACTCATTTCACCATTGCCATTGGGAAGAAGCTGCAGGAGCCTGAAAACTGTAACGTCCAGGTTCGGGAACAGCTTCTTCCCTACAGCCATCAGGCTATTAAACACGACAACAAATAAGCTCTGAATTACAACAGACTATTATTATTATTGCACTATATTCGTTTATTTATTGAGTATGTGTGCATCTGTGTGTATATATACACACTGAACTTTTTTTCTCCCGTTATGTACTATGTTTACATATTCTGCTGTGCTGCAGCAAGTAAAAATGTAATTGTCCTGTCTGTGACATCTATATAACTACAAATCTCGTCTTGTTTGTGTGTGTCTGCCCACGATGTGTCAATCTGCTTTTCCTATCTGCTTCGAAACGCAAGGCCTTCCCATTTTCACATATCCTACTCACATTTTTCCCGTCGTGGCGATAAACATCCTCCCGTCGTATTCCCACCTATATTTCCGAAGCTATTAATTCTTTCCATTTAAAAACAGCCCCAAAAGCTCACCCATTTCGGGAAAAAAATCTGAGTGACGTCACCCTGAGAAGATTATGGAGATTCAGCATTTCGAAAGGATTCTCCTAAACTTCTACAGGTGAAGGGTAGAGAGCATTCTGACTGGTTGCATCGTGGCCTGGTTTGGTAACTTAAACATCGAGGAGCAAAATTCTTCCCCACAGCCATCAGGCTATTAAACACTACAAATAATCTATGAACTGCAAAAGACTATATTAGTATTTTTTATTTGCACTGTATTTGTTGTTTATTGAACTTTTTCTTTTTTCCCCCATTATATACAATGTTTACATATTCACATATTCTGTTGTGCTGCAGCAAGTAAAAATGTAATTTTTCTGTATGGGACATATGACAATAAAACACTCTTGTCTCTTGACTCTGTTGACATTGTACTCGCAAGGCAGGACAGGACACTACAAGAGGGAGGGGCACTCCAGCGCTCATGGTGAATTAGGAGCAGTGGCGGTTGCCAGTGTCCACAACCCGATTATCTGGTGGGGAGGGTGGTGCCGCGGGCCCCACCCAGAGGACTGGGACTGGGCTTGGGCTGGAGCCCAGCCTGGTGCTGGAGCTGGAGTGAGAGCCAAACACGGTCCCAGTGATCTGAGCTGACGGATGGAGTCTACAGCCAGGGCTGCTCCAAGTACGAGAACCAGGCCGACTTGCAGGCCCTGGCACCGTTCTACGACCTGGGTAGGAGGATGAGGGAAGTGAGGAGGAGGGAGATGGGGTGGGGAGTGGGGTGGTAGAGGTAGATGGAGGGGATGTGGATGAGGGAGATAGATGCCCTGTCCCTCTCTACCCCCCTCCCTCTCTACCCCCTCCCTCTCTACCCCCCGCCCCTCTCTCTATTCCTGCCACCCCTCCATCTCTAGGGATTAAAGAGGGAGGGTGAAGTGAAAGGGGAGGGAGTACTGGGCGATGAGGAAAAATGGCTGCGCCTGCGCAGTTGGGGGCTCTGCATGAGTGGTCCAATATTGCATTGCGGGTACGCCTTGCATTGGTGGAATGTGTGAGTGGTGGAACCTTGCATTGGGGGAGCAGACCGAACATGTCTGCACTTGGTCTAGTCTGACAATAAAACACACTTGACTCTTGATTCTTGACTCTTGAGGTTATCAAGGGAATAAACCAACAGATTGTTCTACACTGACAGGAATGATCCATCATGTCCTTGTCCTGTTCCAACATAAAACAAACATAATTTCATCATGTAACAATAAATATCAAACTTACCTGGTCGAGAGTACAGTTTTGCGTTTTGCCCAACAGTATACAAAAATTCACGCTACAAGGGTAAATAGGCGGACAATCAATTCTGTGCCAAGTGTTTCCGTTAAATTTGCTGAATTGTAGAATAGCCTAAGAGAATTAAAAGTAGAAATGCAAGGGTAATTTCTGTGAAGTGAAAAGGATTGAAATTACAACGCAGCTTTGCGTCGTGTTCCAAGCATTGGCGATAAAATAACTAAATCCTTCAGATTCACTGGAGAGACAAGCGAAACACAGACAGTATCTTCTCGCAGGCCAACGCCCAATTTAGGCCATTGTTATACACAATCTGTTACACTGATACGTCTGACACAGACTTCCTTTGCTATTGTTGCTCTATCCCATGGGAAAATATTATACTACTACCTCTGCTAAATGACATGGAAAGTGGTCATATGGTCATACCTGGTCATCATTCAGGGTCTTACAAGACAGATCACTATCGGGGACAAGAAATTGATGGTACCATTGGAGAAAAATTTGATAACAGTAAACTTGGTTGTGTTATGAAAAGACGAGACATTAAGAAGATTTATCACAACCAAACATCCACCAAAACTACACCTCCATGCTGATTGGAAGGCACTGATGAAGGAGGGTCGATGGTTATTCAGAGGATGAGAATGGTCTGACATCACTAAGACCAGTACCTCATTGAAATAATGAAATGCTTGGATAGAGTGGATGTGGAGAGGATGTTTCCACTGCTATGAGAGTCAAGGTCTAGAGGTCATAGCGTCAGAATTAAAGAACGTTCCTTTAATGGGAGGGTAGACTATTATCTTAATGGTGGTGTATTAGGAAAAGGGGAGATGCAACGAGACCCGGGTGTCATGGTACACCAGTCATTGAAAGTAGGCATGCAAGTGCAGCAGGCAGTGAAGAAAGCAAATGGCATGTTAGCATTCATAGCGAAAGCATTTGAGTATAGGAGCAAGGAGGTTCTACTGCAGTTGTACAGGGTATTGGTGAGACCACACCTGGAGTACTGCGTACAGTTTTGGTCTCCAAATCTGAGAAAATACATTCTTGCCATAGAGGGAGTACAGAGAGGTTCACCGGACTGATTCCTGGGATGTCAGGACTTTCATATGAGGAAAGACTGGATAGACTTGGCTTGTACTCGCTAGAATTTAGAAGACTGAGGGGGGATCTTATAGAAACTTACAAAATTCTTAAGGGTTTGGATAGGCTAGATGCAGGAAGATTTTTCCCGATGTTGGGGAGGTCCAGAACAAGGGGTCACAGTCCAAGGATAAGGGGGAATTCCTTTAGGACCGAGGTGAGGAAAACATTTTTCACACAGAGAGTGGTGAGTCTCTGGAATTATCTGCCACAGAAGGTAGTTGAGGCTGTCCATTGGCCATATTTAAGAGGGAGTTAGATGTGGCCGTTGTGGCTAAAGGGATCAGGGGGTATGGGGAGAAGGCAGGTACAGGATACTGAGTTGGATGATCTGTCATGATCATATTGAATGGTGGTGCAGGCTCGAAGGGCCGAATGGCCTACTCCTGCACCTGTTTTCTATGTTTTTATGTTTCTAAGTCAATGGATATTTTTAAAGCAGAGACAGATAGATTCTTGACTATTATGGGTGCCAGGGGTTATAGGGAGGCAGGAGAATGGGGTTAGGAGGGAGAGATAGATCAGCCATGATTGAATGCCGGAGTAGACTTTATGGGCCGAATGGCCTAATTCCCCTCCCTTAACTTATGAGCCTTATGAGCTCTTCCCGCATGCCCAACCAATATCAGGGTTTTCAACTTATTATGTTGCTTCCTGTTTTACCAAAATAAGAATATCAAACCAAATACATTCAATAGCATTACAAATACTAATACATGTGATATAATCCTAATCTATGGGTGTACAATGTCATTCAGTCCCAGTTCCAGGCTCTTTCCCACAAAGTCTGTTTATTCAAAATGTCCTCTGCATCTCTGCCATGCTTCTGAATAGTCATAGGCTCATAAGTGATAGGAGCAGAATTAGGCATCAATATGTTCCAGTAGGTGTAATAGAGGTTGTTATTTAATATAGTTTAATTACAGAAGTTCAGCTGTGTGCACATTACATTCTAACAATGATATGGCTGGAAATCCAAGTTTAAATTTCGACTGAAAATGAGAATTATTCAGGCAGCTCTCCATTGGTTCAATATGAACAATGAATGAATATGAACCTATGAACCATCAGCTGTTAGAAGACAATCAGCACAAAATACACGGATATGAAATTAGATGACACGATACCCCAGTTTGACAGTGCCAAAGTAGAGATTCCAACTTCAAATTCCAAGGAGTCAATGTCACCAACAACTTCTCCTGGACCACCCATATTGAAGCAACGACCAAGAATGCACACCAATGTCTCCACTTCCTGAGAATGCTTAGGAATTTCGGCATGTCCCCTACAACTCTCACCATCTTCTACAGATGCACCACAGAAAGCATTTTATCAGAATGCATCACAGCTTGGTTTGGGAACAGCTCCATCCAAGACTGCAAGATATTGTGGTGCATTGTGGACGCAGCCCAGACCATCACACATACCAGCTTCCATTCTATTGATGCTACTTATACCTCACACTGCCTCAGCAAGGTCAGCAGCATAATCTAGGATGGGTCGCACCCTGGCCACTCCCTCTCCTACCCTCTTCCATCATGCAAAAGCTAAGGAAGTGTGAAAACGCAACACCTCCAGATTCAGGGACAGTTTCTTCCCAGCTGTTATCAGGCAACTGAATAATCCTACCATAACCAGAGAGCAGTGCTGAACTACTATCTACCACATTGGTGACCCTCGGACTATGGACTTGATCGGACTTTGCTGTCTTTACCTTGCATTAAACGTTATTCCGTTATCATGTATCTATACACTGTAAATGGCTCGATCATAATCACGTATTGTCTTTCTGCTGGCTTGATAGCAAGCTACAAAAGCTTTTCACTGTAGCTCGGTACACATGACAACAAACTAAACTGCAAAATGGAGAATGGATTGTATGAACACTCACTCACCGTCAGTCCCGTGATTGCACGACTCAATTCAGCAGTCCATTCAACGGTGGCATTTCCTGGTAATATAACTGGATCAGGTCTGACTATCATGAATGAAAAATGAAGCGGGTCTCCGGGTGCACCGCAGTCTTCAGAAGTAGAGGCATCAGACTAAAAGGAGAAAATGGATGAATTCTATAAATGGCAGAGCTAAATCTGTGCATAAGCAGACATCCTTCATTTCTTTTTCGTTAACAGTATGAGGAGCATAGATAAAGTAGACTGCAGTGAAGTTTTTCCCTTATTAGATGAGAGGACTCTTTCCCCTCAAGAGTTGTGAGTACGTGGAATGCCCTGCAGGAGGAAGCATTGGAAACAGAGTTACTGACGATATTTAAGTGTCCAGATAAACACAGGAATTGCTGGGGTGTAGAGGCTACAGTTCTAATGGTGGAAAATGTGCTTAGTATGAATAGGTGCCTCCAGATATGGTCTCACTTATGTCCTAGACCACTGCAGTAGGATTTCTTTACTTTATTACTCCAACAGCCTTGAAATATAGATTGACTCTCCATTCCATTTCACTATTAACTGCTGATCTTCTGAAGCATTAAAGCCCTGTCTCACGGTGCAAGTCCACCCACGAGTGACCTCAAGTGAAAGAAGAAAAAACAGACTCGTGGTTATGTACGAGATTTCAAGTTTATGTGCAAGTGTTTAACCGAGTTCCCACAGGTATGTCATTTCTGCGATGTTCCAAGTTCCTCTCCCGAGTTACCAAGCTCCTCTCCCGTTACTCTTGAGCCAACCGTGAATTAAGGTATGTTTTAATAACTGTTCTTTCACATCAGATTGTTGGGAGACGGAGCTCACAGTTCGCCTCCTGAGCTGCTTTGGTGCCCAGGTGTGAGTTGAGGTTGGGTGGGGGACGTCATTAATCTGTCTGGGGTGACAAGGCTCTTGGGATAGGAGTGGTGTGCGAGGGAGGGTTAATTCTCTCCGATCTCTCTCAACCCCCGGACGAGACCAAAGGAAACCTCTCTTGCCACCGCGTACAAGCCTTTTGTATTTAACTTTGCTGCTGACGTGCACACACACGCTCTCTCCCTCTCTCTGCACTCTCTCACTCCAGCTCAGAGCCCAACCTCGCCATCCTATAGTGGTAACATTCACATTGGGTCCCCTCCATACCCACACCCCCCGTCTCCGACACACACCCCCCACAAGACAACAGGCAGCGTGAGAGACAGAGAGATTATAGGGTGTTGGTTTTGTATAAGGTTTTCTTTTTAAATTATTAGCCAAGCTCACATTTATTTATTTTAAACAAAGTTTGGAGCACTTGACAATACTTTTGTTTTCTCATTGTGCTCGTTTTCAGAAAGGGTTCAGACCGCGCCCCGCTTGTCTCGTTGCCCCCTTTGAACCAAGCCCTGCGAGAGGGAGAGTGGGAGTGAGGGAAGGTGTGAGTGAACAAGAGCGCCGAGGAGGAGAGGGAAATAACCATATAACCATATAACCATATACCAATTACAGCACGGAAACAGGCCTTCTCGGCCCTACCAGTCCGTGCCGACCATTTACTTTCCTCTAGTCCCATCTGCCTGCACTCAGACCATACCCCTCAATTCCCTTCCCTTCCATATTCCTATCCACTTTACTTTTAAATGTTAAAATCGATCCTGCCTCCACCACTTCTGCTGGAAGATAATTCCACACAGCCACCACTCTCTGAGTAAAGAAGTTCCCCTCATGTTACCCCTAAACTTCTGTCCCTTAATTCTCATGTCATGCCCTCTTGTTTGAATCTTTCCTACCCTCAATGGGAAAAGCTTATCCACGTCAACTCTGTCTATCCCTTTCATCATTTTAAGGACCTCAATCAAGTCCCCCCTTAACCTTCTGCGCTCCAAAGAATAAAGAATAAATACGGAGGGGGGGGGGGGGGGGGGAAGGAGAAATAGGGAAGAAGTTAGTTGTTCAGATCAGAAACCTGTAGGCTGGGAGACATGATGGTGAAGAGCGCACCCAGTTCTTCTGAGGAGTGCATAAGAGACATCGATCAGAAGCAATGTTTCTCTAGAACTACAACTGAAACTGTGTCTGGAGTTGACAGGGGACGATCAAACAGCACAATACCCCCCTATGTCATCCCATCACCAATTCCTTCTCTCCAGAGATGCTGCCTGCCCCCTAAGTTAAAGAGTGCCCATGGTAGACTCACGCATCACTAAGGTAAACTCATGGGCCACTACGTTATTACAACAAATTTAAATGTTTACATTTTTAACTTGAACAGTAAATTTGACTTGTGGAAAACCTCAAACATGTTTGAATTTTTTCACGAGTTAACAAGTTTCACGGGTACCTGCCATGAGTCGCCACGAGTCACTAAGTTGCTTGCGCGAGTTCCGACGTTCCCGCGTTAATTGTACGTGATTTCCGCGAGTGAAAACTCGGGGTCACTCGTGGGTCAACTCGCACTGTGAGTCAGGGCTTTTATACACTCTGCAACCGTTTCTTATTATCCACTTCTTTATTAATTTCGTCTGTACATCATTACCCTAAATACTGATGCAAAATTTTCCTGCTCAACATAGCAATTTCACCTTCCCCCATTCTCTTATGAGCCTCACTTGGATCTAGCTCATCCATTTTACATGATCTTTTTGTCTGATCTTTGATACTCTGGATTAATTTGCCCTTAGTTTGTTTTCTCCCTTTTTTTATTACCTTAATTTGGTACTTCTTTGATGGATTAAACCAATCTTGGGTCCTTGAAGTAGATAGAGATTAGTGTGATGGAGTCATAGGGTAGTGAAACTGATATTTCAACCCACCTCATCCCTGTTACCTATTTTCCTATCAAAGCTCATCCCATTTATTACCATTAAGCCTACAGCTGTGTAGTTTTGGAGTTACATTATTAGCAATAAAAGCTTTAAACAAAAATCTGATTCTCATTAATTGAACTAACGAGAATTTACATTCCCTTCATCCAGTTGAAGGTTTGAATTTAACACTCTGGTTTGTCCGTGCAAATTTAATTACCTGCTTAGTAACATTTCATCAAATTGCTCTAGCTATCTTCCTTGCATTATTCTGAAGCTGGGTCCCAGACACATGGGAGGCCTGGTCCCCCCCCCCCCCCCAGCAATATTCCACCACTCACTTGTTCCCCCAATGCAATCCGTTCCCCCAAAGCTATATTCCACCATTGGGGAGTCGGAATGTGGAGGAGAGGAGGGGGGAGGGGGAGGGGGTGTTTGGGGGTGTTGGGGGGTGTGTGAGGGAGCGGGGTGGGGGAGGGGGGGTGAGGGAGAGGGGTGGGGGAAGGGGGTGTGGAGGAGGTGGTCGTGTTTGGGTAAGGGGGTGTGGGGAAGGGGGGTGTGAGGGAGAGGGTGTGGGGGAGGGGGTGTGGGGATGGGGGATGTGAGGGAGGGGGTGTAGGGATGGGGAATGTGGGGGAGGGGGAAACTTCAAAATCTTCATATCTTTTGTACTATTTATACAACCGGAACAAAACTCACTTGACTTGCAGCAGAGGAGAAAGGTGAGTAAGATAGTGGAAAATCATAGCGCTATGGGGGACTGCTTTTCCGAAAATTTAATTACAATGCAGACAGGAAGTGATCAAGATGAGAGTTTTAGTAATATATAGATATTTCATACATCATTAAGATTTCCTGATGTTTTCCATATATGGATCATAAAGACTTTGTGTCTTCAGGAAGCAAATAAATGTTGCTTTATTCCTTTACAATTGGACAGTTACACTACCTTGTCATCTTAAACACTCACCCACTAAGCTTTAGCTCTGCAGAACAATAGGTTTCCGACCCGAAACATCACCCGTTCTTTTTCTCCAGAGATACCCCAAACCCGTTAGACTTACTCTAGGACCTTGTGCCTATCTTTGGTATAAAACAACATCTGCAGTTCCTTTCTACACAGGCTCATTGGACTTTAGAGATACAGCATGAAAACAGGCCCTTTGACCCACTGAGTCCGCAATTTGCATTTCTTTGCTTCAATTCACATGATTAATGTTGTATGTATGTTGTATGGTTATATATAGTTAGATTTCAAGATTGTTCAATTTTTTTTCCGTAACATTGTATGCACATTTTTAAATTGAAATAAAAGACAAAAACCGTGGTTTTCACTTAAAGGCTCCCCATCCTCCCCCAGTATCTTTGATGGAAGACTAATGGACCTTTTTGGATAAACGTAGAAAGGACTAGTCAGAATGGATGTGGAGAGGATGTTTCCAGTTGTGGGAGAGTCCAGGTCCAGGCACAATGGAGTTGAGGAGGAATTTCATTCGCCAGAGGGTGGTGATTCTGTGAAATTCATTGCCACAGACGGCTGTAGAGGCCAAGTCATTGGGTATTTTTAAAGTGGAGATTAATATGTTCTGATTAGTAAAGGTGCAAAGTCAGGACGTTCACACAATGCGATGACCTGCAATTTACCTGCAAACCTGCACATCTTTGGAGTGTGGGAGAAAACCTGGAAAATAGCCCATGCTGTGTGACAGCATGAACGTACAAATTCCATACAGACAACACACATAGTCAGGATCAAACCCGTGTCCACAGGACTGTTTCTTCATCTGCTCTACCGCTGTGTCATTGTGCCATCCTTCTGTGACAGTAAATTGCTCAGCTCTCATTTTATCTCGTTACCTTTCAACAAATGGCTCCCTAATCTGAGAGACAAATTTGCAAACACTTTTGCTTCTTTCCAATAGAATACTTACACTCAATCAAATCAAATGCTTACCATTCTTAACTGGCCGAGCCAGCAAGTGACCAGGAAAATGACACTGAAGTGAATCGCCATCATTCTTTGACCTCAGAGAATGAAGAGATAAGTAGCAAAGCTTGGTTTGTCGGGCAATTAAAGACAAACACCATGGTTTTCACTTAAAGGCTCCCCATCCTCCCCTGTATCTTTGATGGAAGACTAATGGATCTTTTTGGATAAACGTAGAAAGGCCTAGACAGAATGGATGTGGAGAGGATGTTTCCATTTGTGGAAGAGTCCAGGTCCAGGCACAATGGAGTAGAGGAGGAATTTCTTTTGCCATAGGTTGGTGAATCTGTGGAATTCGTTGCCACAGATGGCTGCGGAGGCCAAGTCATTGGGTATTTTTGAAGTGGAGATTAATATGCTCTGATTAGTAAAGGTGCCAAGTCAGGACATTCACACAATTTTTTTCGGATAGGCTATTTTAAACAAATACTGTCTGTTGGTTATGTGTTTTATTGTGAAACTGTGATATGTGATGAGTGAGGTGAGGGGCAAGAGGTTTAACTAACATCTAAGGTTAGTGAGGTGAGTGCATATTATGGTCAGGGGAAATTGCATTGGTTAAAATTACAGTCAAGGGAAGGCCAATGAACTTATGGACTGCCAGAAGCCATTTGCAAATATTCTCCATTAAAACATGATAGGTAAAGTTGAAACTCTGTGGATCAAATGGAATTTATTGACCAGGCCAAAAGATTGGCTAAGTCGCAGGCAACAAAGGGAATAATAACCAGGCAGTCAAAATATCAGGATGTTTCCAGTTCAGTTATAGTCATGCTGATCTAGATGCACCATCTACATTAGCCCCACCTGCCCACATTTGACCCATCTATATTATTAAAAGTCTGATCATGACTGCTTTTGGCCCACTGTGGTGCAATTTCTGAGAGAACGCCGCCACCTTCAGCCGTCATTTTTGGCCACCTTGCTCAGAGACCCCCTCTGCCTTCCTGGACGAGAGGATTGTTCCTATCGATGAAAAATCAGACATATATTAATGTTTTTTTTATTCTCCATTTTCTTTGCTGCTCCTGCTGGCGGCAAAGGGACGGACTATACAACCCGGAAGAGTCATGCCTCACTCAGTCTCTGCCAGACCCAGGAAGCCAGTGGGTTATGGCTCTCCGAGCTGCAAATAACACTGAACGTATTGGTTGCAAAGTGTTTACAAATTTGTTTGTCTTGGCTTTAAAACAATGTTTTCAGAAAACGTATTGGTTAAAAAGTATTTGCAAATATGTTTCTCTTGGGTTTAAAAAAATGTTTTCAGAAAATGTATTCGTTGTGAAGAGTTTTCTCTTGGGTTCCAAAAAACTGTTTTCAGAAAATGTATTGGTTGTAAAGAGTTTGCAAATTTGTTTCTCTTGGGTGTTGAATTTTTTTTTACAGAGAATGTATTGGTTATAAAGTGTTTGCAAATTTGTTTGTCTTGGCTTTGAAAACTGTTTTCAGAAAACGTATTGGTTCAAAGGTATATGCAAATGTGTTTATCTTGGCTGTTTAAAAAAATGTTTACAGAAAATGCATTGGTTGTAAAGAGTTTGCAAATTTGTTTCTCTTGGCTGTTAAAACATGTTTTCATAAAATGTATTGGTTGCAAAGTGCTGGCTAATTTGTTTCTCTTGGGTTTAAAAAAAACGTTTTCAGAAAATGTATTGTTTGTAAAGTATTTGCAAATTTGTTTCTCTTGGCTGTTCAAAAAATGTTTTCAGAAAATGTATTGGTTTTAAAGAGTTTGCAATTTTGTTTCTCTTGGCTTTAAAAAAAATGTTTTCAGTAAATGTATTGGTTGTAAAGTGTTTGCAAATTTGTTTGTCTTGGCTTTGAAACTGTTTTCAGAAAACGTATTGGTTCAAAGGTATACGCAAATGCGTTTCTCTTGGCTGTTTAAACAAAAGTTTACAGAAAATGCATTGGTTAAAAGAGTTTGCAAATTTGTTTCTCTTGGCTGTTAAAAAATATGTTCATAAAATGTATTGGTTGTAAAGTGCTGGCTAATTTGTTTCTCTTGGGTTTAAAAAAAACGTTTTCAGAAAATGTATTGTTTGTAAAGTTTTTGCAAATTTGTTTCTCTTGGCTGTTCAAAATTGTTTACAGAAAATGTATTGGTTGTAAAGAGTTTGCAAATTTGTTTCTCTTGGGTTTAAATAAAATGTTTTCAGAAGATGTATTTGTTGTAAAGAGTTTGCAAATTTGTTTCACCTTGGCTTTTAAAAAAATGTTTTCAGAAAATGTGTTGGTTGTAAATAGTTTGCAAATGTGTTTCTCTTGGCTGTTTAAACATGTTTTCAGCAAATGTATTGGTTGTAAAGATTTTGCAAATTTGTTTCTCTTGGGTTTAAAAAATATTTTCAGAAAATGTATTTGTTGTAAATTATTTGCAAATTGGTTTCTCTTGGCCATTAAAAAAATGTTTACAGAAAATGTATTGGTTGAAAAGAGTTTGGAAATTTGTTTCTCTTTGCTGTTAAAAAATGTTTTCAGTAAATGTATTGGATGTAAAGAGTCTGCAAATTTGTTTCTCTTGAGTTTTAAAAAATGGTTTTCAGAAAATGCTTTGGTTGCAAAGTATTTGCAAATTTGTTTCTCTTGGCTGTTAACATGGTTGCAACAGTTTTCGGTAGGATAAAGCATGAATAAACTTTTTATTATAACATGGCTGTGTTTAATTGCAAAATTGGCACTCATTCCGTGACTTCGGCTTCGTGGCAAGATGGTGCCGATGATGTCATTTCCAGTTAGCGGCAAGATTGAATTGAGTGCGTCATTTCCGGTTCGTGACAAGATGGCGCTGACTGCAGAAGACACAGAGTGAAGACGTTGTTGAATAATTCAAGGGAGCTGACTGCTCTGCCTATGGTAAGTGTGTTTGCTGGACATTATTTAAAGCATGTTTTTGCTTCAGCAGCAACCGCAACAGGAGGCTTTAAATATTTGAATCATTTGGTTTATACACTGTATGTTTACCATGTTCTGACGTTACTTGGCATTTTATTGATTAGGTTTTTTTTAAATGTGTTCAGAAAATGTATTGGTTGTAAAGAGTTTACAAATTTGTTTCTCTTGGGTTTTAAAATGGTTGCAACACTTTTCGGATGGATAAAGCGTGAATAAACATTTTATTAGAGCAGAACTGTGTTTAATTTCAAAATTGGTGCTCATTCTGTGATTTTTGCATGGTTGCATGATGGCGCCGATGACGTGATTTCCGGTTAGCGGCATGCTGGCGCTGTGCGTCATTTCCGTTTCGTCACAAGCAGCGAGTGCAGGCGCTGCTGAATAATTCATGAGCTTACTGCTCTGTCTATGGTGAGTGTGTTTGTTGGATGTTATTAAAAGCATGATTTTGCTTCAGCAGCAGCAGCAGCCTGTCCAGCAGGCTTTAAAGATTCATTTTACACACTGTATATTCAACACATTCTGAAGTTACTTGGCATTTTAGTATTGGGTGTGTGTGTGAATGAGTCTCTGTGTGTGTGAATGAGTCTGTGTGTGTGTGTGTGTGTGTGAATGTGTGTGTGTGTGTATGTGAATGAGTGTGTGAATGAGTCTGTGTGTGTGTGTGTGTGTGTGTGTGTGAATGAGTCTGTGTGTGTGTATTAGTCTGTGTGTGTGTGTGTGAATGAGTGTATGTATGTGTGTGTGTGTGGGTGTGAATGAGTCTGTGTGTATGTGTGTGTGAATGAGTCTGTGTGTGTGTGCGTACATGTGTGTGTGTATGTGTGGGTGTGTGAATGAGTGTGTGTGTGTTTGTGTGAATGAGTCTGTGTGTGTGTGTGTGTGTGTGTGTGTGTGTGTGTGTGTGTGTGTGTGTGTGTGTGTGTGAATGAGTCTGTGTGTTTGTGAATGTGTGTGTGTGTGTGAATGTGTGTGTGAATAAGACTGTGTGTGTGGTAATGAGTCTGTGTGTGTGTATGTGTGTGAATGAGTGTATCTGTATGTGTGTAAATGAGTCTATGTGTGTGTGGGAATGCATCTGTGTGTGAGTGTGAATGAGTCTGTGTGTGTGTGAGAATGAGCCTGTATGTGTGAATGAGTCTGTGTGTGTGTGTGTGTTTGTGTAAATGAGTGTGTGTGTGTGTGTGTGTGTTTGTGTGAATGGTCTGTGGGTGTGTGTGTGAATGAGTGTGTGTGTGTGTGTGTGTGTGTGTGTGTGTGTGTGAATGAGTCTGTGTGTGTGTGAATGTGTGTGAATGAGTCTGTGTGTATGTGTGTGAATGGGTCTGTGTCTGTGAGAATGAGTCTGTTTGTATATATGTGTGAATGAGTGTGTATGTGTGTGTATGTGTGTGCGAATGAGTCTGTGTGTGTGTGTATGAATGAGTTTGTGTGTGTGTGCGAACGAGTCTGTGTGTGTGTGAATGTGTCTGTGTGTGTATGTGTGTGTGTGAATGAGTCTGTGTGCATGTGTGTGTGTGGATGAATCTGTGTGTATGTGTGTATGTGTGTGTGTGTGAATGAGTCTGTGTGTGTGTGGGTATGTGTGTGTGTGAATGTGTTTGTGTGAATGAGTCTGTTTGTGTGTGTTTGTGTGTATGTGTGCATCTGTGTGGGAGTGCGAATGAGTATGTGTGTGTGTGTGCAAATGAGTCTGTGTGTGTGTGAATGAGTCTGTGTGTGTATGTATGTGTGTGAATGAGTCTGTGTGCATGTGTGTGTGTGTGAATGAATCTGTGTGTATGTGTGTATGTGAATGAGTCTGTGTGTGTGTGTGTGGGTATGTGCGTGTGTGAGTGCATGTGAGTGTGAATGAGTCTGTGTGTGTGTGTTTGTGTGTATGTGTCCATCAGTGTGGGAGTGTGAATGCGTCTGTGTGTGAATGTGTGTGTGTGTGAATGAGTCTGTGTGTGTGTGAGTGCATGTGACTGAATGAGTCTGTGTGTGTGTGTTTGTGTGTATGTGTGCATCTGTGTGGGAGTGTGAATGAGTATGTGTGTGAATGTGTGTGTGTGAGTGTGTGTGTGAGTGTGTGTGTGTGAGGTGGAGGGTGTATGTGATCAACAAATAACATATGTTTAATAGCCTGATGGCTGTCAGGATGAAGCTGGTCCTCAATGTAGATGTTACAGTTTTCAGTTACCAAAAGTCGGACGTGAGTCCAGAGGTCGGGCATCAGTCAGTCCGCAAGCCGTCAGTCGGTCAGTCGGTCAGTCCAAAGGCCATGAGTTACTCCCAAGTCTAGAGTCTAAAGGTCATGAGTAAGTCACTCACCGCCCCCACCACCCCCCCCCCCAACCACAGACATCCCCCACCTCGATGCCGCCCTCTGCCTGGCTATCGGATGCACCCCCTCCTATCCCCTACTGAAGCCACCCACATCCCCCACTGGAGGACACCCCCCCTTTCTCATGACCCCACGAGAGCCCCCCGCCTGAAACTGTCCCCCTCCCCTGGCTGAACGACATTTGCCACCCCACACCCCACACGGACAGTCCCGCCTCAAAAAAATGTTTTGCACAACTCCTTCAGTGTTTATTAACAACTGAAATTGTCTTTAGGCCGCTTTTTCGACATCATGTCAGGAAAAGTTAGAGGTCAAGGTGATGTGGCCATAGCTGTAGCATCCTCTGGGATAGCAGCTACGTTAATGCCTGGTGGAAAAACTACACATTCTCGATTCAAGATACCCATCCAAGTGGAAGTCATTGTTTGGGATGAATGTCCAATGATTAGGAGAGAAAGCTTTGAAGCAGTGGACAGAGCTCTTCGTGATGTCTGCAGCAACACTAAGCCTTTTGGCGGCATTCTTATCATTTGTTGTGGCGATTTTTGACAACTACTTGCTATGGTGAAAAGGGGAATTGAGGCTGATGTTGAAAATGCCTGCATCAAGAAACCCTACTTGTGGAGACTTTTCACCAAGTTTCAATTGCACACAAATATGCGATTGACAGAGGGAGAAGGCAACTATTCTCAATTTTTGTTGAAGGTTGGAGAAGACAAGATTTTAAAGAATGAAGACGATGACATTGAAATTCCACAAGACATGCTTCTATCAGCAGAAACACTGGAGGATTGTATTGATTTCATCTATCCCACATTTGACAATCCTGCAGAATTATTCTCCAACAATTGTACCTTGGTTCCTCACAATGCTACCATGAGAAGCATCAATTCTACATGCATCAGATGCTTCCCTGGAATCATTAAGGGGTACTTTTCTTTCAATGCTGTCACTGAGGGGACTCATGATACTCACTTCTCAATGGGATTCCTCGATTCACTCGAGCTCTCTGGATTACCACCACACAAATTGGAGTTGATAAAAGAAACTCCAATCATATTAATGAGGAACTTGGAGCAGCCAAAGCTATGCAATGGAACGGGGATGATTGTGGAGGAGCTATACAATAATCTGATTGTTGCAAGAATCAACATGGGAGCCTTCAAAGATAACATTGTTCTCATTCCAAGGATAGCACTCATTTTGACAGAAGGTGAAGACATTCTCCTTCAGCGGACCCAATTCCCCATTCAATCAAGTTTAGCCATGACGATCCATAAAGCACAAGGAGAAACAATGCAGAAGGTGCTGATCTACCTCGACAAACCGGTATTTCAGCATGGACAACTATAAGTGGCTCTTAGCCAGGGAAAGATGAAGGGAAATGTCAAAGTTTTCCTGAAGGATGGAAAACCGACCAAGAATGCTACAATTAAAAGCGTGCTTCATTGAATGATGACTTCTGAGATAAATGTGAACTTAATAATTCTCATCTTTAACATTTAAATTGCTGGGGTTTTTGTGTGTTGTGTCCTAAAACAATGAGCTTTTTCAAAGCTGAGCTGCAGGAAAGTGCATACAATGTTTATGAAAGAACTGCAGATGCTGGTTTAAATCAAAGATAGACACAAAATGCTGGTGTAACTCAGGCAGCATCTCTGGAGAGAAGGATTGGGTGACGTTTCGGGTTGAGACGCTTCTTCAGATTCCTAAGGGTCTCGACCCGAAACGTCACCCATTTCTTCTCTCCAGAGATGCTGCCTGTCCCGTTGAGTTACTCCAGCAGCCTGTGCATACATTGTTGCCGGGTTAGCCAAGTGATAGAGTTTCATAAAGTGAAATTGGTTACAACTTGAAAATACAACACACCTAAGGTCCTTCCTGGGGTGATGCAGTGCAATGGATTATTCCAACCAGGTTTTATCCACCATGGTCTAGAAAATGTTGGACATAGATCTGACTTCAGCATGTTACCTGTATACAACTAGTTCCCTTTATCAAGAGTCAAGAGTGTTTTATTGTTATATGTCCCAGATAGAACAATGACATTCTTACTAGCAGCAGCACAACAGAATTAGTAAAAACATGGTAACTGTGAACAATATAATAAACAAGAGAGAAATAAAAGTTCAGTGTGAATATATACACATACTCACAAATACACGTATATATAGATCATATATATATATATATATACACACACACACAAGCACGCACACACGCACACATATGTACACACAAAAATCAAACAATAATAGTGCAATAATAATAATAATACTATGTAGTTCAGAGCTTATTTGGAGGTTATAATGTTTAATAGCCGAATGGCTGTCGGGAAGTAGCTATTCCTGAACCAGGACGTTACAGTTTTCAAGCTTACACAAAAAGCTGGAGAAACTCAGCGGGTGCAGCAGCATCTGAGGAGCGAAGGAGATAGGCGACGTTGCACCCGCTGAGTTTCTCCAGCTTTTTGTGTAACCCTCGATTCTCCAGCATCTGCAGTTCCTTCTTTAACAGTTTTCAGGCTGCTGTTCTTTCTTCCCGATGGCCGGGGCAAAATGGGTATGTGGCCACGGTGGTGTGGGCCTCTGATGATGCTGGCTGCCTTTTTGAGACACCGATTCCGATAAATTTGTTTGATGGTGGGGAGGCCAGAGCCAGTGATGGACTGGGCAGTGTTCACAACCTTTTGCAGTCTTCTTCGCTCCTGGCCATACAAGTTGCCGAACCAGGTCATGATGCAGCCAGTCAATATGCTCTCTATTGTACACCTGTAAGGTCCTATGTAGGTTGATAATTCAGTTTTGCTGACTACTTTTGTGAACATTCAGTTGTACACGAACAATGGAGAAAGTATACACTAATGGAGAAATTAGACACTATACACTGGAAGAGGACTTTGATGTTTTATTTCTCAGTTTGTTCCTCCTTTCTCACTCTGTACATTAAAAATGCATTTTTGTTTACTAATGGTGCTGTTTCCAAATATGCTGTCTCTATGAAGCAATTGTGATTTTAGGAACATGCAGTAACATCAATAGGAGGGTGGATTCAAGTGCACTCTCGTACAGCTGTTGATTCAGATTTATGTCCTGTAGACATTGTACACCGAAGGAACTGCAAATATTGGATTACCAAATACTGATCCATAAAGTGAAGTTGATTACAACTTGGAAATACAGCAGACCATTAACCTGCAATTTGGAAGTGAGAAGGTGAAATCAGATGTGTTGGTATTACAGCTGAGCAAAGGGAACTACCGAGAAAATGACTGAGACCCTAAGACTTTTGCCTTCCACCACAGTGAGGAGGTGTTTGGTGAACTCACTGTGGTGGATGTTAATTTTGTGTTTATTGTATGGTATTGTATTGTTGTTTTTTTATATATGTATGACTGCAGGCACGAAATTTCGTTCAGACCGAAAGGTCTGAATGACAATAAAGGTATTCAATTCAATTCAATTCAATTCAATTCAATTCAATGTGCGAAGAGATGGCAAAGATTGACTGGAAAGGGCCTTTAGTAGGAATGACGGTAGAGCAGCAATGGAATGATTTTCTGTGGATAATTCGGAAGGTGCACCATCATTTCATTCCAAAGAGGAAGAAAGATTCCAGGGGGAGAATAAGATGACCATGTGTGACAAGGGAGGTCAAGGACAACATAAAAACAAAAGAGAAGGCAGATAACATTGCAAAGATTAGTTGGAATCCAGTGGATTGGGATGTTTTTGAAGAACAACAAAAGGTAACTAAAAGGACAAAGATGAAGTACGAATGCAAGCTAGCCAATAATATAAAAGAGGTTAGCAAGAGTTTTTACGGAAATATAAGAGTAAAAAATGAGGCAAGAGTGGAGTTGGGCCGCTTGAGAATGATGCAAGAGAAGTGATAATGGGAAATCAAGAAATGGGAGAGGAATTGAATATCTTTTTTGCATCATTCTTCACAGTGGAGGACACCAGCAGTGTGCCTGTAATCCTAGAGAGTCAGGGGGTGGTGGTTAGTGGAGTGGCGATTACTAATGAGAAGGTGCTAGGAAAACGGAAACGTCTGAGGGTGGATAAGTCACCTGGACCAGATGGTCTGCACCGCAGGGCTCTGAAGGAAGTAGCCTCTGAGATTGTGGAGGCATTAGTTGTGATATTTCAAGAATCACTAGAGTTCGGATTGGTTCCTTAAGATTGGAAAATTGTGAATATCACCCCGCTGTGCCAGAAGGAAGCAAAGCAGAAGAGCAGAAACTATAGGCCGGTTTGCCTGACTTTGGCGGTTGGTATGATTTTGGCGTCAATTATCAAGGATGAGGTTACACAGTACTTGGAAGTTGACGATAAAATAGGCTGAAGTCAGCATGGTTTTGTGAAGGGAAGAACTTGTCTGATAAATCTGCTGGAGTTCTTTGAGGAAAATAGCAGGACAGACAGAGGAGAGGCTGGAGATGTTTTAGAAAGGAGGAGAAGAGGAACTTCTTTAGTCAGAGGGTAGTTAATCTGTGGAACTCATTGCCACAGAGGGTTGTGGAGGTGAAGTTAGAGGATATATTTTAGGCAGAGATAGACAAATTCTTGATTAGAACGGGTGTCAAGGGTTATGGGGAGAAGGTAGGATAAAGGGATTCAGAGGCAGAGATTGGCTATGATTGAATGGTGCAATAGACTCGATGGGCCGAATGGCCTAATTCTCCTCCTATAACTTGGGAACGTGAACTTTTCTCTGCCCTTGCCCCTTTTTTCACTCTATTTTCCTTATACCTATTTCTTTCTTTCCCCTCCCTCCAGGAAGGCTGCCTCAGCAGATGCCTCCCGGAAGACTGCGGAGAGGCTGGAGCTGGGGCCTCGCGGGTTGGAGTGGAGCCTCGTGGGACAACGGCAATCGCAGCCGCGACACAGAGGCGTCAGGAGGGGACCTGGCGGCGATAGTGGAGAGGTCAATGCAGCGGTTGATGTCGGTGCCGACCGACGGTTGTGGATGGACCACGTGGAAGTGAGGACATCGCTGCTGAGGGGAAGAACAAATGAGTATCCGGTGTAGGGGGGGTGGGGGGGTTCAACCGTGTGGGAGAGGTAGCGGGGACGGAAGAACAAAGATGGATACTTTATAACTTTATCAACACCTTTTATGTGGCGACTATTGCATGTATTGTTATCACATGTAACAATAAAGTATTCATCCATTCATTCATTCATTCATTCATTTATTCTCCTTCCACCTACATTTCATCCTCAGGATTCACATTTCATGCTTCTTCAATCCTTAGCTTTTCATCTCTGGCCTTTGTCCAATCATCTCCTAATCAAAATGCTTCTCAACTGTATCCACCCATCACTTGTGTAGGAAGGAATTGCAGACGCCGGTTTAAACCGAAGATAGACGCAAAATGCTGGAGTAACTCAGCGGGACAAGCAGCATTCCTGGAGAAAAGGAATGGGTGACGTTTCAGGTCAAGACCCTTCTTCAGACTGATCGTCAGTACGAAAAAGGCTCTTGACACGAAACATCACCTGATCCTTCTCTCCAAAGATTTTGCCTGTCCCGCTGAGTTACTCCAGCATTTTGTGTCTATCTTCATTTCCACCCATAATTTGCTGGGTTTTGTTTCGCCCACACCCATCTTCCAGCATTTCCTCCCATTACCCCCCCCCCCCCCACCCCCCCCCCCCCACCCCCCCCCACCCCCAGGCTCACATTACAATCAGTCTGAAGAAGGGTCCCAAATAGACAGTTGAACAAGGAACAGCAGGTGCTGCTTTGGCAAAAATAGACACAATGTACTGGCGTATCTCAACGTGTCAGGCAACATCCCTGGACACATGGATAGGTGATGTTTCAGATTTGGATCCTTGAAGACGGGTCCCGGCACGAAACATCATATATCCATATTCTCCAGGGAACCGTTGCACTTTGTACCTTTTTATTTCCTGACCAAAAGGTCCCCTATCCATATTCACCATATATGCTGTCTGACCCACTGATTTACCTCTCTCATAATTTCCAATGTACTTTAATGACTTGAAGCATTTCAGACCTTCACTATTCTCCATTTTTCATCATTTAGAAAACATTCTGCTCTATTCTTCCTGGGTCCAAAGGGGATGATCAAACATTTACCATCATTGAACTCTATGTCTCAATTTCTGCCAATTCACTGAATGTTCAACAGTTGCTTGTATTTTAATGCTGTCATCTGCATTCAACCACATTGAAATATGTTGAATGAATGTTGACCTGGCCCAGCCTCTTGGAGGAACTGAATCGGAAACATCCTGCTATTTTTGAATAATTGGCTATCATAGGTACTCCTTGTTCCTTGTCACTTTTCCAATCTTTTGGTCAGGTCAATAAATTCCCTTCAATCCACTGAGTTTCAATTTAACTGCACAACCTGTTGTAAAGAGTATTCCAAAAAACAATATTTTAAAGTGGCTTCTAAAAGTCCATTGAACTAAGACATTTGGGCATGTGGGCAGAGGAGAGGTTGATTGAATTTAATACAGAGAAATGTGAGGTGTTACATTTTGGAAAGTCTAACATGAATAAGTCCTACATGTGAATGGGACGCAAGTGAAAGGTAGGGCTCTGGGGAGTGTTGTAAAGCCGAGGGATCTAGAAGTGCAGGTACATAGTTCCTTCAAAATGGCGTCACAGGTAGAGAGGGAGGTCAAAATGTCTTTCAGCACATTTGCCTTCATCAGTCAGAGTATTTAGTATAGACATTGGGAGGTCATGCTGCAGTTATATGAGACATTGGTGAGGCCGCATTTAGATAAGTACATGGATAGGATGGGACGTGTTGGCTGGTGTGGGTAAGTTGGGCCAAAGGGCCCGTTTCCATGCTGTATGACTATCTATATTCCTAAAAGTAAGGTCTTGACCACTTCCTGGTATTCTGTTTCATGATTTTTGAAAAAAACGCTGCCACTTACGGCTGTGATTTTTGGCCATCCTACTCAGAGCCCCCCTCCACTGGGCAGGATGAGGATTTTTCCCATCAATTAAAAATAAAAGAGTTATTAATGTTTTAAAAATATTGACATTATCTATGCTGCCCATGCTGGTGGGAAAGGGGAGCGATATAAAACCCGAAAGTGTTGCACCTCGCTCAGTCTCTGCAAGATGGAGGTTGGTGGCGGTTGCTTTGAAATGCTGCACTGCAAATGGCTGTTGGTGGTGGTAACTGCTTTGAAATGGTGCACTACAAATCGCCCTTTGGTGGTGGTGGTAACTGCTTTGAAATGCTGCACTGCAAATGGCTGTTGGTGGTGGTAACTGCTTTGAAAAGCTGCACTGCAAATGGCTGTTGTTGGAGGTGGTAACTGCTTTGAAATGCTGCACTGCAAATGGCTGTTGGTGGTGGCAACTGGTTTGAAATGCTGCACTGCAAATGGCTGTTGGTGGTGGTAACTGCTTTGAAATGCTGCACTGCAAATGGCTGTTGGTGGTGGTAACTGCTTTGAAATGGTGCACTGCAAATCGCTGTTGGTGGTGGTGGTAACGGCTTTGAAATGCTGCACTGCAAATGGCTGTTGGTTTAAACTTGACAACTTCCTGTTTGCACTGCATATTGATTTTAGATAAAACATGACCACTTACGGCTGTGATTTTTGGACATCTTACTCAGTCCCCATCCGCTCATCAGGTGCAGAGGATTATTTCCATCAATGAAAAATAAAAGTGTTATTAGTGTTTTAAAAAAGTTGATGCAATGGGACCTGTGAGTACTAGTGTAGGATTCCCAAAAAGTTAATCGGCAAGTCAAATCGGTAGTAAAGAAGGCAAAGGCAATGCTATCATTTATTTCGAGAGGGCCTGTATACAAAAACAGGGATGTAATGCTGAGGCTCTGCAAGGTACTGGTAATAGGTATGTTATAAAACTTACCTTGAGCAGCGCTGCAGTTCTGCCGCTCCCTGTGTGCGTGACTTTGGCGCCTTTCGTGGGGGGGGGGGGGCTTAAAGTGCCGTTTCTCTGCAGACTGGGCAAATCGATCCATGTCGGGCGATTTCGTTGCGGAAGAAAAATCGCTCCGACATTTCATTAATGAAGGTATTTTTAAATTACGCTAGATCATTTACTATCTAGAGTAATTTAAAAATCACCTTCAAAAGCCATGAGCGCCGACAACAGGAAGGATTTTGCGTAGGGGAGAAAAAATGGTACACAGTTTATTTTTATATTAAAAGTTGGTTTTTATGGAGCCTTTAATAATATTTTCATGTTGTGAAATAGTGTCCAAAAAAAATGTATGAACCAACAGTATTTTTCCTCCCGACTTCACCGCAAACCACAACGTTCCAATCCACTGCATTCCACTAAAACCCACTCGTTAGTTGATTTAAATGGCCATTAATTTACAGGCATTAAACACTAAATTCCTTCCATTTGGGCCAGAAATTCATGAAAATGAGATTTTAAAATTATGTTATATTGTGGATTATTGTGTGAATGTTATTTGGACAATTGGGCAATTTAAAAAAAGTTTATCTTTTCTTAAGAAAAGGCTAGATGTTTAGATCTACTCATTGAATTTTGTAATTAGCTACAATTAGATAACAAACTAATTATATGCTTTAATTTCAGGTCATCCAAGTAAGATTGCTTCATATTTGTTTCAGAATGCTTCAATCTATAATAACTGAAAATTTCATTGAGTTCTCCTAATTTTTAAGAAAGTTATGGGCTTTTAACGGTTCTAGATCACAGCTTTTGAGTTAACTCAATTGAAAGGCAATAGGGAACAAGATGCTAATTTCCGAGTATGAAAATGGTCATAACTTTCTTAATACTGAAGATATGAATGTGAATTAGGTGTCAAATTAAACTTCTTTTTATGTTTTATCTGATGGGATAAATTGCAGACTTGATTTTTAAAATCTCAAAATGTTGTAACATTGCTACTGGTAAGGCCGCATTTGAAATATTGTGAGCAATCTAAGCACCATATCTGAGGAATAATGAGTCTGAAGAGAGTCCAGAAGTGGTTTACAAGAATGATCCCTGGAATGAGTAGGCTAACCAATAATGAGCGTTTGTCAGCACTGGGCCAATATTCACTGGAATTTAGAAGAATGAGGGGGGATCTCATTGAATCGTATCAAGTAGTGAAAGGCTTCGATAGAGTGGATGTGGAGAGGATGTTTCCACTGGTGGGAGAATCTCAGACTAGAGGTCATAGCCTCAGGATTAAAGGACATTCTTATAGGAAGGAGATGAGGAGGAATTTTGTTAGTCAGAGGGTGGGAATCTGTAGACCTTTTTTCACAGAAGGATGTAGAAGCAAAGTCAGTGGATATATTTAAAGCCCCTGTCCCACTTTCCAGAGTTACTCACAAACTCTCCCGAGTTTTCCCCTTGATTCGAACTCAGAGAATTACGGTGATAGGCAGTCGTAGATACTCGGGGCTATTTTTTTTACTCATGAACATTTCTCCACGTTGAAAAAATGTTCCGACTTACCTGATGCCCCAAGTTCCTAAGGTTGGCATTACGAGCTGCTACGAAACATCTACGGACTCCTACGGCCTCCTACAAACTCGCTGTCGACATCCCCGGACATTCCCCGAGTTTGAATCAGGGAGAAAACTCGGGAGAGTTTGCGAGTAACTCAGGAAAGTGGAAAGGGGCTTAAGGCAGAGATAGATAGATTCTTGATTGGTATGGGTATCAGAAATTATGGGGAGAAGGCAGGATTGAGAGATAGACCCACCATGATCAGGAGGAGACTTGATGGGCTAAATGGCCTTTCTACTCCTATCACGTATCATCTTATGATCTGCACTCATCATCTACCACTGGCTCAGAAAAAAGTTCACAACAACCTACATGGTATTTTTTTAATAGAGCCCAGCTGAAAAAACGTCATGGGATTTTGGAGTCTTCTGTAACTCCAGGAGTGATTCCATCGATTACCTGTCTTACCTAATCATCTGTAGTAATAGCGAGGTGCAACTTCTGAAGGTTTATCAAAAAAGTCCGATCAGCCTTTAACTCGATCAACATGTGGTGGATAGAAACAGTTTAACTAGATACACGGCAAAATAAATAGATGGTGATTGGATGACACCTAAAGAGACACCCATTTTCCAGGAGCATTATAACGGGCCAACAACTGTTCGCTTCACACTGAAGTCATGAAAAATGTTTCTTCACTTCAATGTCTGTTTCCTGACAATTTACTGGCTCGTCCAGATGAGAACTGTAAGTAATTGGTGCAATGGTTTGTAAATGTTCTATTGACAATAAAATAATACTTTTGGAGAGTTGCCACTTCTACTAAGAAGCCATTTGTTGAAAAGTAACCTCCTCGAAATGAGGACACAAGAGAGGTGACTCTTGTCGAATTCACATGCAGGGTTTCCACCTGAAACAACACCTATTCTGAACCATACTTTCTCTCCACCTCACCCCAACATTTGCTGCTCTACCTGCAGAGTTCCACCAGCAGATTGTTAGTTGCCTAAAATGGGTGCAGAGGAATCTTCTTCCATATAAGACTTTGCAGTCTTATGGAACTCAGTGCGGGGTGGGAGACTGCAATCTTCACGTGGTCCACCCTGTTTCGACGAATGCAATCAACCTGGTGTGCACAATCAAGTAGAACAAGTTGTCCTACAACTTTAGGCTGTGCACACCATGCGTAAAAAGAAGAAGATCTCAGTGCAACGTTTAGTTTACTGGGATACTGATAAACTGTATTTAGTTGTGTTGTTGCATTTAATGTGCCTGCAAGTAAGAATCTCTTTGTTCCTCCTCCAGTATATATGGCAATTAAACACTCTTGCTGCTTGACTCGAGAAGCATGTATAAAGGGCCTGTCCCACTATACGAGTTTACCGAAGAGTTCTCCCGAGTTTAACTAAAAATCAAACTGGAAGTACGTGGAATGTACGTAGCGGGTACGTCAGTACTCGGGATGTCTCTTAGCGGCTCATAACGCTAATGGTAGGTACCCGAGAACCGCGGTAAACTCATGAAGTTTTTTCAACAGTGTGAAAAATGTCCAAGAGAGCCACGAGTACCTACGAATGGCTATTACCGTAATTCTCCGAGTTCAAATCAGGAGAAACTCGGGAGAACTCTTGAATTAGCGCGTACAGTGGGACAGGCCCTTAAGGTTGTGTAAAGTGTCAGGTACATTGGAATAAAGCAACATTCTCGTGCTTCCTGAAGACACCAAGTCGTCTTTCCAGCATTAAGTTTTAATGCTGTTAAAAACAGAAAAGATACATTTAAGTCAGCCAGAATGTTCCCAAGAAGGAGCTTCTTGGGACGGAAATTCCTTGCCATTCCATTGCAGCTAAAGGAAAGTTGTAAATGTTAAGCCACCAGATGTGTGATTGACCACATGGACAAACACTCAGGAAGAACTAAGTTTGAATCAATTATTCAATTTAATTAATCATAATGAGGGGTGATCTTATCGAGGTGTACAGAATCATGGGAGGAATAGATCTGGTAAATACACAAAGTCCCTAACACAGTAGGAGAATCGAGAACCAGAGGACATAGGTTTAAAGTGACGGGGGAAAGGTTTAATAAGAATCTGAGGGGTAGCTTTTTCACTCAATGGGTGGTGGGTGTATGGAACGAGTTGCTGGAGGTGGTAGTTGAGGTAGGTACTATCGCAATGTTGAAGAAACATTTAGACAGGTAGATGGATAGGACAGGTTTAGAGGGATACCAGACTAAGTGGGACCTGTTGGGTCCCAGTCACACGGGAGGCCTGGTCCCCCAACGCAATCCATTCCCCAACACAATATTCCACCACTCACCCGTTCCCCCAACGCAATATTCCACCACTCACCATAGCCCCTTACTGCACAGGTGCAGCTCATTTCCCCTCATCCCCCAGCACTCTCTCCCCCTCCGCTTCATATGAGGGAGGGGAGGAGAGGAGGGGGCAGGAGAGGAGGGGGGAGGAGTGGAGGGGGGAGGGGAGGGGGGGTGTGTGGCAATGGTGTGTGGGGTGGGAGGGGAGGAAGGGAGTGTGTGCGTGTGTGTGCAGGGGTGTAGGAGGAGGGGGAGAGGGTAGTGTGGGGGGAGGTGGAGGGGGTGTGTGTGGTTGGCAGGTTTTTGGGAGGTAAGGGAGGTGTGTATGTGGGTAGGAGGTGTGTGGGAGGGGGAGGAGGTGTGTGGAAGTGTTAGGGAGGGAGGGGTTGTGGGGGGAGGGGTGGGGGCAATGGGGTTGTGGGAGGGAAGGGTGTGGGGGTTGTGAGGGGAAGGTGTGCGTGGGCGGGGGTTGTGGGGGGAAGGGTGTGGGGGAGGGGGATTGTGGGGGATGGGATTGTGGGGGAGGGGCGTGGGTGGGTGGGGGGATTGCGGGGGGTTAGTGCAGTGGAGGGGGATATGTGGGCGGGGATGTAGGGTGAGAACGGAGAAAAGATGGGGTAACAGCCATGGGGGAGGCGCTTATCACGGGGGGGAGGGTAAGAGCCAGTGAGGGGGACCAGAGGGGAAGGGGCTGGAGCTGCGGGGCGTGTGTTGGAGGTGTGTTTGGGTCTCACAGCAGGTGCTGGACACTCTCCACCACCAGGATCAGACTCCCCGCATTTCAGGCGGCAACATCGGAGACATCTCCGACTCGGGCCAGGCAGCTTCGGGCCGTTTCGGGCCGCTTCTGGCCGCTTCTAGTCCCTCCAAAAATTGTGACCAGTTGGAGACCTCTGCCGATTTCCCTCAGCTCCAGCAGGTGCGATGGCGCAGGAAGGGGCGGACCTTCCCGGGAAGTGACAGGAGAGACCAATCCGCGCGGCGTTGACTGGCAGGAGAGGAGATCGATTTGCACACGAGCGGCTTTTATGATTTTTTTTTAAAAAAGAAACAAAACTTGGTGCTCTTGCAGCACAGGAAAACCGTGAGTGAGCTGACGAAAAATCATAGCGCTATTTCGTACCATCTTTGCGCAAATAGTAAAACCGCGCAAACTGGAAGAGCACAAGATCAGAGTTTTAGTTATGAATAGATAAATGGGCTAAAAGCAGGCAGGTGGGATTAGTGTAGGATTAGGTGGGACTTGGGCCGAAAGGCCTAATTCAATGCTCTATAATCTGAGAATTTTTTGAATTTCTGAGAATTATTGTTTATGATAACTACAGTACTACATAGAATTGAATGCTATGGACCTAATGAGCACCAAACACAGGGTTGACTAAGTGACCTAAGTGACCTACTTTGTACTGTGTGACTCGGTAACACGAGTCTACGTGTACGGGAGAGTGGACGTGAGAAATGTTGCATCAGCATTGAATAATGGACCAGCTACATTATAATGGACCACCACCTACACTTGACACACCTGCCAGCATTTGGTCCATATCCCTTCAAGCATGTGCCTGTCGAACTGCTTCTTAAAATTTGGGATAGTCCCTGCCTTGATTATCTCTTCTGGCTTATTCCATACATTCACCACCCTCTGTGTGAAAAAGTCACCCCTCAAATTCCTATTAAACCTCTTCTTAATCCTCTTCTTAAGTATTGTTAGGAACTGCATCAAAAGCATCCTTCAGCAGTGCGTACCAGGTACTCACTGCTCTCCCATTGAAAAATCTTCCCCTCAAATACCCGTTAACCTACATCGATGCAATTTAGTTTTAATCACCTCAGATAAATAAGGACGTTTCTTGCAGTCTGCCCTGACTATAGAATCATAGAGTCATACAGTGTGGAAGCGGGCCTTTCGGCACAGTTTGCCCACACCGACCAACAATTATATGCCTCCAAAATGATCTCCTAACTTCTATACCCCTCGTAACTTTGTATACTTCAATTATGTCCCATCCTAATCTCCCCAGCTCCAGAGAAAACAGGCCTGGATTCTCCAGCCTCTCCTCATAACTAAAGTTACCATCCCAAGCAGCATCCTGGTAAAGGGCCTGTCTCACGGTGCGAGTACACCCACGAGTGACCCCACGTGAAAGACAAAAAACAGACTCGTGGTTGTGTACGAGATTTCAAGTTTATGATCAAGTGTTTAACCGAGTTCCCACGGGTATGTCATTTATGCGATGTTCCGAGTTCGTCTCACGAGTTACCAGGTTCCTCTCACGGGTACTCTTGAGTCAACCGTGTATGAAAGCCTGTTTTAAAAGTATCAAATAGAGGAGCTGGACAGAGTATATTATTCAATTTCAGAACTTAAAAAAACTAGGCATGATCTCGGCCCACACTCGCTGCCATTGTGCAGCAAGGAGGAGGTGGCGGCAAAGCAACAGTGTAAAAAGAAGACAACTCCATCCTGCGGCTTTGAGTTAAAAATAGAATTCAGCGCGGACGCGTCTATTGATGTGACCTACAAAGGGGAAATGCACACCGTCCAGTGCCAGAGCTAGGCTGGGATCATTCTCTGCTCTCATCTCTCTCTTTCTGTGTGTGCATTAGCAGGGGGAAGAGCGGTCTACCTCGCTGGGGCACAGGACCACTGTCGCCTGCCCCTTGCAGCCATCAACTTGTTTGTTCCTTTGGTGCGCCTCATCTGCCCTGCTCCCATCCCAGCGCTGCCCCAGCTCTCTGCCCCATTCTCTTGAAAATGTTGCGTCCGCTGCTGTAACGAGGAGGGGTCCGGCTGGCTGGCTTGGTGGGTGGGTGGGTGATCAGGGAGGATGAGTGGGTACAAACCACCGAATCCATTCTCAAACGTCGGGCAGAGCCGTGTAGAACTCACGTTTCTCTCTGCTTCAATAACGTGGGAATTCCCTCAGTATGGTCACTCAGCGGGCAGGCAGCATCTCTGGAGAGAAGGAATGGGTGACGGGAAGATGTTTCAAATTTAAATCATGGGCAAACCATCTTGCCCCAGGCTGCTTTACATTATTTATTGTGTTGAGTTGTTTCTGAGGCTGGGACTTCTCTGAGGGTCACCACCTTATAGTGGAGACATATGCGTGTGCCTTAGATCCTGTAAGCTGGCCTCATGGCAGGAAGGCCGAGGGGGAGGTCCCTGACAAAGCGCGGCCCAAGAAGATAACCTCAGTGGAACTGGCTGAGGATGGTGTTTGGCCGGCGGCTGAGAAGGTGGAAGAAGGCTGCAGCAGGGAGAGATTCGCAACCGTGGTGGAGCCCATATCATTGGACCCGGGACTGTCAGTGAATGTTGTTCGAAAAGTGTTAACAATCTCTTTTGTTGGAGATGGTCATTGCCTGATAATAGAATTACAGAGTCAAACAGCACAGAACCATCCCTTCACATCCTTTTTACCCATCCGCACTAATTGCATTTTCTCAAATTAGGTCCTTATCTTTTCCCTGCCTTGTCTACTTAAATACTTTATGGAACACAGCGCGGAAACAGGGCCTTTAGCCCACCGGGTCTGTGCCGACCAACGACCCTTGCGCATTAACACCATCCTACCCACACTGGGGACAACCTTTACAAGCCAATTAACCTGCAAACCTGAACATCTTTGGAGTGTGGGAGGAAGCCGAAGATCTCGGAGAAAACCCACGCAGGTCACGGGGAGACATACACAAAAAGACGTTCACATCAAGATCCTTTTTATTTTGATGCTCGTTTTATGAGCTGATGAAACTGCAATGTTACAGTTCAATCACAATCACAGGAAGCACAGAACACATTGTGAGCTTTCCAAACCTTGCTGCAACAAACAATGTGAAATCAAGAGGGTAATACAGAGAGTGACAGTAGTAATTCCAATCAGAACAATCTAAATCAAGACAGGATCAGCCTCCACACAGGGACTTTCCCACAGTCTGTGTCTGCCCATCACCACCACCCCCGTGCCCCTGACGCTTTCTTGTCTACCTGTGTGAGGGGAGTCAGGTTAAAGAGGGCGGACTTGTCTGTTCTGGGCAGTCCCTGGGCTTCAGTCAAGGGTCAGTGTGTGGGGCAGTGCTCTGGAGTTACACCCTTTCGACATCCACGCTAGGGTGGTTCCCCGCTCCCCGTCCCTCTCTCAATGTGTGACGGAGAATGGCCGAGAATATCACTGATTTCGCATCCAATCCTGTAAAATATGAAGTTAAGATTGTCATATGCCACTTTAAAGTTGGAGCTTTACCATCTGAGATGGAGCACTAGGACGCAGCAGAAATTTGGAAACGTCATCCCATCACCCATTCCTTCTCTCCAGAGATGCTGCTTGTCCCGCTGAGATAAAGAGTTCCCACGGTAAACTCACGAATCACAAAGGTAATCACAAAGGCCACTACGTTATTACAACGAGTTTAAATGTTTCAATTTTAAACCTGAACACAAAAATTTGACTCTTGTATTGACCATATCCTCCCTATACTTGTCCTCAATTCCCCAACATATCTGATAATATAACAGGCGATATCAGCATGTTATACCTGAATATGATAGATGCATTTATACAGGGCTGAATGATGAACACTCCTGATATATTGTTAGGAGTTATTTGCAACTATTTAAACTGTGGTGACGATAATTACATTGTACAGGTCACGACAGTCTCATTTACACCGAACCGGAATGAAATCACAGAGCTTTGAAATCTTCACGTAGTCACTCACATGACTCCGAAGTAAATTAGTAAGATTAAATGAGAACTTATCAGTTTGAAGTTTGATCTTGATTTTTTTGAGGAGTTACAATGAACGATTACATGAAGAATGCCGTCAGTCCGCTTGCGCGTCAATCTTCAGAAGCAGCGGTGTGAAATCACAGATAAGAGAGGTTGACCTGTAGATAGTAAGATTTGGAGAACTAGAACTACCAGTTGACCTGATAATATGAGGGTTAGGAGCGGTGGGCACATAATCGCTCATCGTAACTCCTCATAAACTCCTCATGAGGGGTGTGTAAAGATACAAAGTAGGTACATCCCTTTTATCTTATTTTACTTTTTTATATTTTCTGTCTTCTATTTTTCTCTTTCTTTTCCTTTGGTTTCCTTTTTTATTCTTTCTTGTGTTTTACACTTCCACTGGTTCTTCCTGATCACTCTCTCACGCACATACTATCTTATCTAAATTTCTCTATTCTTCTTCTTCTTAAAGTTTAAAATAAGAAGTGGTACAGGAAATGTATTATGTTATTTTTGGCTTACATCACTGTAATGTACATTACTTCTAATAAATAAAATTAAAAAAGATTAAAAATCAAGATCAAAATTCAAACTGGTAAGTTCTCATTTGATCTTACTATTTTACTTCGGCGTCACGTGAGTGACTACGTAAAGATTTCAAAGCTCTGTGATGTCACTCTGGTTCGAGTCCAGGCATTACTGAATGGATTGACCATGGATGAGTGAGAACAAATTAATGCATTCTGACATAACATAGTTAGGTAACAATACTGATGCTTTAATGTGAAACAAAATAATAGTAACCCTGCCCAACCTAGGGGGAAACTATAAAACAGAATCTAAAATGATACGTGCAAACACCCCCGGTCCGGCATTAGGTTTCATTATAAAACCTGTGGAAAATCCGTCATTGGCCCATCCTGCAGCCGCTAGGATGTTGCCGAGGGGGACGTCCATAGCCCTCGCTGCCGGTGTTGATGCAGCCTTGGTGGAGTGAGATTTGTAAGTGTCAGTATTCACTCCTGCACCCGCCAGTACCTCCTTTAACAATCTGGAGATGGTTTGCGCTGAAACCCTGTGGTGTGGTTTCTTGTGGCTGATCAGGACAGCTAACTCAGAGCCTCTGAGGCTCCGAGTGACTTTTATGTACTGGTGTAAGGGTGATACTACACATAATCGTGGATCCTTGGGGTATGCCAGGAATTCAAGCTTGGGCCCTGGTAACCCCTGCCTGTTCTGTTTGATTAAGTCATTTATTATGAAGGTTATGGTGTTTATATTGGTGGTCATGTTGTCCAGTCGTAGCTTGTGCAACGTCTGGACTCACTGCGCCGTTACAAGCGCCATTAGCATGACCACCTTGAGGGTGAGTCTGGCTAAGGATAAGGAGGTGGCTGGCGCCCACTGGCGAAGCAGTGTTAGCACCACGCTCACATCCCAAATGTCCGTATACCGTGGCCTGGGTGGTATTGAGTTGTATATTCCCTTCATGAACCTGGTGATTATGGGGTGTGTTCCTACCGGATGGTGCCCCGTTCCCAGCACTAAATATGAAGATAGTGCACTCCTGGCACTGTTGATGGCACTGTAGCCTAATTTATGGTCATAGTATTAATTTGATAGGAACTCCAGAACATCCGTGATGCATACTGTATCATATGATATGTTGGAGACATGACAGTACATCTCCCATTTCTTGATGTGAGGGACATACTGCCTTTGTGTACTGTCTATCCAGGCCGCTGTTATGACATCCACTGTCCGGTCAGCCAGTCCGAGTCCCAGGTATGGTCTCCTCAGAATCTGCAAATCAATAAATTGATTTGGTCATGTAGTGGGTGGTTGCCCCCCGTTACTGGGTGTACCAGCAGATCCCTGCTTTTGGGGACAGCCATGAGAGGCTGTGTCATTATTCCCAGGACTAGTGGGAACCAAGATTGCATAAGGCAGTCTGGCACTACCAAAATGCCTGTGGCATTGTCTTGCTTTATTTTTACCAAGCATCGGCTGATGAGGCAAAGTGGGGGGAAAGCGTACAAGAAAATTTGTCCCCAATGCAGTGTGAATGCATCTACTGCTACTGCCCCTGGGTCTGGCTCCCATGACACATATTTGGGTAACTGGTGATTCAATCTGGATGCAAACCAGTCAATATCCGGCATGCCATATCGGGCGACATTGTCGGTAAACACGTCATGATTCAACATCCATTCTGTGTTATCATTGAATTTCCGTGATCTAGTGTCCGCCACCATAGTGTATCTAACTAGTAGGTAGATTGCCATGACCCAAATGTTCCTTGCAATGCACCAATGCCAAAGAAGGTTTGCCAATTTTTCACAAGATACAGACTTTATTCCACCCATGTGATTGACCTACACCACTGCCATGGTGTTGTCAATCTGTAGTTGAACATGCACATGATGCATATTGTTGTAATAAGCCTTTAGTCCATAGAGTGCTCCCAAAAACTCAAAGTAGTTAATACCATGTTGTTGAAGAATTAAATACTACTGCACATTCCATCTACCTCCGCAGCTGGAGATGGTATATGTTAGTCCCCAGCCCAGGTCACTTGCATCGGTTTATAAGATTACCGATGGTGTATCAATTAGAATTTTCGTAAAGCAGTGTTGTCTATTTGTTGCCCACCAATGTAATTCAGCAATGACCTCTGGTAGCAATTGCATCGGTCTTCCGAATTGGCGTGCGTGGGATTTGAGAGCCTGTTCCTTTGCACATTGTAAATTGCCAATTACATTTGTTGCTTGTCTGATTGTTGGCTGCTGTTTAACAATTAGCTTATTGCAGGTTTCCATTAACTCTGATTGCTTACCACTTGGCAGTGTCACCGACATTTGAATTGAGTTAATTGTGAACCCCAGGTAATCAATTACCTCGATTGGAGTCAATTTTGACTTAACTGGATGGATTAGGAATCCCAACCTCTCAAACATGAGTTTGGTGCTGAAACAGATGATTCAGCTGATCCCTTGGTGTCCCCAATTATTAGAATGTCATCCAAATAAGCCATCACCATGTGATTCTGAGCTCGTAGTAGCCCCAGAACTGGTTTTAGTAATTTTGTAAATAGTTTGTGAGCTGAAGTCAGCCCATTAGGCAATGCTTTGAGTTGCCACAGTTGCCCCATCTAGTTAAATTTCAAATATCTCCTGTGCTCCCTGTAAATGGATACTGTGTAGTATGCATCTTTTAGATCTATGCATGCCATATAACATCCTTTGGAATCCAAGTGGAGGGCTGTGCCAAAGTTATCCATTTTAAAATGTTTATACTGCACATGGGCATTGAGTTCCGTCAAGTCTAGGATGATACGACATCCTCCATCCCTTTTCCGCTTGGTGAATATGTTGGGTATAAATTGGTGTGATTCCTGGTGCGACCCTTTTGTATGTAAAGCCTGAATTTCAGCTTGTACCTGGAATCTTTCCTGTTGTGAGAACACATAATTGCGGTTTGATAAATTTTGTGTGGGTGGTGATGAATCAAGTAGGAACTCAATTCTGAAACCTTGTATACTGTGCAGTATGGGGTGTCTGCTGTGATCCAGTTCCATTCATTCAAGAAATGTCGCAATCTCCCCCCAACTTGTGAGTGAGTGATGTGCAAGG